>VWPU01005415.1:0-59185 GCA_013398955.1 Callaeas wilsoni | reverse complement strand
CCTTAGCAGACACCTTTCAAACTAAGACACCTGTTATTGGATGTTTGTCAGAATAATCATTTCTCTTCTCTCATAAATGAAAATTTAGTCTTTATGTATTTACAAATACATTTGCTAAACAGATCAACTAAAACAATTTTAGGTCCAATTTTGAAATAAAAATAGGAGCTCATGCAACACAATCATACAGCTGAAGCCTGTCCCTTATGTTCATCATGTTTCATTGTACTGTGGGGTGAACACTGCTGTAACGAGCAGTAACACTTGGTATGTTTAAGGTCACAGAAAGGAAATTAGATCAAACAAGTCTCTAACTACAGCTAAAGCTATTGTCAAATGCTGCATAGGAGCTTGAACACAGGTGAAACCAAATGACTAGTCAAGTTGTAAAAAGAGGGAATAGGGGAAGGTGTAAAAGCTAGAGCAAGGAGGCTCAGGTCGTAGGACAAGAAGAAGGTGGAATGACAGTTTTCTTTAATGCTGAAGAACCATACACATGTGCACACATGTACAACTACAAAGGTGATGAATTCTAGCACAGCGCACACTTCAGGTGCTCACCTACAGTATACTGTCACTTAACCTCCTGTGACAGAGAACTATTCAGGCACTCAGCTGCAGTGCTAGCTGTATTACAAACACTTCATGAACAGGAAGAGTCAGAAACATACTGGTTATGCAGATCCATTCATTTTGAGCTGCCTTCCTATGTAAACAGGTTCCAGTAATTCATAGATGATGAAAAGTTATTGAAATGCTCCTCAAACAAAACCTGCCTTCCAGCAAGCAACTGCAAGATATCAACGGGCATCAGTAACAACATTATCACTACTACTACTACATGACTTTATTAATAAGGACTTATTCTCAATAATGATTCAGTATCTGTTTAGGTTACTTTGCCTAATCATACTATCAAAAGGCCCTGCAGAGAGACCTTGACAAATCAGAGGGCTGGGCAATCACCAACTGTATGAAGTTTAACAAAGACAAGTGCCAGATTCTGCACCTGGGTTGGGGCAACCCTGGATGTGCAGAGAGACTGGGGAATGAGACAATGGAGAGGACTATGGCAGAAAGGGATCCTCTCAAATCAGGATATTCCATGTATCTGTGACACTCATCCTACATGTGAGAAAGAGATGAGAGTGCTCAGTTCTCATCCAGTGCCTTCTACAACTGAATTATTTCGATAATGCCTGCAGAATGAGTCATCCAAGATCACAGAAAGTCAGAACAAGCACTGATGATTATCTGTCCCCTGTTCGATCAGGAGAATCCACCTTCTCTACAGCTCACATAAATGGCTTAAATAATTTATCTCAAATGTTTTATTTCTTTATTCCACAAGTGAAGCACTACTTTTTCTTTCACAAATGCATTCCCATGTGTTGCATCAGACATTAACTGACACTGAAGGAACAAAAGCAATCAAACCACAATGCCACACTTTACTAACAGTGACTACACTGAAGCCTTTGGACATAATAATAACAAAATTCTAGTTAAAGCTATCTTTCTTAAAAGCTTTAACATGAGATTCACTTGCCAGTTTAACACTGTTGAACACTTCATTATGAATAATTTTTTTCTTTATTAAAAATACAGTCAGAATGAACAAGTAAAGGCAGAAGTTCCCTTTAAGCAGATTTCAACACAAAATCAGGATGATCCAGAATAATGTCTACAAGAATTTACACATATTTTACGCATCCTGCAGGATACTCCAGGTGGGTGCTTATAAGAAGTGACGCCTTCTTAAAGAGAACTGTTTAACCATAAGGTCTTTTGAACTAGTATTTTATACATATTTGCCCATTATTTGCTCATATTGGTCACGCTTTGACCAACTTTTCCATATATTCAACATCACCTTCCTTAAAACCAAGAGGTGGTATTCATTTTCAGAGGAAGGTAGATTGTGGTACCAAATCCCTCCTGCAGCAATAACTCAGCTTTAAATATTCAGCTGTGATTTACTTAAAAGCTCTTTGACTGCTATTCTACAGTTCACCTTGCCAGCTGGAAAGGTCCAGTACTTGGATTCTTAAAAAAAAANAAAAAAAAAAAAAAAAAACAAAAAAAAAAACACACACAAAAAAAAAAAACACCAAAAAACCCCACCAGCCTGGAAGAAAATGGCTCCCTTATTTTCTAACTTCAGGCACACCTCAGCCATTAATACAAAAAAAATATTCTAGGCAGGTTCAAACAAAAACTAGCAAAAATTACTAAGATAAGTGTGGTTTAAATGGTACGTCCTAGACTAGGAATAAGGAGTGTCCATTTGCTTTATACCTTATGCTGACATGTACTTCATGAGAAAGATAAAACCCCAAGTGAAAGCACAGAAAGCACTAAAAGTTTCTAAGACTGGGCTTTTAGTACTGCATTTACAGATATATTACATTGCCTCCCTCACATACAGAGTGACCAGATTCCCACCACTTCTATCAATTGGATAGGATAGCAAGATACAGCTCAAAACCCCTTAAATAAAGTGAATCCTAACTAAATTTTGGAGTGACATTTTCTGTATACACTGTCTACACCCCAACCATTGAATAGCTTCTTCATCAACTGAGAACAATCTAATACACAAGATAGGAGAGCAGGGAAGTCTCCAAGTCTGTGGCTGAGTTTGGACTCAATCTAGGCTCCATCAGGAATTTAGAAAGCAAGAGGGTCCTCTCTGAAACTTGTGACTTAGCAGGAGGGTTTGACTCTTTTACATGCTTTCTCTTTTCCATCTCCGGTCTCTGCATGAATCATTCTAAGCTGATTCTAATAAGATTTTGCTTTGTGTATTTCATCCATGTAATAAGTAATAGAGTGAACCTTGCCATTGTTAGTCACAAATTTATATTAAACCTGCTTTTGCTAATAACTTTGACAGTGATTTTTTAAGCGACCTAACCATTCATTTGCAAGTCACTGTTATGTGTGATGGAGCTCTGCTTTCCTGAGGCTGGCTGAATGCCTGCCTGGCCATGAAGGAAGAAGTAAATAAATTCCTTGTTTTGCCTTGCTTGCATGTACAGCTTTTGCTTTACCTATTAAACTGTCTTAATCTCAACCCACAAGTTTCTCAGTTTCATCTTTCCAATTCTCTCCCGCATCCCACTGCAGGGAAATGAACAGGCTGTTAGGTGGTGCTTAGATGCCAGCCAGGGATAAACTACAACATTACCCCTTCAAGACTTCGAGCAGAAGGACCATTTTCCTGATATAGAAAGATCCTCAGGCAGCTGCAAAGTTTCAAAGTTCTGTACACATCACAGATGGTGCAGAAGCCCGTCCTCTTGACTAAAGGACACAGAAAGCTGTCAGCTATATTCTGCACTGCACACACAAGCAAAAGTCCTTACTGAGACATTCAGAAGGTACTGGAAATGTCTAGGATCATGCGTAGTTTGTGCCTGCCATTCCTTCTTTCCGCTCCCTCGTGTTTCCTCTGAACATGACAGAAATGCAAGAGAGATGGGAAAAGAATAAATACTAGTACTTTTAAACTGAAGTTATTCCTACATTTACTGCTTATTTCTAGATGTTATTTTTTTCAATACAATTGTATTTTTTCAGTACAGTTTTTACAATTCTTCAAAAATGACTGTTAAAAATATACATATATCTCAGGTATCAGTGGAGTAAGGGACTTCCAGAAAGCATCTAGTCTAGAAGTCTTAGACGAGTATGACAGTAAAGCAAAAGAAAAGCCCTTGAACAACTGAACTGCAGCTACGGCTGCCTGCATAATAACATAATAAACCAAATAATTATCTTTGATGGAAAACACAGTAGGCATACATTAAAATCTCGAACAATAAATGTCGATTTGCCCTGTAGATACCATTAGTATTTTAAGAGTAATAAATATTTCCACTAATTGTGCACTAGTACATTCTCATCTTTGTATAGAAGGTACAGCCCTTGGGATTTTCTTTTTTACTGAGAAAAACAGGTCCCACAATTGCAGGATTTGAAGTAATTTCTTTCTTGGATATTAATTATATACCTCTTCTTCCCATTAAAGACTTTGCATAGAGAATACTTTTCCTTAACCTCCAGACAGATACCTAAAACAATAAATCTTATTCTCTATTTTAACTTCATTATGCTATGCAAGGATCAAACTCAGAATAAGCAATTCAGAGCCAAAAAAGTCAGTCTGTATACCAGTGGTGCCATAACTGTGTTTTGGGGTTAAAAGCAAGCCAAGACTAATTTTTTCCATCATATCTCTGTCCTTCATGGTTATCTTACTTGATTCATCGCAGAATGAGTAAGGCTGGAAGAGACCACAAGGGAAAGTCTGGTCCAACCTCCCTGCTCAAGCAGGGTCATCCCAGAACACATGGCACAGGATTGTATCCAGATAGTTCTTGAGTATCTCCAGTGAGGGAGACTCCACAACCTCTCTGGACCCTCTCCAGCAGCTCTGTGTCTCTCTTGTCCTGAGGAGCTCAGAACTGGACACAGCACTCCAGGTGTGGCCTCACCAGGGCTGAGTAGAGGGGCAGGATCACCTCCCCCAACCTGCTGGCAATGCTCTTCCTGATGCACCCCAGGAGACCATTGTCCTTCTTGGCCACCAAGACACACTGCTGGCTCATGGACAGCCTGCTGTTCACCAAGAGTCCCAGGTCTCCCTCCACAAAGCCACTTTCCCGCAGATCAGACCCCAGCCTGTGCTAGTGGCTGGGGTTATTCTTCCCCAAGTGCAGGACCTTGCAATTTCTTTTGCTGAATTTCAGACAGTTCTTTGTTCTTCAGATGTACTATACTGAAATTAAAAAAAATCAATTTTGCTTGTATCATCTACCTGATTACCTTCCTGAAGTTTTTCAGAGTAGGTATACATAAGATTATAAATGCTAGACTACCTCTCATAATTATTTTAGCAATTACAGAGTGGTACTAAGAGCAGGAAAGGAAAAATATTTCTTCAAACACATCTTATTCATATCATTCACTAAAAAATGGAAAAATACAAAAAAGTATGTCAAGCAAAACATAGATGTATTAATCTGACATGAGCTTAAACTATCAAAGGGTATTGCTAAGGCTAGAACAATTATTTATTGTAAACAGTGTGTTTACATGATTCTGTCTGGTTTTTCTGCCTGTCACCTAGCATTACTTGTGTAACAGAACAATACAAAGCTCTGCAATCAAAAATACTCTGAAAGGGAGAGACTTGCAGTTTGTGTGCAAACATGTTTACAATTAATATGATGTAAATGTATGCTTCAGGCATAAACTGAGTTTAAGAGCTGTGTTTGCATACAGGTGATGCAAATATCGTATACACTGGCATGCAAGTAATTACTAGAACAATTATACTATTAAGCTGTCAGGAATTTTGAGGGAAGAAAACAGCCATGTGAGGATAATGAGTGATTTACAAGGAAGCGGCATATAAAACTACAACCTTCTTCAATCAGAAATAATTAAAATTGCATTGCTGTTTCTGACCACTGTAGCATGCCTATAGCTTTATTCTTCTGTTTAAGAGAGGCAGACTAGAACAAACTATTTCAATTGGAAGGGACCTACAATAACCATCTAGCCGAACTGCCTGAACAGTTCAGCACACAGTTCAAGTATGTTGTTAAGGACATTGTCCAAACATCTCTTAAACATTGACAGCTTGGGGCATTGCCCACCTTTCTAGTAAGCCAGCTCCAGTATATTTGACTGCCCTTATATTTAAAAAATGCTTCCGAATGTCCAGTCTGAACCTGCCCTGGCACAGCTTTGAACCACTCACACAAATTTCGTCACTGGGTCCCAGGCAGATCAGCACCTCCCTCTGCACACCCCCTCTTCAGGAAGCTGTTCAGGGTAACAAGGTCACCCCTCAGCCTCCTTTCCTCCAAATTAGACAAAACCCGAAGTCCTCAGCTGCTCCTCACAGGACATTCCTTCCAGCCCTTTCACCAGCGTTTTTTCCCCCCTCTGGACACACTCAGAGACCTTCACATCCTTTTTGAACTGTGTGGCCAGCACCGCACACAGGACTCAGGGTGAGGCCGCGCCACGGCTGAATCCAGCGGGATGATGCCGCATTTTATTTTGGCCGGCTGGTGATGCTGTGTGTGATGCAGCCCGGGATGGGGTTTGCCCTCCGGGCTGCCCGGGCACGCACGCACTGCTGACTCACGCTGAGCTGCCGCTGGGAGCTGACCAAGGCTTCCAGTTCATCCTGTTTGTTTCTCACACTGCATATGTTGGCGTACAAGCATTTCAGATACACTGAAAGATATATATACACACACACACTGAAAGGTGCAATATATTAATTCACAAAAGCTAGCCACTGATACATTTCTCCTCAAGCTCTGAGCTCTACATTCTACACAGCTGACAAACTCCCCTTTGCACATACAATGGAAACGGAAAGGAAAGAAACAGAGATTGGGTCATAAAAGCAGAAAATCTTCAAAGTGGCACACGGTCTAACCCCAAATAATTGTTTTGCTGTAGGCCAATTCCAGTATGAAGTGAACAACTAGGTTTTTTAAAATCCTCACCTTAAAAAATGCTGTATTAATGAAATTGCATTTGCACTAATAATCTGATGGAAATCTGAAAAACAATAAAATAAAGCGACCAATCTGTCCAAATAGACTTTTAACAGATCATAGCTACAGTTTTGCCTAAGAAAGCAAAGTGTTTTCTTACGTGTAAAAGCCATTCATCATGCAGTACTTCAAGTCTGCTCTTTTGAAAATAAGAGGAAAAAAATGGACAAAATTGCATTTGCAAATTAGTCTCTTTTCTTTCAAAAAATGCCACAAAATTAATTGGAAAGCTATTGATGGAAGCGTTAGCAAGGTTTTACTCATTTACATGCTACAGAATAAACAATTTCCTCTGTAATCCCTAGCTGTACATGTTTCCGAGAGAAGCAACACAGCATTGTTTCCAATTTTACAGTCAATGACATCTTTCCAATTTCACTGTTGAGTTGCAGGCATTCAGTAATAAGGAAATAGTTTTGTTTATAATTCTGGAGGAACACTTTTGGGGGGTCGTAACTATTTTAGTTATGCAGATCTTTAAAAAAATAGTGAAGTGCTCCCTAATAACATTTACAGAGGCAAACTGCTAACATTAATTTTTTTGACCAAACATTCCAATAATCTTTGTTCAGGCAGCAATATCACACCAAAAATTCTTCTAAAATCACTGGCAAAGCTGAGTTTTGGGTTTGTGAAGAAAACTTCAATGGAAACACTAAACTTTTTGCTCTTTGCAATGTATTTCTCTTGCTTTGGTATGCCTTTGGCACATATTTTTTCCATGTATTGCATTGATTAAATAACAGCTTGAAAAACAGAGTAGAAATAATTCAGTGTAAACATCTCGAACAAAAATTAGAGTGCGTACCACCAGCAAGACATACAGGAAACAAGTAATCTTAAACCACCATAGTTTCATTAGTGGTCATGACTCGAACAAGACTGCAGAGGAACAGAAAACTTTACACTCTTCTTCAGTTTTCATAAGGGGAACGTAATGATTCACCTTGGGTAAAGAAAGGCAATTCAAACCTGAAACATTATATATGTGTGACAATTTAAATCTAAAAAAATGTCCTCCATTTAACATTCATTTATAATTCTTTCAGGAATTAGAGTACATATTGTCTAGAGGACATAAAATTAGTTAAAATGGAAATCAGCATTTTACGCTAGCATATCATGTGCTTTCAAAGGAGTCATGCTCTCAACTTCTTTATATAAAAGCAGATTTCCTTGCTTGGAGACAATTAATCCAAAGCATTATTTCCCGTAGTAGATTTGACTGACAATAGTTAACTGCAAAAGAAGGGTTTTCAAAGTCTAGCATATTTAATTCTGGAGGTTCCTTTCCTTTCTTATTTTTTATTTGTTGGTTTCTTTCAGTTTTTTGTTTGTTTGGGTACCTGGTTTTGGTGGTTCTTTTTGGGGTTTTTCCCACCAGTAATTGCCCTAGGAAATTGTGTGAATACGTACATCTTAGATTTTGTTCCCAGTCTGATCTTCACAGATGTGAGAAAAGAAAATCCCTAAGCACAGTGTGCATACAATTTATAGTTCAGTTAAGAAACTAATAGAAAGGCTACATGTCTGTGTTTCCCTAATCAGAATAAAAACTTTAAGCAGAGTTTTTCTGTATGTCTTCATAAGATTAGGTTTTTCCACCAGCCATGTGTTTGAAAACTATCATGATATATCAAAGACAGGAGATGTTAGTTTATAAATTCATGACGTTCCTAGTAATTTAATTTCAAAAAGGTAAGTACAAAACTCAACAGACATCAGCCACAAGTTTGACTGTCATATTTTTGGAACATCTGTTTTGCTTTCTTTAAAATTGTCTTTTAATCTAGAACTCCAAACTTAGACAACATAGCAGAAAAATTGCCTCCTAAAATACCATCCTCCCCCCTTTTTTTTTTCCTCTTGTGACATGATATTCTGCTGCCATTTACCATAGTTTGCCCTGCAGGTAGGTAACACACCTTTGGAGATTTCAAAGGGATGGTAGACAGAAAACACCTAGACCCAAGGACAGTAACCCATAAGTGCAGTTACTAATATTCACATGGATGGCAATGAAAGTACAACTTGTGGCTAAAAAGCACATGTCCTTACTCAAAGCAAGTGGAAGAGGAAGATGCAATAGACAGCAGCAGAGAAGTCTTACTTGCTACAGAAGCTGGACAAGTTGCATCACAAGATGCAAGCTCTGGGTTTGGGCACGTAGGCAGTGGAAAGGGTTCCTCTTTGCAGGTGCTGCTCTGCCCCACCCATCCATTTAAGGGAGCACTCTGTATCTTCTATAAACCCACATATACCCTAACACTTCTCCTCTAACACAGACCTCATAGCAAGGGAGGCTGAACCTCTGCTATCACGTATCTCTCCTGCAGCAGCAGCAATCAGCAGCCCCCAGTCGGCCTGGACCCAACACCCTGGATCACCTCCTTGCTCCACATCACCCAGATGCACTTGTGCTCCCCATTTGCTTCCCTGCCACCAGTCATAGCAAGGGCTACTTCTGAATAGCCTGTTATCTGAGAAATTGTACACAACAACAAAAAAACCCTTTTCCTTAAGTAAGAAGATCACAGTGTCAGAAAATTGCCCATCCACAGCCTCATGCTGAGTGAGCACTGAAGAACCTTCCCACAAGCAGAATCCAACATACTACAAAGAAAACACTAATGTCGAGGCTGAAGACTCTCTGGTGCACCTCAGTACAAAAACCTGAAGCAAAGCCAGTAACGCACCACTGGGAGGCCCACATCTGAAAGGTGCGGAGAACCTCAAGGTGGAGTGGAGTGAGAGGGCTTTTGTTCTAGCATACAACTTCCACATCCATCTTCAGGAACCAACTGCTCTCAGCAGCAGAACTTCAGCCATGTGCTTCAGAATCTAAAAACACTTCTATGGCTATTTGCTATGCTATTTTAGATAGACTGAGACTACAGGAAATGCTGAAGGAGATGGAATAAATCAGTCACACAGTTGTCACCTCTGGAAATGCCTAAACAGACTTTCTGCAGGTCTTGAGATAAGTGACATGTAGATCTCTTCTATTTAATAATTATTTTCTTTTAAGAGCCCTCAAAGCCAAACCTTGCTAATATAAGTAAAAGTAGGACTAAGCTAAAAGAAGCAATCAAAGGACAGATATTGAAAACACACATAGCAAATTAACTGTTTTTAGAATTCACCGCTATCTTCCAAAATGTCTTGAAGTTACTGTACAAAGAATATTTACTTATGTACACAAAAGACGGCATGACAAAAAAAACTACACTGTATAATGGTCCACACAGTAGTAGCAATGCAACATTCTTCATTTTCCTCAACTGTTTACATGCCTCTGAGGACAGCACAAAGGATCAAACCACTGTCTGCTTCAGGGTAGATTTTGGGGAAAGGACAAATCAATAGCATCTTTTCCACATACTTTGCTTTAGTTAAGAGCAAAAGCAAAGACAGACAGACTGAAGTTAACATTGAGCCATTCTGAATTTTTCCTTCACGAGCAATCACAAACAGACATTCTTAAGCTTTCCCACAGACTGAGAAAGCTGAAGTATTTAGACACTCAAGATAAGAGTGAGCAATAGGAGGGATGGCCACTTTACAGGTAGTGGTACACACCAGGAGAGAGCTGCCCAGTAATAAAAAACCTACAGCAAACTCAGTCTTAAAACAAGGCTAAAAGTTGAAAGCAGGGTCAAGACAGTATAACCAGCTCCTACTTGAAGACTTCAGAAGCAATAAAAATACCAGGGTGGGCTGGAGGAAAAGCACATAGACATAAGATACTGCAGGAAAAACATCTTCATGAAACAGAATGAATACAAAACACTTGCACCAGCAATCTTAATTTTTTATTTCTTGAACAGGCAGATTGTTTTGACTTTCATCATTCTTAATGAGGTATTTTTCAATATGAGTGCTATTTACAACATTTATTAATGACTGAATGTAAGATAGGCACTCTACCGAGAAAAAAAACCTTGATAAAAGAGAATTATGTTATGTTCCAGCTGAGGATAATGAAGACAACCAGCTGATTTAACATAACTTCCTACATTTAACAAGATAATAATAAATGGTAATCAATGTAGAGAGAAACATATAATAAGAATTTTTAAAGACCTGCATTTAAATTGTCATTTCATTTTAAGTAACAGTCACTTAATACTTAGTTTTCTCTATGTTCATAAGTAGGTTATCTCAGTAAACTGGATGACTGGCTATTTCAGTTAAATATGTATCTGCTCTTTTGCAGTGTAACGTAATTACTCTGGGTAACAGAATTGCTGTAATAGTCATGAGATGTTAACTTGCCCTCATCTCTTAAAAGCCTAGAACATAACATCAGGAAAAGCTGAGAAACCTCAAAGAAAGTATTAAAAAGCATAAATTGCAATAACACTGAGAAGAGCTAAATGAAATCTGTGACACTCTTTACCCAAGTAACACAAATAGGGTGCACAATCATGTGCTCACAAATGCCACTGACACAGCCTCAACATATGTACAAAAAACTATTTAAGACAGCTAAGACAGCCCCAAAGATGCACATCCTTTCACAAACAGATGAGAATCATTTACCTCAATTTTTAGTCTGAATTCTCATCAAAAGATTCTCACAACATTTCCCAATAATAAGGACAAATTACTGTGACTTCAGAAGACATCAGTTACCTAAAGAGGACACTGAACAATATGTCCTGGTAAATATTCCCTTGGAACTGTCCATCCTTTAAACCACCTAATCCACTGAATCTTTATTTGCCATCATACTTGTACATGAACACATAGCACTTGAGTGTTTCAAACCTGTAATTACTTTAAGAGACATAGTAAAGCTCACACAAAAACATACAGTAGCTATAGGACACATAGGAAAGTGCAACAATATGGTAAAGAAAATGCCAGTGGAATTATGTCACTTTCTGAAAGTGGCATGCTAGCTTCAGCATCTAATTTCAGTCCTATCTTAGAAAAAGATGCTTCACAGCAGCAGTCTTGCAAAAGTAGCAGTCTGTGGCACTAAACACACTGCACTTCAGACTCACGACATCCCAGAACGGGCTTACAGATTTGAACATATACTGGCAGTAAGCAAGTGTTCTCCTTCACAAGATAACCTTCAAGCCTCTAGGCAAGAGGTGTATAGCACTTCTGTACTGGTTCTGGCTGGGATAGAGTTACATTTTTTCAGCGTCTTAAATGGGGCTACCATAAGCAGATTCTTGTTACCTAGCCTCAGTTATCGTGCTGGAAGCCAACACACACCAGATTTCCTGTGAACCTACAAGCTACAGCTTGTGAAAGTGTTTAAGCTCAAGTCTATGTATTTTCTACAAGTAAGAAATATGTTTGCTAAGTTAAAGTGATCAATCTCCATTGTTATTTTAATGTAAATATCCTAACTATTGAACTGTTCAATTTTCACCTTTGTACCCTTAACTGAATGCTTTTACAGTAGAGAATTTGCCAGGAAACCCGCAAGGTTCATCTGCCAGTGACCTAAGCATTTGGCAGAGACTTTGAGGTATGGCTTCAACACTATTAATTAAATGAGTACGTTTCATGCAACTAAAAAAGAGAAAAACTCTGGCCTTACATTAGTATATTGACTTGCACTGAGCACTTTCTTTTATTTCTGCTCTTCTCTTTTGTCATCACCCAACCAACTGTCCTCTCAGAAAAGCAGGTAGGCATGTACAAGTATCCACAGGTCTGCTACTGCTGTTTCCTGCATGAACAACCCAAAAAAATACAGCCATGACTGTCCTAGGTGTTCAGATAACCATAATTCTACACCAAACATTTGACAGCTGCCCATATATTTTAGCCATTGAAAGCATACGTAATTGTGTAGGCAATGTGATGTCTGGACTGCAAGTCAATACATCCAACTCCTCAAAGGAGACTAAACCTGCATTATGATCCTCAATTAGAGATTACAAAAACTTTTGGTTTGTCTCTCATATCTTCTTCCACAGTTCCTCCCAAAAGCCTGAAACAACTGTCTTATAAATACATATTGTTTTCAACACTCTTGGTCCCTCAGCTTGGGGCTGGGAGTTTAAGGGGCATGGAATAACTTCATTCTGATCGTCCCAGAACAAAGGTAGTGACCAAAACCACTGTTCTTTGGGAGCACAGCATAAAAGCTTCTCTAATATCCCACTTCCTCCCTGGAAACAATTTCTTTTAGCAAGTAAAGGAGACAGGAGTTGCTTATTAAATATTTCTAAACAAACCTTTTGGATTTTTTTACTGTAATGCTCTGAACTAGGACAGCTCATTCATTTCCTACTGTCTGCTTCCAGGAGGCACAAAAAAGGATCTTTTTCACCACACTTTTAAATGAGAGTATGATTTTTAAAAAAAGGTGGAGCCGGTTATTGTTTGACACCCATCAAACAATTGAGAAATAATTCAGATTAAGGGTCATGACTGGGAATCAGTTACCAAATTAATCTTGAATATAATGCTTCTAATCAGTTATTCACTTGGGAAAAACAGGTGGATGTGGAGTTACCAACAATTTTTTCTACCTCCCAAGTCTCATTCTCTTCGACTGTGATCGTTCTTACTTTTTGAAGTTCTTGCTTTGCTCACTTCCCTCTAGATGTTGTTAATATTGACATATTTCGAACAGGCAACATGTTCAAGCTGACATTCTCTATCAAAAGGGTTTATTTATTCTCTTACTCCTTGCAGGGAGTTTGACACTGGGTAGAAGCCAAGTACCTACAAACAACTATTCACTCATTCTCCTCAACAACAGTTGAGCAGAGAAAGGGGAAAGAAAAACTGAAAGGCCCATGGGGTGAGATAAGAATTAAGAGAAAACCGTTTAAGGGCATAACAGGTTCAAAACTTGAAAGGTATAAAGAAAAACATATTAACAGAATTAAAAGAGGATAACAAGAACTAAAATAAACCTTTAGAATACTTTCTCCCCCACCCAGCCCTTTTCTCCTTTCCACTGACAGCACAAGGAAACAAAATATGGGGTTTTTAGTCAGTTTGTCACTTCTAAAAATCTTTCTTCAGTTCTCTTAGGTAGAGGAGTCTCCTTTCTTATGCCATGGGGTGTTTCCCAAGGGAGACAGTTCTCTGTGAACTTCTCCAACATGGTTCTAATTAACAAGCAGCAGTTCCACACGACATGCTGCACTGTGAGTCTCTCCCACAGGCAAAATAGTTTTCTCAAACTACATAGTGTGCGTCATTTTAGTTTATGGGGTATAGTCTTTTAAGGATGAGCTGTTCTAATTTGGAAGCAAGGGTCTTCTCTCTCTGTTTAATTTTCTTACTAGATTACAGCTTTTCAGCATCCACACACTCCAGCATGAGTATCTTTTCTCACAGGCTGCGGGTAGACTCTGCAGCCCCCCATGCACTTCATGAATTAGAGTTTGAAACAGTTTCTTGTAGTATAGTCCTCACCATGGCTTGCAGAAGAATCTCAGCTCCCATGCTCGGAGCACCTCCTCCTCCCTGCTTTGCACCGACCTTGGGGTCACCATGTTGTTCTCCTCACGTGTCTCCACTTTTCTTTTCTCTGACTCAGGACAGAATTGATGTCCTTAGGTTTGTTTTTTCTCATGTTCTATCAATTGAAGAGTTCTTATAGAGTTTTGCAGCACCGAAAGATTGATCCCATCCAGGCTCCACATAGCGGAATTGCTCACCATGCCTCTCACTGCTGGTCACGTGGTCTCCACTGGCACCACACGAGCTGTGCTGGCCACTGGCTCTGCTCAGCGTCTCCTCACGCGAGGTGTCAAAAAGGAAAAGCTGCTGTCGCCACTTTTGCCCTTCTGTTCCCTTCTGTTGCTAGCTAAAAGCAGCTAAGCAAGTAAAGTTCATTGCAAGCCACGCCGAGATAGCAGCAGCCACATAGCGTGGCCCCTGCCACATGGCCACTCTCGGTACTAGCTCACGTGGTCTTGGCTACATGGCTGCTTGCGGCACTGGGATGGCTCCCCCAGTGGCATGACCCCCGTGGTTGTGTCAAGACGGGGCCTGGCAGCCTCCTCCCCACCCATCAGAGAAGAGAAAAAAAGAAAAACTGCACGCCATTTTTTTCCTTCTTAAATATGTCATTACAGAGGCATTACTAACTTCTCTAATTGGGCCAGCCAAAATGTCCATCGTCAGAGCTTTCAAGGATTGGCTCTGCTGGACACAGTAGAAGTTTCGAGGAGCTTCTCTCTCAGAAGCAGCCTCTGTGGCTTCCTCGGCCCTCACTAAAAGCCATGTTGTATTAAACTAACACACTCCTAGCAAACTTCATCAGAAAGCAAAGGCAGATGGACAAATTGTGTGTGCACTTTTGTTCCCCATTCCTTCTCATCATCCCAAGAGCAGAAATTCAGAAGAATGGGATTCAAAATTCACTCTTCTGCTTCAGAGGGGAGTCAGTAAAATGACTAGAGAGAAAGCAGTCTGCTCATCCTTACCTAGATCCGCTAGGGCCCATGCTGAGACATATAACATTAGAAGAAAGCAGCATGATTTTTCAGAAGTTACAGAAAAATGGAAAAGCTACAGTCTTGAAAGTTTCTCACAAGATAACAGACCTGTAATACTGTTTCCTTCATCACCTTTTCAGACTATGGGTACAAAGTGGGGACAACAGAAAAAACAAAAGAAGGCATACCATTAAAGCTTAAATGTCTCACAAGAAGATGGAAGGTTTGACTAAGACAGAAAAGCAGAACAAGCCCTTAGTTCATCCATATTTTGTATAGGGTGTGGCCTGTGTCCCTTGGGCATCTTTACCTGTTCCCAAGGCTTCTCTCCAGGGTGTTTTTTAGTTTCTAGGGGAAAGATAAACCTCCCACATTTCTGAGGAGTTACCTAGTGTTGATGAGTATCTAGGCTAATGGGTCAGGGACAGTGGGAAAGGCCAGTATCAACCTCCATGTTGCCTGTCCTACACTGGTGGAACTAATTTGGGTCTGTCCTCCTTTCCGCAAGGTAGTAATTTTCATAAAATACGGGGAAAGTTAACATTCTCGAGACTCTCGTGGCTTTCAGAGGGCTATGTAAAAGTGAGAAAAAAGCCCCGCTTCCGTAAAGAAAGCAGTATAGTTTACATGTTTCTTATTGCCAGTCATGCTGGTTAAGATTCACTTACGCATTGTTTATAGTATAACCTAAGTTTTAATTCTTCTGTTTCCACTGAATTTGATTGCCTGCCTGTCTGCTCTTTGCTTACAGTAAAAATTCCTTCAACAAAGCATTTGTATTCTGATCATCTTGTGAATTATACTGGTTTTTCCCCTCATGTTCTATAAAATACAGTTTTCCCACAAGAGCCCCTAATGTGTACCATGTGTATCAGGACGAAATTCCCAGAGGGTAGTAGCTTATTCAACTTGTGAGCGTCTCCTTGGCACCTATACATTTTTCCATGGTTAAGTCAGCTGTTGAAGTAAATTAAGTATTAAGAATACATTTAACCCCTTGGAACTTGAACTTAGGCCACAGCAATTACTAGTACCTCTGATTTTTTAAGAAGTTTATTCATTCAGTTTTGTCATTGGTAACATGACTAACATTCCAAGGCAAGCTAATAGAAGCTTGAAATACAAAGTTATTACTCAAAAGAAATTAAGAACCTTCTTTAGAGAAACTCCATGGAACTATTTCCTCCTCTGGTGAAAATATGCTGCTTTACTGAAATTTTTCATATTTTCAGTGTATTTTGCTTTCTTTAACACAGTATCTTAAGTCTACAGCACCGTAGACACTGAAGAATTTCCAACCACTTCAAGACAAACAGAGTAGTAACTTAGTTTACATATAAGTGTTTGAGCAAGGAAACTAGTATTACTGGCACCAACTCCTAGAGGACTTGGGCGGGGGCAAGGGGATGGGAAACACCTTGTTTTATGTCATCTACAAAATCAGTGGTAGAGGCATGAACAGACAGACACTAGGGACTGCTGACTAACAAGACAGGGCTTTACCCATAAAAATCTTCCATTTGACAAAGGTGAACCTGAACCTGGCCTCATATTCAACATTCACAAAAGGCACAAAATAAATCAACAAAACCAAACAGATCTTTCACACATATCTGCCCCCAAGCTGCTCTGAAAATAACATGCCCTCTAGGCAGCAATTGCCTGACATTTTCTACAACTCCTTTCAATATGAGTTTAAAATTCCGAGCTAACACTTGGGGATATATCACACAACCAGATGCATACATTTTGTCAGTCTTAGTACTGTTAAGCATCAGTGACAAACCATAATAATTTTGGACTATCTATGAGAATTTACTCAACTAAAAGACAAAAAACCCTTTCTCCCACTAACGTTAGGGTTGCTTTAAAAAAAATAATAAAAAATCTAAGGGTGAGCACTATAAAAATAATAAAAATTGTTTAGAGTACTGGTTCTCAGAACAGCAACAATTTGCCTTGCTTCTAAAACAACAAAGGAAAGACAATGAAGCATTGACTTCAAGAGGTGTACCACTGGAAATACAACATGCGTGTGAATTGCAGCACAAGATTTGCAGTTACCACCAGACAATTACCATCAACAAAAAGAGGTCTTCCTCAACAGAGAATTAGGTATGTTTATACACACTGGTATGTTTATTACACAGGTTATACGGTAGGGACCACTTCTCTTTCTCCAAAATGTAACAGCACTAGAGACTACTAACAGATTTCCTGGTTCATTTCAGCAATGTATCAACTAGAGACAATTTTGTTTCTAAGTAAGACTTCTTTACAAGTCTTAAACTTGTACACTGTTCTTCTAGAAAACCATTTGCTCAAACATTCTTATATGGTTAAATATGCTTTTCTAAAAGTAAAGAAACTTCCCAGCTCTTGATAAAACTCTTGAAGGCAAAACCAGAATCCTAAGCAATGGTGACTACATTTCAGTTGCACCCTTTCCTAAACCTTCCATTAAAAAACTGGAATTCAGCTCACTATAGAAGCAAAAGCTCACTACAATTGTTTCAACTTCACTAAAACCAAAGAAGCTGCAGTACTTCTTGGCTGCTATTGATGGGAGATCAAGATTTTCAAGGGAGAAACTAGATTTTTTCATAGTTCTTCTTGCTGGGGTGAACTGTATTTGCACAGGATAAAGTCATACTGACTCCACTTTACATTAGTTCTTACTAACAGGTGGTAAAGACATGTCAATGGAAAAACATTGGGAAGCAGACTTTAATCAGGATGTAAAAGAAGAAAACTAATATGACTAAATGAAAGCTGAAGTATCAGTTAATAGTTTTCTATTAGTTTCTTTATTTTATGAGGTCGCATTCAAGAAGCCCTTTTCTTTACCTTCAAAGTAGTTATTCAGTGCAATTTTCAGAAGTATTATTTTCAGAGTTTTATACTTTAAGGGGGTTAATGCATGTGAACAAGAGAATGATCCATCACAAGGGCAGATCAGACTAATGAGAAGTTTTACATTTGGCCATCAATATCCATGTTTTGTAGCCAACATGAAAGACAGTAAGTAGGTCAGGATAATTGCTTGTAATAGCCCATATTACAAAGTGCTTAAAATAGGACCACTAAGTTGTGATACTACAAGCAAAAAACAGTCACAAACTGAAATCCGTCTCCTTTGGGAAAGGACCAGTCACTATCTTATCGGCTAGGATTACTGCAGCATTCATTGTTTAGGTAATTATAACATGCTTTGAGAAATTATCTGGTTTTCAATTAAGACATCAGCATTGCTAAAGGGATCACACAAGCTACAGTACAACACAGTAATGTCAATGTCCCCTCAGTTCCAGCCTGCAGTAAAGCTTGGTAAAAGAAGGAAGCAATTTTCTCCCTGCTTTTTAATTTTTTAATTAATGTAATTAATTAATTAATTACATAATTCTAGTTCTTTAGTTTTACTGCTGGAAATTGGCTAGTCTTCATGTGCCATGAACATTATTGCTGCAAATTCACTGCCGGCTCACTTGTGAAAACATGATCCTGTTAAAGTATCCATGATTCTTCTTTCCCTCATTTACTTTCACAAATACCTCAAACATTCACTATCTATCTCATTTCAAGCCTCAGTATAAAATCAATGTACAAATGTGGTTTTCAATGTTTTCTCATTTTTTGCAGTCATACCTGCAAGTGCTAATGTCTGCAGAGAGAAGGAAGGTGTCTGCATCCTCGTGTCCATGGAAATGTAGGTTCTTTCTGCCATACATCTTAAAGGTCAGGCACAAGAGTAGCATACTGCTGGAGAGGTAAGTGGATATAAAGTTTGATATTGTTTCATGTGGGAGACAATAAATCCTGCTCACTCTTGCTCAACAGAAAGCACTCTGGGAAAGGTTCAGCTAACAGCCAGGTAAAAAGCAGGTCCCATAACCAGAGAACAGGTTGTATGGCTCGCATGTGCTTGCCTCCCGCGTGAGACAGTAATTGGTTGAGGAGACACACGGACACCACACGATCAGAGAGCTGATTGGGAAAATGGACGCATGAGCAGCGACACTGCAGTGGCAGGCAGCCAGTAGGTGCTTGTTTGGGTTTAGAACATAAAAGGGTTCAGTTTGTTACAAAAAGCAACCTTCTTCAGAGGAAGCAAGGCGGTCTGTGTGTCTTTGTTCCCCATTGCTAGAGCTTCAAGACTGTGCTAGTCTAACCTTTAGCTATAAAGGCAAGGGGAAGAAAAAAATTCACTAACTTGGTTTTGCCCACCCAAAAGCATTGAGCCACAGGTATCAAATTTTTCTTCCACCTTTAAAAGGCATGCTTGCCATGCAATGCAATCCTTGCCTCTTTTACAAAGGTGCTAATAACAACCATCTTTAGATGCATGCAAAGTAACCCATTTTCCTTTTCTAGGGAAGATTGCAGAAGGTAGCCTCCCAGGGCCATAATTTGCACCTTGACCATTCTTTCACAGGTTGTTTGACAAAAAATGCCAAACATTACTCAGTCATATTCCCCACTTGATGACTAATGCTGGTGAAGAACATTCCTTTTTCTCACGTCTCTACCTCACCACTTATCATCAACCTTGCCCCTATGAATATATTAAAATCACAGCTGGTATTCTCTGGGTGCAATACAATGCACATATATGGGAGATGTTCACTCATTACATCTGCCCAAAATCTTAGCCATTTTTCCGTAAGACTATCAGCTGATTCTGTGAACCTTTACCCACAGATTTTGACAGTGGACACTGTAATAAAGCTTTGAAATAAATGCTTTCCAAGACAGAACAGTGCCATCAAAACAGCAAGAAACCACCAGGTACTCAGTGATACTGATGGCAATCAGCTACTAAATTGAAGGTCACTCTGGAGAGGACACACTGATGGTAAGAAGTTAGGTCAGATTAATATCAAATCATATTATTTATGCAGTGACAGCCTGTGGAAGCCCCATAATGCCTCTGTGAAGACCAAGGCACTCTACAAAAACACAGGAAGGTTTGGGTCCCAATTTAATGAGCTTATGTAAAAAAAAAACTTCCATGAAATTGTGACATTTATCTTCTATTGACATGAAGTCCAAGCTAATTCAGCTATGATTTTACTCCAAGTCATCTTGTAACTGACTAGAACTATCAAAACCAGAAACTGGTAGAAAATTTAAAAATCATTTATCACATAGCCTTGAAAAGCCCAGAATTTTTTCACCCATTAACCTTCATGCAGAATGTAGATTACATCTTACCTTTCTACAAAACATTGGTAGTCAATTTAAGCACTTTTGTATTTAGTCAAAAGTAACTTGCCTGACCCTACAATTTCTGTCCACAAGGTCTGCAAATAAAGAAAGGAATCTCATCTTCCAGAGATGCAAGAGAACCACACAATAAATTAAAAGAAACAACACGGGAAGTTATCCCCTGCAAGGTCTACAGTTAGCTCAGTTCAAACAAGTTTCTTTCTCTCACACAAAAGAGATCAGAAACAGAAATATCTATGTTACTACCACTTTGATTTGCTCATATATACAAGTGACAGTGCATAGGTGGGAGGAAGAGATGTTAATCTGCCAGTCTTGTATCTGTGTGACATTTTCTATTTTTCTTCTAACTAGTATCTTACTATTTGTTGTAGAAACTATTTCATGTCAAAAAAAGATGCATATGGCTGACTTGATGCTTCTTTTGGCTCATTTACAACCACATGAAGCTGGTAAATGTAATTGTGCTGTCTCAGCATTAGTAACTTCTCACAGTTACTGTAAAACAGAATTAAATGACAGCACTACAAGAGTTTAACACAGTCTGCTGGTGGTTGTTTACACTATGGACAAGACAGCACACTCAAACACACCCATCCACACACTTCCACTCTGCAATCAGTGGGTCAACTGCTAGGAGAACTACACACCCTCAAGGGTAAGGCCAGATACCTGGCAGGCAGTCACAGCAGAAAACCGTATTATTGTATGCACTCAGAGCATCACAGTAATTGGTGACAATGATTTAACTGGTCTCCCCTATACTTTTGTAACTTGAATTCATTTAAAGCTCTCTTGTTTCTACATCTCTCTGGCATGATGCTTTATTCCCAAATTCTTCTTACTGACAAGATTTTTGAAGTGACTTCACAAAACACTCTAGTTCACAGCATCTTGAAACATATTCTACATAAATTTATTAAGCAGAAATCACAAGGTAACTAAAGAAAAAGGTGAAACTCGTCTATTTTGGAACTGGCTATTTTTATCTGCTTTTACAATTGTAACTACTTACCTAACTCTTGCATGTAGTAAACAAAATGTTCTAATGATACAGATTTTCTGGTAAAATATAACAGCACCTCTCAGTTCAAGACGAAAGGGTAAACTAGGAACTCTGCCTTCTACAGTCCGCTTTAGTCCTGAATATAAAACAAACAGAAACTGTTTTCATATCCTAATGCAAATATTGCTTAATCTATAGCAACTAGCAAAAGGTGATTATACACTTTCACCTGATCCTCAGTTCTGACTAAAAGGCAAATTTTTCAATGGTTTTCTCCAAATCATCAATGTGATTACGTCAAAAGACAATGTAAAACTTGAATTTAGAAACACAAGAGACAGAGAGGCTGCTGGGAAACACATAACACAACCAAACCTCTAAGAGATTTAATTTTTCATCTTAAATAGGCTGTTTCTTCTCCCCTCACTTTCCATATCAGAATGCAGATCCTCCTCACTCATTTCATAATGAGGTATTTTCTACTAATGATCCATGGCCAGCTGCTTCTAGCAATGAGGAACATGAGCTACCAACAGTTCTTGGAATGGCAAGCAAGCAGAGGGTCCCTCAGCATCTTGAAACACCAGCTCTCTTCTGCTAAGAACTTGGGAGACCTTACTCAAGCCTTCAAACAGCAGTGAACTGAAATAAAGAGATTCACAACCAAGACTGAGACCTCTGTCAGGAGAATAGCTCAATTCTCAGTTATGACTGTTCAAAATTCTAAATGGAAAAGTAGGAAAAACTGGGAGGAGAGAATTTTGTCTGTTATCACCTTTCCTAACACTACATCACAAAACTTAAGATATATGCATATATAGAAGGCAGAAAGAATACGAAAACCAAGCAAAATTCACAGTTGTGCTAAATAGGGAACAGGGATGAAACCTGAAGAACCCTATTCCCTGTTTAGCTGAGCATGTATACTGCACAATGGATGCTGAAACGTCTAAAATCATTTGTGCTTCCACAGTACTGGTTTCTTTCAAGCTTTAATACCACTGATGTCTACATAAACTGGTAAACAAATCCAATAAAAATACCCCTCCTTACTACTTACACACTTTTATTTGGCCTCTCTTATTTATGGGGTATACAGTTCATTATGAAAAGCTTACTAGCACAATATAAATTGATTTGGCTTAAGACAAACTAACAAAAAAGAAAAACCTCTCTAAGGACACCAAAGGAGAGTTAGAACATGATATATATCCTGCTGCTCTCTGATTTCAATAGATATTTTCAGATGCATAAAAGCACATTTGTCACTGAACAACTTTAGCAAACAAATTACAATCACAAATTCTGTAGTAAAAAAAAGTGCAGAGAACCTTAAAATAAGAGCTGAAGTCTTGTTTTTCATTCCAGACATCAAGTGTAACTGTATACTTACTACACATGCTTTTTATTTCTCTGATCTGCAAACCATTTTGGTCAAATCCTCAAAGTAGGTATTCAGACCCAAGGTCACTACAAACATACTTCTCTGTCTGTAAATCAGTTTTGGTACATTTGTGGAGGATTTTCAGTTTTCTTAAAACCACAATAAGGCTTTTCACCATGTCAAATTGTTATTTCAAATCTCTTACTGGCCTTTATTCCAGCCTTGTAGGCCTTTGTTATTGGAGTCTAACTGCTATCTTCCAAAACAACTATTTGAAAAAGCTTATTCAGAGCCACTTAGAAAAACTAAGCTGGAAAAAGTGCTAGCATTGTGTTTTGAATGGCACAAAGCATGAGAACATGCCTCTAACCAGACTCTGCAAGATATGGGCAGCTAATTATGCTCTGACAACTCTGATGCGACCTCTGACTCACAGGAGAAAAAACAAAGCACACAGACAAATCACTACAGAAACCTATGTCCTCACTCTCCCTTTCCCATGCACCAGATTTCGCATAACAAGCCATTTGGCCTTTCAGTTAGCTACTTACAAGCCCCTTGCACCATCTCTCCTCCGAATCCAAAATCAGCCTTGTCAGGATACTTTACAGGACTAGTAGTTCCTTTCTTTGATTTCATATTACCTCTACTTCTCAATGAATCTTGTATCTACTCCTGTTTTTGTTACTTCCTTCTCCTATTTAATAAAGATTTTATCCTCTGATAACTCAAGATGCTTCTCCAGTTTTGATTTCCATAGCACTTTCATGGTACCTGTCACAAAACTCATGTTGCCCATACAAAGAGAAAGAAAACAGCAGCTACATTTAATGTGTGAATTCAAAAAACTACAAGAAATACCTCTGGCAAGGAGAAAAAGCCTCTATTCTGTTGCTGTTAAAACCAGCTCATAAACAGACTTCTTATACAAACACACAGAAAAGAAAGACTACAGGAATATCTGCCTGCTGTGTGAAGCCCCTTACCTCCAAGTGTAATTGTGAATTCTCTTCTTTCTATCAATAGTGCCATTGAATTTTCAACTCATACACTCTCAGCTCTTGTTTACTTTCCTGGAATGATCTAACAAAGAAATCCTGGGATTCATTTCTTCAAAGTATCTGCTGTCTCTGGAATTCACCTTGCTTTCTAAGGATTTTAATTTAATTTCACTTTATTGGGGTTTAACAAATTTCACTTATGCTTGCACTACTCCGTACTTCTTATCCATTTTTCTGTTTCTGGAAGATAAATATTTATCACTCATAGAATTTTTGAATCAATAGAGAGACCTCTAGAGCTCATAACACTCAGCAAAACAAGCCAACCAGCTCTTGTGTTTCAGCTATTACTTTTTAGGCAGGCACATCCCAGCAGCTTTTGTTTTACATTCTCAATTCATTAATTTGTATTTATTATACAACTATCTGATAATACTCTGATTGAATTAAGCAGAAGACACACCTGGAAAGAAAAACCTTTCAAACTCTGTCTATATATGTGAGCTACAGGCAAAAAAAGAGCTTACCACTTAAATGTTTTGCATCTCCATCCTAAATGAAGATGTGTAGTGCTACCATGACTGGTCCTCCTTTCAGATTATACTGTATATCACTTTTTTCCATCTCTAATAAACCTATTCATTTTACAACCATGAAATTCTATAAAACTAAGGACTAGAGAAGCTTAACTAGTGTACCACTTTTCTAACTAATTCTGTAATGTGTAGCAATTATAAAGCTAAACCTATTAGAATTAACCCAAACTTTAAAAAAAAACCCCATGGTTTGTAAGTCAAGATAATTCATTTTGCGAGGTCTTAAAAGCAATTCCTCCTATTTCTGTGCCATTTTAATCTGTGAGAAACTAATCTGTGAGAAACCCCCATACGATGATCGCTGTGGAGAATTATCTGCTCCCCAAAAAGAAAGGACTTGACAAAGTTTTTATTAGAATATATTTTTTATTATTATTTTACAGAAGAAAATTCAAGTTAACTGGATAAAATGGCAGAAATATGATGCATTCAAACACCATTCCCTGCTTTACCCATCCCATGCTTATGGGCATGCCTATGCTTCCAGTCCTGTCCTGCTGACTCTCAAAAAAAGAGGATCAAGCATTTCTTTCACTCCTCGGTGAGGGAGAGCACCTATGTGTCTGCCAAGGTCTCTGGGTGCATTGCATGCACTTGGCACATACCTCACAACCTTCATCCATCTCTACAGTACGGTATGTAGCTGAAAGATAGCTAGCAAGAGAATCAAAGATCATCCACAAGAATTCTGACAGAAAAAGGCAGGATCTAGGGGGAAGAGTAAGTGTCTGTAAGGATGTTTTGTCATCCTTGAAGTGTGCATTTGGAAGCGGTTCTGACAAGAGTTAGAGATAGCTTATTTTCTGCAGATGCAAACAGCTTCTGAAGGAGATGTAGCAGGTAGAAATGTTCTGAATGTACCTTATACAAATAAAGAATTATTATTCTTTAATTCAAGTAAGTGTGCTTGTTACGTATTTGATGCCATATCTGCTTAATATAGCTTATGTACTGTCTGGTACAAAATCCAGCCTAGTACCTTCTCCAAGGTAAGGACAAAAAACATCCACCTCTGAGCAAGACCTGTCATCTATAGCTTCTGTAGCTCAAACTTTACTTCATGACTGTGACCTAGCTGTGAAATGATTTTGCTATTTTTCAAGTAATACTTGAAAACATATTCTAAGCATGAAACTAAACAAGAAAGGGACCAGAAGAAAAATTGGTTTGTCTACTGCTTAACACACCCTACTCCCAATTTCTGACTTTGAATGCAATAACTATGAGAGGTATTAGCATTTCTTGTTCAGATTCCACAAGTACAATATACACCTAACAATTCATGGCATTGATACCATGATCTTCAGCCTCCTCACAGGCCTGACATCTCTCTATTTCATTAAATAAGTATGTTGCATCTAACCCAGTTTCAAGGAAAAAGGCTAGTGGAAGATGAAAACTAGAATGCCACAGACATTTAGGCCACCAGCACATTCTAGTGAACCTCTTAAAGGACTACAGCCAACACATTTAGGAGAAGCAGTGTCCATTTACAAGACACAAAGGTTCTCCATGAACTGAGGGTTACTAACACAACAGACCTTCTTTTTCCTCCTCTTAGATGTCAGAATTTGTCTCTCCAAGGACATGCAAAGATTATAGTACTGAGCACACAAGTCTCTCACAAGAGGTGACTATGGACACCTCGTAGACAATCTATCATTTTTGTAAAAGTTCTTATATAAAAGCAATTTTTGAACTGTTCAAACATGAGAAAGCATTAGTTTGAAAGTGTAAGTTTAGAAACCACTTCTAGAGTGCATTTTGATGTCTTTAAGTCACATTTCAGCTCCCACTCCTTAAGACTTCGTCAGTCCACTCCTCTCCTCCTTTAAATTGTTCTGTCTTTCAGAGACCAAGGCCTGAAATAGAAGAGTTTTCATTTCTCTCAAAAATACAGTCATTCTGATGCACTAAGGAACAAAGACAGGAAAAAAGAAAGTTACAAATCTTAAAAAAATTTGTTCTGAAAACCACCTAACCTAGACTTGATATTCGATATACTTAATGCTTTCACAAGACTGGAAGAAGATGGAAAAAGAAATTCACACATCGACCCACAGATTTTTAAAAAGGTTTCTTTCAAAAAACATAAAAGGTTCTCAAAGTTTCACCCAACTCTGTTAATTTCACAGTACCTTCAACCTCTCTTCCGAAGACTTTTGTGTAACAGAAGAGTATCTACCTCAACCAACCTTCCATGGACTAAAAGAGGTAAGCAAAGCCAGAAACAACCCTCCCCCAAAACACACCTGCACACTGAATTTCTCAGGTAGGAAGAGTGTTTTAATCTATAGTGCAAGTTCATCTCCAAGTAAATCACCATGATGTGATACACACACACTCTAGTAAGCAGATTCTAAAAGCAAGTCAGCAGTTTGGGTATAAAACCCACCTTCTTATAAACAGACTCCAAAATGAGAATCAATTTCTTTAAGAGCTAAAAAGCCTGAGGAAGAGACACTCTTACCACTTCATTCCTCTTCTCCTTAGGTGTCTCACGTGTGATCTTCCTTTCCACCCCTACACTCCAAGGCAAAGCAGACTAGTGTGGAAAAGGAAACGGGTCATGCCAGGCGGCAGTGAGACACTGTATTCCTTCACGAACACTGCTGCTGGAAAGGAACCTAGAGGTTTGTTTAACACTGAAGACTGCTCCTTAAATACACCACACACTTCACAAATACCAAATTCCACCCTCTTTACCAAGAATGGTACAGTGGGGGCAACAAAAAACGGAATCAACTAAGCTAATTGAGAGCAATATTTCATGACACTGTTGACAGCACTTCTGCCTAGTAACTCCACTGCCTGCAACACTCCTATTACATTCCAGTATGAGAAAGCCCCACACTGTTAGCAAAGTAACATTCCGAAATGTGAACCAGGTAAAAAAAGGCTAAGTTTTTATTCAGAATATTAACAGGTCTTACTTGCATGCCATTATTTTAAGTCCAAATCGAAAGAGAGAAGAGGGAGTTTAACCAGGAATTTCAATTGGTTTCTGAACAGTTTAAGGTCATATGAGGATTACTTCAAGTTGTCTTTATTAATCTAACAATTTAATGCTTAGAGAGATTTGTTTTGAGAACTAAACACTGTAATGATTTAAAATGTTTAGTTCAAAAACTTAGGGATAAGAAGTGTTGAGGGGGAGTGAAAATCCGTACTATCTGCTTTCTGAAATTATGGTGCTTGAATTATGTCCACTGGAAAAAATTTATTTTCACTATCACAGTGATTTAACAATCACTAGACTTTGTGGACACATGAGTAAGTACTGCAGGAAATACAGCAAAACAAAGAAATTCAGACATGCACCCCTGCAATCTGAAATTTGATATGTATAACAGTTCTTTTGGAATTAAACAAAGACACTGTTAATACAATACGGAAAGAAGTACTTACTAACTCCGAAGAAACAGCAAAGAGGGGTGCTGTAATTCCAGGTGACAGTGAAACTGAATTGCCAGACAATTATCTGGCCCAACAAAGTCTGTCACTAGAACTCAGTTCCCTGGTCAAATTATTTAATAAACACTAGGTTCTCCAGGTTTGTATTAAAGGCAACTTTATTCAACTCATTTACACCAGGGAGTACTTCAGCCATTCCACACTCTCTCAGATGATACAACTAATTGCTGCCTCATAAGAAACCTCCCATCCTCGCTGCTTAAGTCCAACTACTAGCTGCTTGAAATGTTGCATTCACATTATTTAACTGGCACCACACCAGGGATATCACAACTGCTAGGTAACATTCCTCACAGGCCTCTCATTACAGGGGCATTAGGATCTGCAGTCAGCCCGAACCAGCCTCCCTGCTCAGTTTCCTGTACAGTACAGTTTTCAGCTCGCCTCAGAAAGCCTCTGCTCCCTGTAACAGCTGAGAGATTCTCGGGGCTGGTGCATAGCCAGCCTGCCAGTTCTCACTCACATCGCCCTGAAGATCCCTGCTGAAACAGAGCTGCAGAAATGCTCAAGTCAGCTGTGTTTGTTCAACTTTGCGTTGATCATCCCAGCAGTGAACTAAGAACTTTTGAAGGGAAACACTCACAGAAGAAACTAAAATTAAAGCATCTCAAAACAAATCCCCACTTTGGAAGGCCTGCCATCAATATGCTAAAAACCAAAATGTGATAGAAAAACTCTGTTGGTTCTGACCAGCTAAACTTCTGCCAGAGTTGGAGAACAGCAAAAAAATTAAACTGTAAACTCCAAATATACAGACGCCTAACCTACAGAAAATGCTAAATTTTGGCACTACTCATAAACAAGATAGACAATCCTGGCATATGTGTCACATACAAAAGGAAGTAAGTGAGAGAAGCAAGGTTTTTCATCTTCAGTGTATTAACTGAAAGTGATTCTACTTCTAATCTTCCTTGGTTTACCTCAAACTTTAGCTCTATGCCAGTGTCTGAAAAGGTATTCCATCTTAAGATGATGCCACAGCTCCCAGAAATATCTTAGTCACAAATATTTAAGATAAAATATTATTTCAATAAACAAAGGAGAAGGTGTGAGAATAAATGTTATTTGGTGGAATTAGGTTGTATTTGGCTTTCTGGGTGGCCTTGTGACTTTTTGAGCATGACTACAGAAGAATTCCTACAACAGGCACTTTTTTAGTGATGTAGATTGCTTGAGTCAAGCTCCCACCCTTCCCTACTGCTAGGAAAGCTTCCCATCACTGACTTCACTTTTGTGACGCTGTACATTAACACCACAGCTGACAAAATCTCATGGACTGGGCAGCCAGTGAGCAGCTGACCATCTGTACACTAAAAGGGTTTATCTTGTCATTTCCTTCAGTTAGTCTACAATTGCCACAAAGGTACCTCTACATAGGACATGAAGAGAGGCTCCCAAGAAGCACTAGCTGCAAAGTCTGCCTCCATCCCATAGTATGCAAGGCTTGTTAACTAATACTGACTAAGGCCGTTTCTCCACTTCAGTCACAAGTTGCAGTAGGATAATAAAACTAGTGGTTATGCTTTTAAATTTTTCAAGAGGAGGTCTCAAACTGTGTGTAACACTGCTGAAACAGCAAAGACTATTCACCATATAGGAAGCTAACGAGAGTCTCTTCTCAGGACTAGAAATATAGTGCAGGCTTCTAACGAGGGTTTAGGAAAGGAATATATAATGGGAAGAATATATCTTTAGAATTTGTATTTCAATGGTTCTAAAATATAAATGAAATTGTCTGATGGTAAGTAACTATTACTTAAGTAATACAGTTTAACGCATTCTTAGTACCCACTGAAATCAAGAGATTCCTTTGATTGAAAGTCTACAATGAACTCCTAAACATGTAATTGTCAAGTCACAAGTACCTTCTGCATAGCTGTGATTTATTATAGGAGAGCTTTAGTCAGCTTCTCAGTAATTAGTAAGCTTCTATACTTCTATAAAAACAGGAGAGAAATCAATGTTAGAGGAGTAACTTCCTGCAGCAGTTGAGAATCAAAAGACCAGTGCTAAGGAAAGCAGATCTGGTGTAGTCAAGGTTGATAAGCAGTCACTGCTCACAGAACAAGTAAGAGCACTTGGAAAAAAAAAGCACTCCCTATTGCTCTTTACAGACTTGACTGCATGTAGAAAGCAGACTATTAGCATACCGTAACTAACCTCAGATCACTAAGTGACCTCAGTACCTCCTGTCTCTTTAGGTCTGAAAAAAAGGTGATGTAGACCAAGCAGAGATTGCACTATATGTAAATTCTCATGACAGTCAGTCAGTAGAAGAGGCTTCTATGGAACTAGTGGCTCAAAGAAAAATACTGTAGTCACTGAAACTGGCCTACAGTGAGACACAGTAGTCTCTAAAGTCCTGAGAAAACAGTGTAAATTTTGCTGAGGTCCAACTGTGATGAGCACTGTTGGAAGTGAAAGGAACAAAAAAGAAGAGGAATGAATGTCACCTGAGGGACTAGAAACATGACTGGGGTATCACACAAATCAGCTAAGGCCCAAATAAGGACTGCGTGCATGCTTTTAGGCTTTGGTATGTGAGGCAGAACGTGCCAGTCTCACTGCACAAGCACACCACATGCTGACCTCAGCTAACAAAGCAATCCTCTCAGCCTACTGGTGTTCCAAGAGAAATACATTTTACTTTAAATGTCTCCTGGGCTGTTGAAAAGATAAGTTAAATAATTTTCTATTGAAGAAGAGGAATCAAAACACAGAGAGGGGACAATAACAGTGGGAGAAATATTTCTGAGAGGAGATGATATGAGAGAAATTGGTCACATGCCAGTTCCATACTCCCTCTTTCATCTGGATGTGCAAACACACACACAAACACACTTATGCAGAAGAACCCTACAGTGCTTAGGAGAACTGGGGGTACACAGTACGCAGAGCTTTTTCAAATGTAAGTCATTAATTGTGCAAAGGGGCCAAGCTGAAAAGTGTGGGAAAAGAATCTAAGGGATTACCTGTGGACAGTCCATGAAGGTATCTGGGCTTAGTTTCATGCATAAAGGGAGCAATTCTCTTCAGGAAGCATGTAAGATTTGCAATTGCTGTGGTTAAAAATTTTCATGTTTGCTCTTCAATCTTTTTCCTTGAACAATTTCAAAGTATAACTACATATTACTGTTGCTGGAGTATTACTCTCCAGCAACAGTAAGTGAAATAGTGAATGAGCTGGAGACCTTATATCCAGTCTGGTCTCAGGGTGGGAACTCTGGACTCAGTGCCCAGCAGAGCTGGACTCTCTCCCTGGTTCTGCCACCAGCCCTTCAGGACAATTTACCACCTCTCCATATCTGTAAAGAAAGATACATATCTCTCTTCTGTGATCGCTGATTTCCACAGTTAAAACTAATGAGCCAAATACCATAATGGCTAAACCCCACCAAATCTTAGCTGAAAAGTGAAATAGCTATCAATGCTTTTACCCCATACTGGGCTCAGATAAACAAATGAGTCAAAAAAATCCACCTTGTTCCTAAAACTTACAAGCAAACCTCACTGAGACCTTCTCTCCAGAACATCACAATCAGAAACACTCAATCATGAAGATGAGGAATGAGAAAAGAAAGGTATATGCCAAGACCCTACTGCTCCTCCCCTCCCCTTCTTTCCTCCCAAGGGCCAGCAAAAGCCAGCAGTAATCATCTGCCAGCAGAGGAGCTGGATTCCCCATGCTAAACATACTGAATACAAAAGGCTAGATTAGAGCTGCCTGGTAAAGCTTTAAGTGTTTTGGTTTAGAAAAGAGCTGTGTGTAAGCAATGCCACATAAATCTGGGGAGCACCATTCTGGTGTTTGGTTAACCACACAGCACAAGCACATGGGCCCTCCCAGCTATGAGTGAGAGGTTGTGAAGACAGAGTAAATTTGAACCCATAGCAGCCCACATGCAGCTGACTCCAGACACCTGACTGGAGAAAGGGAACACAACAAATAGAAACAGAGACTGCTTTGTTAGGTACTGGGGAGGAGTTGACATAAATAGTCTTGTGAATGATTTTGTGGACATGGGCACTTTTCTGAAAGGCCACATATTTGTCTGACAAGCTAACAAACTTCTGTATTTATAAGGATATACAATGGCAGTGCTTGGCAGAGCTTATTTATATATTAGATTTAGTCCTACTGCCCATGGATTCCTGCACATGTGCATTCATGGACAGGTCAAACCTAAAATAAATTCACAGCACTACAACATGTGATTATTACATGACAGGCAAACCTGTTGGATGAAATCAGTCAGGAAGTTCCAGTCATTGTTTTGTAATTTGTACAAATAGCCATATAGTCCACAGAGAAAAATATTAGAGAAGATCAATTCAAAACTGAAAGTAAGAACTCCTCTCTAGTGTTGGAAAGCAATGTGTCAATAGATACAACTATTCTGAGACACAAGTGACAGAACTTGCACTCAGAGTGTATGAAAAAAGCCCATACCTTTGTTCAAAACAGTAAGAAGGATCCAATTAAGTTTCCATTTCCAGCCCTCCCCCTAAGCTGTTGTTGGTTCGGGGAGAACAATTCTATTGGCCTTTTTCGGTGGGACAGGGGGCAGAAGGGAGAGAGCATGCTTTATACCCACTGCCTATACTGAGACCAGCAACTTACTGCCAAAAACAATGTGAAAGGCACTTCAGGATTTCACTTTTAAATTTATCTGTGTAAAGGTTATTAGGGTCACTGAGTTTCACATTCAACCTGGAGAGAGTAGCAACTCTTCTCTTTTATCCTCTAAGGTTATTCAACACCTCTTTTTCACCCAAAACTTGAAACAAAGTGTTTCAGATCACCAAAGAAAAATGTTACAAACCAAAGTTTTTAGATAGACAAAAAGATCATAGACTAGTTTAGGCTGGAAGACATCTTTAAAAGGTCACCTAGTTAACCTCCCCTGCAATGAGCAGGGACATCTTCAACTAGAGCAGGTTGCTCAGAGCCCTGTCCAATCTGACCTTGACTTTTACCAGAGATGAGGCATCCACCAGCTCTCTGAGCAACCTTGGCTAGTGTTTGACCACACTCTTTACAAAGAAGTCCTTATACCTAATCTAAATCTACCCTCTTACAACTTAAAACCGTTACCCTCTGTCCTATCACAACAAGCCCTGTTAAAAAGTCTGTCCCCATCTTTCTTACATCACTGTTTGTTTCAGAAAATTCCATACTGTTTTGCTATTTTGTTAATGCAGTCTAGGAAAGCAACATTAAAATACTCCTACTACATTTTCAACACTTCTCAAAGCTCAAAGAAGGATCTGTACAGACCACAAAGCATGCTTGCACGCAGCAGTTCTGTCAACATCTGTACTCAGGTTTCCTCTGGATTGATTCCCTAAGCCTGTATTTCCCCATCTTGAATACTTCCTGATGTCTCCAAGCTTCTGCCAGGGCAAAAAGCCTGCTGGTGGTTTTACCTCCCCTCCATCCACGGCCTTGTTTACACCTACCAATCTGCAGAGGTAAGGAATTGCTACCAGCCAGGATCACAGATTTTTTGTACTTGTCTGTCATTAGATACTGAAGATGTCATCTATAATGTCAGTACCAAGCAGTACATGCTCTTCCCAGAAGATGCTGTACCCCATTGTAGACAATCTGTCCCCAGCTTCTGATGGTTTACTCTTCTAGCCTTCCAGACAAAACTTTTTGCATTCCAAATTCCTCCCATTTGGCTAAACCTCAGCAACAGTATCCAAAAGTTAACACAAAAATCTGGTACTCACAAACCCTATAATTTCTCTAAATGCCTGAAATATATTTTGTCTATCAAATGTAAAAAGACTAGGTTTGTTTTACAATTGAATAAATTCCAGGATATAAACCAAATCAGAAAAGGGAAGATCACAAGAACTTTTTCAACTCTTGAGCTATGTTTATGCTAGTAAATGCACTAGTTATCACTAAGAGCAAAATGGACCACTGCCTTTTTTTCCCTTTACAATTATAATGCTGAAGTGTGTCTGTGTAGATGTATCCTGAACATTAAGACAATTCTGAAAAACACGAGTCACACTACTACACATACTGGCAGCAGATCTGAGCCTGCCTCTGTAGAGCACAAAACCAGTCACAAAGAAGACAACACTGCTTGGCAGGATACTCACATTATCTTCTGTCTACATGAAAATTTTACTTGCTCTTCTCACCTCAACTACTCAAGACACAACTTGGAGACCAAGGTTGCCCACACTTTCTTCCATTTGTTGGTCCTGGCTAACAGCACTGCCTGAAGACAAGCCATATCCATAGCAGCTCCCTGACTACCAGGAAAGCTTTCAACATTTTTCCTAACACATAGGCTAACGCTGGAACACAGAGGTTGGAAAGAACCACTACTTTTTTTGATTAAGAAGTTTGAACACACCAAGGTAAACACTGTACACATTCCCACTTTTCTTGTAGCAATTTCCAAAGTCGTGGATGGTCACAACTGGCAAAATTGGACATCTTTAAGTCTCTGTAAGTTCTTACATAGTTATGCTATCAATTCACAGCATGTCTTTAGGAAAGCTATCTTCATACCTTCTCAAACCAGCTCTACCACAATACATTTGAGTGAGGGAAAGAGTCTTTTCGCACATTCTCTTACTCTTGTGTGCACTTACAGTTAAAGTATCCTGCAATAATGTTAACATGGGAAGCCAAGGAACATCTCGTATTTCAGAAGCAGCTAAAAAGAATATCCAGCAAAAATACCAGCCCCTTAGTAACAACATCTGCCTGAAACACAGCCAAGTTTCAACACATGCCTATATGTTTTAAACATATGTATTGACTAGACTTCTCTTTTTTTATGTTATACAGACACAGCTGTGAATCACAGTCATATCAAAAGGAAGACAGGAAACTTAAACATTGAAAACAATCAGACTAATTGTCAATGAACTGATGAAAAAACTGATGAATTTGTAAATCTTTCAGAAAAGAATAAGTTTAAACAATCTAACACCAAACCTAAAGATCCTATCTGTCTGAAAGATGCCAACATCAGCACTGTATTTCACTGTATACCACTACCATTAAAAAACACCTGGAACACTTGCAACCAAAACTGCTGTAGCTCCCAACTGTCTAGGAAAAAAACCCAATTATCCAATACAGCCCAAGATCTTTCAGAGTATACTCCTCTGTAAAGGTTGCCACACATCATTTTACTGACAAACTCTGAAAATAAACATTCGATTTCTTCTGCACTTGTAAAATCATTCAACAATTTTTCCCTGTACATTAAATCATATGTTCCAATGCTATATTCATCCAAATTTTACACCATTTGTTTTTTCTTAGCCTGTCCTGCATAAATTCAATCTCATTCCCAAAAGATACATATATAAACAAATTATTTCTCCCAGCAAGCAGCTAAGGCATGATTTAGCTTTCTAACAATTTAAACACCAACTTAAATTTTCTATATTTACATGCAGGGCATTGAAGCATCCCTTTAAAATTCACTTGCTCTCTCTCCTCCTCCCTTTCCTCCCCAAATTCAGCCAAAAGCTCATTTTAGCAATAAACTGAGCCAGGTGACATCAACAAGACAGAAAAGACTCTCAGACAACTCTCAACTTATTGCAGGTATTCTGGTGTTACCTAACATAGAAAAACAAAATCAAAAACTGGGGGCAGATTTATCTTCATTCCCGATATAAGAAACTGTACCTTACAAGCACAGAGTTGTAATCCTATACAGCACTATGTTTTTCCTTCCAATCTTTAGATCTTTCTTTAATGTAAAGGGACTGAAAATCATCTGCCTTTTTCAAGGATCAATCTTTCAACTCTCTGCAAATCTCAAGGGTAGCTTCTCATACACAGTTAATCACTTAAAAATGACAGGCAGAAAGAAAAAAACATGAACTAGAATTACTAATAAAAGAAAAGAGGATGAGAAGGGTTTGGATTTGTAATAGTTGGAAAACTCCTTTTCAGACAGGAAATACTTTCATTCCTTAGAAAGTGAATTTCAGCATCAAGTACAGCAAAGAAATGATCCAGAGATGAATTCAACTGACTTATAAGGAAGGATAAAGAGGAAGAGAGGAAAATAGAAATTTGTCTCAAGTATCATTACGATGCTGTCACATTTGAATCTACTTCCCAAGCATTTCCTGAGACAGCAGTGCCTCTTGATTCATCTTAGAGATGTGAAATCTCAGCTAGTTAAGTTTGTCTATGTTTGTATTTAAATTTTCTTACCTTTTTCTTTATAAAACCTTCCAAAAAGCCTTTAGTTCTCTAGCAACAGATTTATCCTCTGTTCCTCTTGCAGACCCCAAATTTTCCTATGCTAAGTGGGAGAGTCTCTTTTGTTAGTTGTAGCAGGAAATGCCAACACTTAAGATTCAGAGCCATAAGCACTGTAAGTCAAAACACTCTAATCAAATATTCAAAATCACAAAGGACTAAAAATTACATTTCTCTAGTGATCTCTGTACATGCAATGGAATACCCCATATAAAAATCCAAAAGCTGATGAAACCAAATGGCCTTTCAGCTCATTACTTCTTCTCTGACCACAGCCAAAAATGGATGTCAAGAGAAAATAGTAATAACAAGGAAGAATACAGTCAGGCTTCACACACATATTTTTTCTATTTGAACTAATGCATCACTGAAAATTACAAACAAATTTAAACAAGAAAACTGTGAGCATTTGCCCAGAGTTGTGGATGCCCCATCCCTGGCATTGTTTCAGGACCAGGTTGGGTGGGACTTGGGGCAAGCTGGTCTAGTGGAAGGTGCTCCTGCCCACAGCAGGGAGTTTGAAACTACATGATTTTTAAGGTCCCTTCAAGGCCAAACCATTCTGTGAGAAGCAGTAACTGCTACATTCTAACTCCCTGGTCACCTTTCCTAGTATAAACTTCTCTCATCACTTGCGGAAAACCCACAAGCTTGTGACACTCCCAGCATACTGCACCCGTCAGTTTCACAATACAGTTTCTGACAGAGTGCAAATCAGGAAGACAGTTCTGGGGTGCATGCATAAGTTCTTTGCTAATATCAGGCCTCTAGCTACATCTTCTGCTACATCACAGAGCAATTGAGGTTGGAGGGCGCCATGAAATTCCCCTTTTTGTCCTGAAATCTAGTCAGCTTCAGTGTCCCTTCCTCTCACCACTTCCCCCCTCCCCAAGCAGAAAAGGTTTCTTAAGAACTCAGGCAGTTGAAGTTTGAGCATCTTAAAGGATGGAGACTCTGAGTAATGTCATCCAGCATTTGACCTTCTGCAGTTTTGAAAGAAAAAAAGAGGTTTGGTCAGTTCAGATGGAATTTCCTATATTTCAATGTGTGCCCATTGCCTCTTGTCCCTTCAGTGGGTACTCCTGAAAAAAGCCTGGTTTCTTCTTCCTAACATCCACTTGTTACGTAAGTGCTCAGCGCTGAGTTTAACTCAGTGCTGAACTTACCACCAAAATAAACTATTCCTAAGTATTTCTATGTTAACCATCTGTAGCATTCCCCCAGCTTTATTATATTTTCTACAGTTACATTTAAAATGCATTTAGTGCAGATGTTAAATTACAATACGTACATTGGTAAATCACCTACTATGTTTAAGGATGCTAACCTGCATCAAACACCTTCCAACATCAAGACCATGAGCTAAAGTTTAACACACACCTATTTCAGCTTTCCAGACAGAGTAACCTCCCATGAAGTCAGTTATTTTCTAAGGTTTATAAAAACATACCCATAATGTAATACACCTGGATATTTCTCTGTTGTAGTATTATAATGGCAATGCTTAAGTTAACATCATAAGCATCTGATAACAGCTACCTAGCTATCTGTTTTGGGGAAAGTCTTCTAGAATAAATGAACCATACCATGAACTAACCAACAATATAAACTCTAAATATTTCACCAATAAAAAATTTATTTACATCATAGTCATCCCCAAACAACTTCCAGGTTGTCAGGAAATCCAAAGTTGCCTGTTAAAAAATGAGTCATCTCTTAAGTACAATTTTCTCTATGAAATGTTAGCAATAATCCATTACTTTTCTCCTACTAACTTTGGAGTATTGGCAGAGGAGCGAAGGGAAGAAAAAGAACTACCCCAAAAAACAGATTTCAGAAAGATGTTAAATGAAGGTTTTTGGGTACTGGAAAAGGGTTCAGAAAAAAAAGTTAAACTATTCTAAGTATGACATTAAGAACACACTGCTTCAAATTATACTAATCAGCACAATTTTACACATTTTACAGAACTCAAACAGTATAGTCGATTCCCAAATAGTGTACTGTGAGAAGAAGTGCCACAACTGGTAGAATGTCTTTTTTTCCAAGGCAATGGGAAAAGAGAATGACAGAACTTAAAAAAAAAAAAAACAACAAAACACACAAAGGATTTAGGCCTGCAAACACTTAGGCAAGTATGCAGCTTCATGCACGTGCCTCAGAGTGTTTTACCACTGTGTTCAAGAATTTGTCCTTTCGGGTCTGAGGTGTTGGAATTTTTGATGTTTTTTAAAAGAAACCTCATGTTTCAAAGCAAAGTATGTTAATAAGGACACAAAAGGCTTCATCAAGCTAATAATCTTTAAAAAAAAAAAGAACAACGAACTTTGACAAATTTTTCAAAACATATAAAAATATACAAGCCCATGTATTTGAGTTTTAAGATATCTGAGTATGCCAGAGGGGAGGCGGGGGCTACTGATTTTTTCAAAACAACATCCAGGCATTAAAGCACAGTTCTCATTGAACTCAAACTGCTGTCCACAACTGCTCATAACCGCAGTAAAGGTAATTCAGACTCTCCTTTTATAAAAGCTTAAGTATCAGAAGGAAGGATTAGTTACACACACAGCATGAACAACTTGCTTGCCAATTTCATGTAGGAGACAGTGTTGTCACTAACATCATACAGAGATGTTAACAGTTTTGACCTTTTCTTAAGCAGATAAAAACCCCCAAAATAACCTAAGAATCACAAAGCTTTTCAGGGAGAGGAAAAAAAAAAAAAAAGAAAAAAAAAAAAAAAGGAAAAAAGACACCCAAAAAACCCCCAAACAATAAAAGACTGAAATTACAACACCTATCTAGAACAAAGCAAGTGAAAGAAAAATATGGTTGAATTACAATGTATTAAATGCCTAAACAAAATCTTATTGAAATTTTTTTTTGCAGGAGGATTTCCTCATGATACTTATCTCAGACCTGATTAAGAAGAGTGAATTTGCACCTTTTAATTTTTTTTGTGGAACAGCTTTCTCCCCTTGGTTCTAGGAACAACTTATCTCATAGTTATGTCAGGTATTTTACAGCTGGTAAAAGTATCGAGTAAGTAACAACCTGTTGGATCTAATCAAAGAAATCTCCGCTCCAGTTTTTCACTCATTGTCCTTTACAATCTCATACTCGTTGAGGTTTCAAATTTCTAACAACATGCAAGAATTTCCCTCTCTCCACCAAGCTGTAATGCTATAGGAGAACCAAGTTCACTAAGGCTTGTAGACAGCGACAGCATTTTCTGTGTCTCACAAGATTGTTAATACAGAACTGCATCTGCAGACATGTAAGTCAGAGGATACTCAATTAATTGTTTAAGGACTTGTGGGTGAGATTGCTTTGCTTAACACTGAACTAGGGAAAACACCCTAAAGCTCCTGGTGAGTCTGTGCTCACCACCTGTCCCACACAATTCCCCTGAAATTTGATTCTTGACAAATGCCCGCAGTACATCTTCCCTCCACAGAATGAAGAAGATAGAGAAAGCCCAAGCATTTACTATACATGCTTTCATAGAAAACATCCACCTTACCTAAGGCAATTCTACAAGCCAGGAAATGCCTGCAAAAAGCATTTAAAATTCGAAAAGTGGAAGACCAACTTGAGCTAACCACTGTGGGCTATCCATGTTTTGGATGAACAAGACCCTCTCTACCTTTTTTTTTGTTTGCATTCTCACTGACTTCAAGGCCATGCCTTCTCAAGTTAACCCATAAAAAAGCTTGGTAAAGGGGTTCAGTTACACTGACACTCCATGTATTTGACTTCTGAAAAATCCAAGCAGTTTGTTTCCAACTATATGCTATGCTAAAAAGGAATAAGTACAATTCCGTTAGAGAAGGTCAGATACAGTTTTAAAATTTTTAATAAAGTGCTTTATGGACAGGTAGATTCTAAGGGCTTGTATGACAAAAGCTTGAAACTTCAAATTACTTTGCTGCAACCTGAGAGGCACAGCATGCAGCACAACACCACTGTCTTTAATTGGTCCCTTAATAAAATTACTTGAATTTTGGAAAAATTCTCAGGAAATTTTTGCATCTGGCCCCATTCATATGGCTATAGATGCAAGATAAAAAAACTGACCATTATGAGAGAAACATTTTTGGACATGGAATTTAAAAGCTTCTTCTTCCCTCACCTTGCTTAAATGAAACACATCTCTGTATTTCAAATTTATTAACCCTATCTTGATGACACCAGAAATCTCCATTGCTAAAACCTCTCCTGATGTCACACCCCATCTTTTGAACACTGCTGGCCTGAGAGCAAGCAAAAGGAGAAGGCGGCAGACTATTCTACCTTTTCAGATACTCAGTGAAGACAAGAGTTGTCCTTATTGGACAGAAAACAGTCTTGGTACTTGTGCCTACTCTCAGCAACACAAGTCAAGAATTTTCTTTTGTTTTTAGCGACGCAACAAAATCTGTAGTCTAAAAGATCACAACAACTAACGAAGGCCACAACTATTTTTTTAAAAATTATTTTACACGAGCATAAAATCATGCATGCTGAAGCCAGCAGAAACATGGGAGAGGACTCTAGACAGATGTACTAACCAGTTGCTGCTCTACAATTTGGCAAGAGTGTTTCATTTTTGCCAAGCAATTGGCACAAGTCTTCAGGCTCACATTAACAAACAGCGTTTGGAGTATTCTAGCTCAACCATGTTCTACTATTGTCAGGAATGCAAAAAACCCTCCATGACCCTAACAATGCTGTTCCTTGGCTAGATGCTGTGGAATGGTGCTTTAGAAGTCTGACACGGTGTACCAAGTGCCAGAAGTACCACTGGAAATGCCACATCTTTAAGCCCTGCCCATTCAGAATCAAAAATTTATTTTACTTTATTGGATTGAGAAGATACTCTTCTGCTGCAGAAGAAAGACTTGACACCCACAGAGAACCTCTCAACTTCAAATTTCCTCCAAACTCAGGCTGATGGCCTGAATCAGGAAGTGAAGAGTTATAAATAAAAATATTTACTAAGAGAAATAAAAGTTTGCACTGTTTTTATGAAGTCAGGACTGTTGCCAAGTTACAAATTTCTTTGGGAAAATGAACAGGTGGTTCAGCTTCGCTATTGATCAGCTCCTCTGTAGAGTGTTAAAGTCACGGTTTTGGTATACAACTGCAAAAACCATAAGAAGTAGCCTGAGTCAGTGCTGACCTCTTTTGTTTATCCTTAGAGAAATGTAACAACTTGCATCCAATTAAATCTACCACAGACATACCAAATCAATAATGCTGTCACATTTTAGTTACATGTCCACCTTCAACCATAATGCTATAAAAGCCTACTGAGTTATGAGCCTATAGTAGAGAGAACTGAGTGCTGGGCAGGCAGAGCACAGCTCCCACATCACTGACAGACTGCAGCTTACTCTCCATCGCTAGTACACCAATCAGTTGATGAACACTGCTATCACTGTGCCAGTGTGCCCAGTGAAGGCTCTTAAAGCAGCACACTGAACTAAGTGGCATATCTTTGAGTGTCACTGCAATAACCTTCATCTCTGGCATCAGATCTGGAGACAAAAGAAAAAAATGTTTATTCATTTTGGTCACACATTGTAGAAGAAAAGGCGTTATGAGGTCATTTCCTTTCTTCCCTGCAAATATCAAACTCAAGAAGTAGTCTGATTAATTTATTTGGGGATTTAAGATTACCAATTGAGAAACCAATTAGACAGTTTAAATGCTCCCACACAAAAACAAACCAACATAAACAAGAGTAAAAAATTCAAGGATGTACACAGAACATAGCACAAACACTAGCTGCATGGATACGACAGATACTTGAAGGTGTAAGACCAGCTTTGGCATGACCACACTACAAGTTTTTAAAACTCTTGCTTAATTGGGCAGTGAAGTTTCTTGGAGCACCACATGACTTTCATACTGGTAACCTTGCAAGCATTCAAATAAAGAGGGAATTCACTGCTCTTCAGAAATGTACAAACTCTAAAAATACTAAGATAGCTCCCTTTTCTGGCCTTCCTTATCCACTGAGTAAACAGAGTATCACAGGCCACTTCAAGAAAAACAAAATGTATCAGTGGAAAAACTGAAGAAAAAAGCCTTTTAAAATATTACATTATTTTCTTTTTAAGTGAAAAGAAAAGCTTTCTATTACTCTTCTCTTATTACAGATCTGAATGGTTCCTAGTTGGCAGATAACCATTTGTCAGCTAGAGTGGAAACTTTTGCCTAAGCTTTGCAATTTCCTTTCGATCTTAAAAATTAATAATGCAGTCTCCTGTAACTCCCAAACATGCTGCAAAGTCTGCACGTCTCAGAAGTAAATGAAATTCATTAAAAGTACAGTTCTACAGTAAGTTAAAGCTTCTTGTACAAAAGTGTCAGAGCCAAGACCACAATACATCAGCAGTCACATCAAAGCAATACTTACGCATTCAAGGAATTTAAGGATGTCTTTTGTTTTAACACAGTATCTCATTTTATGTGACTAGCTTCCACTGAACGAGATGAGCCATCCATTTTGACAGCAGGCTGCACCCACACCTATCAAGTCACACATGCCCTCTCAGTTGTTTGCTGTATGCATGAATCCAGTTGTATTCACAAGAGCTCTGAGAATAAAATCAGTTGTCTAAAAACCAGGACAGCAATCCTTGAGAGAGGAAGATGAGAACAAAGTATTTAAGTGGGGTGTTGAGCAACTCCAGAACAGCTTATTTTCATCCTTAACTAAGGCACAGTAAGATTAGTCATAATGCACTTCAGCTTGGTAGATGAGCTCACAAGCTGCAAACCACTTTCTGCAGCTAGAGATCTTATTTTATAGATGTTTAAAAGGGAACATGTCCAGGTTTTTTTTTTCTTTTGGCTATAAACTTTACACAGGAAACAATGACATAGCAGCAAGTACAAAGAAGTGGTATAAACAAGACCTCTTGTAAGGACCCATTACCTTTTAAAGTCTCTCAGGCACTCTTAAAGCTCACAGAAAGAAAGGATGCACTTCAGATTCTTACCCAGGAACTACAATGCAAGCAAAAGTGCAGGATATACATATCAGCAAATGGAAAATAAACTTCTCTGGGTGCCTCAACTACGGCACAGAGACCAAGATAATCAGAAATGCCAAATGATTGCTAGTTTAGAAGCTGACAATGGGGACAGTATGGAATGAAAAACTTACAAATGCACTTCACCTACCACAGACTGCGTACAGTTCCTTTGCATAAAGATAATCAAAGGGAAAACTTCAACCACATGAGACCACACGAGACCACACAAGTGGAAAAATGGAAGTGGAAGATACACAGCAAATGCACCTCCTCCTGTGGACTAGCTTACTGGTCAGAGACGCCCAAAAATCACAACAAACTACACGAACTTTTAATTTGTTTCACAACAATACAAATAAGATCTCAAACTTATTTAATACCAGGAACTTGTTGAAAGTTGAATCATTATAGCCATGATGTTCTAGTAGATGGCTGGAGAGTCCCCCCTCACATGCCAGTTGAGTTAAGTGTGCCACAAGTTTGAAAGCTACTTGAGATACATCCAAAGTCTCCACCCTGCTATTGCTCCACAACTGAATGACTTTCTAACAATTTAGAATGTAAATTACATGAGAAACAACTTCAGCTACACAATGCTTAAACTATCAACTGCACTGTCAAGCTGCACCCAAGTTACCTGAAATGATAAATCCTACAACGACATAGTTTGAATGGCAATTCAATACAGGCTAAGTATTAAGTTGTGCAATTTCTCACACCTCATTGCATAGAAGTATTTGCACCAGGTATTTGTCCTCCTTCTTGGTTTCCATTTCTGGCAAAGCTTTTCAAAAAAGCAAATGGAATACACATTCAATGCAATGCAAAGTTCAGAATCCAAATCCTCACCAGCTACTTTTAAACAATCCCATCACAGTAAGGGCATTGTTACCTCTCTGAGAAGCCCAAGAATTGAACCTTAAGCACTGCTTTATAAGAGGGACAATACTTGTCAGGCCAAATTACAGATACTAGCAAGACAATTCAAATCAGGAGACAACATTCAAATACCATAAACTAAGAAACAGCTATGTCTTAAAAGTAAGATTGAGTTACCAAAAAAGACCCAGAGTCTACAGGACAAGCACACGTACAAATCTTCAAGTGTTTCTTCCAACTTTAACAGAGGAACATCAAAAGCTGGACACTAACTAAGGGTATAACCAGAGAAGCTGAAAGCCATTCAGAAAAAAGAGCTTTAAATCAGGAGATCTAGAAGGAATAAGTTTAAGACAAATCCCTCAGCATATTGACAAGTCCAGTCACCTCCAGATACCACAAGACAAAGGCAAAATAAAGAAATCAGTCTTTTTAGTGACAGGAGTGCCACCGGTAGCAAGATGAATGGCATTAATTCTTGAGATAAAAATCTCTTTCAAAGATTTTCAGAGTAAGAGCTAACAGGAATACTGAGATTTGATAGAGCAGGCTAGTACTAGAAGTACCAAACTTTGCTCATATATCAAGCTAAGTCCAAGAGCAAACAGAAGTTTCATTGCTTCTTGAACGATATTAACATTCCAAAAGAAATCAGCAGCTTTCTAGAACGAGAAAGAGATCACAGACAAAGAAATCAGGTGTGCCTAATCTATTAAAAACAGCTTGGATATCTGCAGGCCTACACAGACCAGCAAAAGGATGAGTACTGGAACAGAATTGGTAGCCTCTGCTACACTCAGCATGACTGAAGTTGAAAAATCTTCGATTTTTCTGGGTCTCAAATTTTCATTTTTAAGTTGGATCATTTTTTCCTTTCATGCTCTGCTGTATTTACAGACTATAGACTACTGCTGACTGAACACTCAACAGTGGTTGCAACACTATTGCCGTGATCCCCCTGTAACTGTTAAGTACTGGAATTTTCACTTTACCAAGTAACCTGCAGTTCCACATCTCTTCAGACATGCATAGAGACACAGCAACAGGTCTCTGAATTACAGCAGTTAGGTCCTCCTAATGCCAAGTCACATCTCTTTAAACGCTACATTTTTCTAAGAAATTATTTTCCAGCACTTGCTCTTACCACAAGCCACTGAATGGTAACCCAGAGAACACTTCTTCCTTACATCACTCCCCTACACTGGGCTCTGGGATAACCTTACTTATTGACATGTGTAGTGTACTCAGTACAGTCAAGTGAGAAACAAGACAAATGCCAAGTAAGTTAGTGTCACCAGGTGCTCATCAGCATAGAAAAAAGAAAAACTCTTTTGTGGGGATCCAGTACTTCCCAACCCCTGGTTTCCAAGTAAGAGTCCCAACACTTCAAGAGGGCTTCCCCATGCAACCAAGAACGTATCAAACTACGGTTTCTGGTTGGCACACAACCTTTCGGTCACAACTGGAAAGTAATTTGGAGCAAGACTTCCAGAAGACAGCAAGGGCATCAAGCTTATATTCACGAAAGAAAAATAACTAATCCAAATTTTCCAGAAGTGAGGTCAGTTGGACTACTTACTCATATTGCTGCATAAATTTGCATGAATTCTCCTTCTGACTTACTAGTAATTAAGTTCGTATTAATATGTACAATTTGGATGGCATGATCTAAATGTACTAAATGAAAAAAAAAAGCACAGTTTGACAGTGCAGGTACAGTATTAAATATCCTTAAAGTAGACCAGGTTCTTTTTAACTTTTCTTCAATAGAAAGCTTTCTAAACCCTGTTTCCTTTTTGTTCCTTTGAGAAAATGGAGAAGCAATTAGCATTTACAGCTTAGTTCCTGCTTCCAAAATACCCCTTTAACTTTTTTTATTATTTTTATGGTGGATATAAATCGCACCAAATTGTCAAATCACAGCTATTTTCTATGCTACCTATACAAACAGGGCTGACTTCTGGCAAGCCATAAAGCAATTATGGCTGAATTCCTGTAGCCCTTTGATATTCCAGCTTGCCTGTAGGGCTTCAAAGCCATCTTAGGGCAACGCTAAAAATCTAATTTCCAGAAGGCACAGAAGGAAAATAAGGCATATCAATTCCTACATGTTCAAACATGAACACAGCAAAACCTTAGCACTGGGATGATTATGTTTGAAAGTGACTCAGAACAAACACAGATAAGATACAGCAACAGTTTAAATCAACACTGCTTCACAGAAGGCAAAGATACCGACACCTTGAGAAAGAGGGCATAAGGCACACCACAGCTGATTCCCCAGCTCTTTCCGCAAGTTGGGAAGCACGTTTTCCTGCTTGAGCATTCAGTTCTCACCCCTTCTTGTGTGGAAGCAAAGAAAGGGATGACAATCATAATTTGTAAAGGGAAACGCAGAAACTGCCTAAGCCTGCAGAGGAAGCAAAGATATGATCCTTCCCTTTAAGGTACTGATATTGCAAGTAACAAATTACAAATATATAGAGATTCAACAATGACAGGAACCTGAGAATTTATATAGTGTATTTTACATTTGTACTACTACTATTTTTAATGTGGAAGGGTCTCCCTCTCATTTAAACTAGGGAAGCTAGTTCTTTCTGTACCAACATGATTTCTGATAACCATGAAAAATCTCTGAGAAAGGCAAGGGGACAACACTACAACCCCTTTAAATAACTCCAGCAACATTTTTGCCTCTCAGCTTGGAATTTCGAAGAGATTCAACTGAACAAATTGAAGACTGATTAGTATATTTCTTCACATGGGAGAAACTTTCATATTGGCCAAATAAAATGCTATTTGAGTAATATAATTCACATTGGTGTAGACACAAAAAATGCAAAACATCTTTAAACTCCCTGCTATTTAAGTGTCTGCTCTCTTTTAGTCGAAGGCTAAAAAATTTTTGCCAGTAATTCCTACTACGCACAGGGCACACATGAATGGAAATACACAGAGTCAATATTGAATTAGAATTATGGACTCTCTATTCTAGAGTTGTATAAATGAGTACATGCATAATTTGTATAAATGAGGCACGTGCACCCATGTCACATTTTTTCTTCTCACAGAATGAATTTGCAGGTTCTAGAGGTGATGCAGAAAATTAGCAACATCCAAAATCACCAAACCACAAAAAAAACAAAAACCGAAAACCAACAGACAATGACAATTTCATTCTAAATCCATCCTCTTAAGAATAAAGAGATCCTGGTGATCTCTAACAAATGGTTCAGTCAATAAAGTGAATATCAAAAAAGGGAGAGTAACCTTTAATATTTGGCCTTTCCTGATTGGCACCCACCTCCCATTCTTCTGGGGCACTTTTGAAAAAACATGCTTCTCATGCTGATTTAGAATTTTCCCTAATTTTTATGAAGTCCACTCTACTTAGCTTTGGGAACAAAAATGGCAAAAACGCTTTCAATTCCATATCTGGCCATTGCTGGAGGCATTTTGCACTTAGTGTATCCCTAATCTGCAGTTAAATCATTGAGCCCCCAATGGGCCCCCACACTGCTTTTGTGAAAATTATTATAGAAGTGGTTTAGACACTAGCTATGTAATATTAATGCACAGTACAACAGGCTGCATAAAAATGAATGAAAGAAAATAACTCTCTGTGGAGAGCAGGAAGAAGAAGCTTTATCTTCAGTGCCTTATCTTGCATGCCAGTCTTAATCACCATTCATTTCTTCCTTTAGTGTTTTTCATGCAAAGATACAGATGCCCATTTTCTTTATTTTAGAATTAAACTGGTCAGTAAAAGGATGTTCCAGAAATTTTCTGAGTTTATATTAAGTGATTGAAGTTTCAAGGCAAGCAAACTGATCTAATCACTGCATTAGGTTCCAAAATCACTTATTGTTAAAGTTAAAACACAGTCTGTAAAATTATGTAAACACATTTGCAGATGGTGTGCAAGCTCTGTATCTTAAAATAATACATATGTATCAAATGCTTATTAAACTGATTTCAAAAACCAGAGGTTAATTTAGATTTTAATCAAGAAAATACTGTTGTCTAGACCTAAGGACAGACTACAAAGGAAGGAACATAATCCAAAATGTAAAATTTTTCATTGTCTAGAATATACATTTTGACAACCTCCCAGCTCTAAACTACTCCTAAACACAAATTGAAAAAACCCACAAAAACAAACAAACAAACCCCCAAGCCACAATTTAAATATTCCATATTGAAACACAAGAGCTACTTTTGACTGTATGCTTAAAATGCCAATCTACAAGTAGTTTATAAGTATTTCAACTAATGTAAATTTCAGTTCAGGCATTAAGACAAAAATGTAAGGAAATATCCCTGCAGTTCAAGACCAGTAATCTAATACAACTAAACTTTTGTTTCAACACCTGCAAGGTCTGCAGCAATTGTTTAACTTTGCCTGTATTATATCACAAATTCAAGGAAGTAACCTAATGCAGATCTGCTTCATAGAAACCAATTTGTTTCTATTTAGTTTCCAGGCAATACCCACTGGAACTGCAGTGCTAGGATGGGACAGCAGTGCCCGCAGAAGCAAACAAGTATTTTACTGATGCTGGCTGCCTTATTTGATTTAGGTTCAAGGGTTGGTCTTGGTATATTTGCACATGACTGCCAAAGGCACTTAAAGAGCTTGGATAAAGTTGCTTCACAGTAATTTATGCGCAAATACCTTACAGCATTTTTAAGTCACCTGTAATATCTTTTATTAAAAGAATTCTCTAGAGAAGAATTATACAGAGAATAATAAAAGCAGATATCCTCACAAGAAAGGATACTAGGTAATTACAGAGACTGGTTGGAGGGTTATTACCTCCCCATACTTGCACAGAGACAAGTTTAAGACCACAAGATAGGGAATACATTTATGTGTTCTTCTTGCCTTTTTCTTAAGCAAAAGTCTCAGATTCAGACCAATCTCAAAAAAAAAAAAAAAAATTACAGCCTGAGAAGTCCTCCTGAAATATCTCTATTCTTCAAATAGTAAGGATAATGCAACGGTATTGCTATATTGCCACTTCTATTAACCTAACTGTAACAAATTAATGAGTAGACTGTAAGTTATGGGTAGAATACTTTTTGCTGAAAAGACATCACAGCAATATTCTGCAGAAATAGGCTAAAACCTGGGACAACTGAAAGGGGCCAAAAAATGCCTCAACAAATTTACGTTGGGACCTTTTGTTTTAGAATATTTACTAGGTACAAATGGAATCATTTACAATACTCACAGAAGCCACACACTTAAAAACACTTCAGACACATTAGTGACAGCCAGGCAAGGAAATAACAACTTGAGTGCCAAAAAGATTTAGTCTTAACAGTGCAGGAATTTTATCACAGACAGGAGCAGACCTTTGCAGCTCTAAGAGACATAACCTTAATAGTAGGAACAACAAAACAGATTAGGAACTTTCACATATTACAGAGGAATCCACAAGAACAGTATCTTCTGATTTCTGTACAGCAAACAAAGATTTCTTTGGAAATCTCTAAAGGAAAGACTAAATAAAGCAAGACGTTTACAAAAACACACCTTTTGGGATTTAATGTTCAAAAAAAAATATATGCTTTCTAAGTATTTTTCTTATCATTACCTCTCCATTCCTTGCTATTCCTCATGCCAATGCTCAGCTCATTTTTTTTTAGTTACCTGAAATTTACCTGTTGAGGACTTTTTTGTATAGTTAACTGACGTTGCCTAAAACTAGCTCAACTGCACTCCCATCCTCTTGTCAGCTACTAAATTTCGGGAACAATCTACATAAATACTTTCCACATTCAGTCTTCAAAGACAATAAAATGATTCCACAGCCTTCCTCCCCATTTCTTAAAAACTCCAGTGTGGATCCCATGCAGAGTTATCCACTAGCAGTAGATATCCACCTCTGCCTCCCTGTCAGCCTGTCCGTTGGGACACTCCCTCGCTTGCTGCCTGTGCTGCACAGGAGCCAGGCTCTAGAATGCAGTGCCTGCTGGGCCGGTGCTCAGCAGAACAAAACCCCCAAGCCCTGCGAGACACAGATGGGACAAGGGAACACACACTGTGCACAGGACACGGACCCTACGTAGCACCTCCGCTTACTAAGCATTCCTCTAGTGAAAAGCAGCAACTGGATATTGGGTGCAAAGGTTTTGGCATTGGAGCTGACTAAAAAGAACCAATCTTACTATTCTGCTTATTAGCGTCCATTTCTTTCCCCTAGCAAAAGCTTACATCACAGAGACAAAACGCAACACCATCTCAAAAAAATATTGCAAGGGTGTATGACTCTTTTAAAAGTGAAAGCTTCTCAACTTTTTATGTTTAGTGATATCTAAAGAAATACTTTGTTAGAACGACTTCAAAGCAATATTCATTAAGACCTTTTCACAGAAACAGGTTGGAGACTGTACAATTTCAATATACTTTACTCTTTCACATAATTTTGCTTTTCCTTGTAGCCATATTAAGTCATTTTAAGACACTACGAGTGTCCAGAATTACAGTGTGCCCCTAGGCTGGGCAAGAAGAAAAAAAAAAAAACTAAAACAAAACAAAAAATACCCAACAAGTCAAAAAAACAAAAAAACAAACCCAAAGCCACAAAAATAAAAATCATCTGGCATCATCCTAGCCAAAATACCTGCCCTTGAATATTACACCAGATCTGTGCATCTCCACATTCAGAAAGCACACAAGATTTCAGGTTTAATGCACTCCTCTCATTCTTTTCAGTAAAACACAGTGTTAGTGCTGTGATAATTTACACAATAGGAGTGTGTGTCATTTTTACCAAGTTCTTCAATAACTCACTTAGAATTTACATTATGTAAAATGAAATGTGTGTATTTTTTATTATAGAGCCTGGTACAGGATAACAAGAAGAATTAAAACTTTACTTACTCATTTAATACCAATCCAAATTCTTCAAGAAAAATTCATTACAAGAAAGGCTGCTTCAAATAACAGCAAACATTTTTGGACCTGCCTTTTTTCACACAGATGATGGAAAACAAGATGATAGCTGGCCTCTAGCCCACGATGTCAAGTAGATCTGTTTCCACTGAATCTCCACATGCTTCCTTCCTGAATAACTTGCCCTTTAAAGTTTGCACACAAAAGGTAAAACATTGTCTCTCTCTAAGTATACATAGTCCTTGATTTCCCCTACAAGCCTATACCTTGTCTGTCAATCCCTATTTCTAGATGTATGTTATGTTCACATTACTTCTATCTAGAATGAGCAAAACACTTAGTGTTTTGCTAACCCACTGAATTGGGTGGAATTCTTCTGTACAAGCTTTAGAACAGCAGGTGCAAATAGTAAATTTAGACTTACTGCAAACCACAGTATATCATAGGAATCACCAGCGAAATTAATCCACCTCCCACTGCTCATTCAGTTCTGCTCCTGTTTTGCTTTGCTATGTGTAATAATTCACTTTGTCATCATAACAATTTGAAAATAGAAACACCTATTCTGGTATTTACCTTTACCAAAGATGCCCTACGAAAAATACATAAACCCTCTCATATATAGTCATTTTTTTTTTACATAGAATTATGGACACGTCACTGAAGTCATACAACTGCAATTTGTATGGATCAGCTGCTCAGAATATGCCTGAATTGCACTTAAAAGAAATTACATTTGATCTGTCTTTTAGATGACGTTACAGCTGTCAACACCTCTGGTACCACAGTGTGCACAAATTTTAAAATCAAACTCATACAGAACCACTAGGCTCATCCAGGGAGCTCAAAGAAACAAACTTGTACTCCTCTAGAAAGCCAGAGTTAGTGCAGGAGTTTGGCACAGGTTTAACAGTGTGATACAGCCCATATCTGGCAAGCAAGGAGGAGAGTTAAACCAGAGATACTGATAAGAAACTCTCTGATGACATACATAAATAGATTTAATTTTAAAATCAATTGCCACACATATTTCAATAAGCATACAAATATTTGATATAGCAGTCTGTTCTTCCAGCCCTTTATATATTAAAAGGCACATCAAAAAGATAAAAATCACACAGAAAGTAAACAACATCTTGAATTACAAGGTAAGTGTTTTATGACAACATGAGAAATCATAGTTTTCATGCAAACATATACAAGAGTTAGAATTTGACTGTTCCCTTGTCTTCCTATGTCTATCAATTCCCACCAGGAAGGGAAGAAAGAGGATGATCGCCTATGAATTAAATTCTGCTGGTTTAAAATTGCAGGTATTCATCACAAGACTCGCAAAAATTCATGCAGTTAAACTTCAGCAGCCTATAGACTTAATTCTGGATTAAACATTTATAAATTCACTGTGTTTTCCCCAGCTATTGCAAGCATCATCAATAGGCTTTACATTCGGGTTGCCACTATCAAGTTGTCTGTTTTACAGATTCTACCAGAACAAAGGACAGATTAATCCTCTTCAACATTTCTCCCCAAAATCTGAATTACAAATTATAAACAGCCCCAAAACCAAACCCAACAGACAAAAAACCAATCCTAACCATACTGCACAACATTGTTACAAGAATAGCCTTCATACTTAAACAGTACTACAAAAAATAGTAACAAATCTATGTCCAACAGTTTACAACTTACTAAATCTTTACAGACATAATTATTTCTGCAGTTCATATTGCCTAACCTGTAATTGTAAGTAATACATGGTTTCAATATTTCTGACACATTTATTTTTCTAAGGATAAAAACTGCACAGATGTAAAAAGAGTCACAACAATAAATACTGAACAAAGTTGTTTTCATTTATAATAAATGGTAACAAATTTAGCTATCTCCAGTTTTCATACTGAGGTATCTTCTCCCTCATCTTATTAAAAAAAGTGATAGATTTGATCTTACACATAACAATCTGTTTTTCTCTACTTCTAGCAAGTATTATTCTACAGCTATCCAAAAACCTTTTGTACAACAGACCTGAAACTACACTTCCTGCCATCTAAAATCTACAAGTTACAATCAGTGCATATTAATATTGTAGCTTTAGTAAGAATTAACTAGAGCTTCTTAAAACTCAAAAAACTGTTTCAGCAACTAAACGCTATACAAATTTAACCTAATGTGAAATAACCAAGGCTCATCTTTTAAGACTTAAGACAGTCAGAATAGATAGGCAGTTTCTGACAGAAATCAGCATTTGCCCTTGCAGAAACATGCTTGCAGGGAAAAGAAATGTAGGTAGAAGTAGCATCCATCCCATGCAGGTAAATGAAAATAAGCACACATTGAACACATAAATCACACAATTAAACCACATAAAAATCTGTGCAAACAGACTTAGAAAAGTTTTTGACACTGGAGGATGCAGTAGCCCTGTTATTTCCCAGTTCTTTCACATAGTTTACTTCTAAATAAAGCCTAATTATTGGCTTTGAATGTGATTATTTTTTGAGTCATATCAACGAGGGGAAATTATTTATTAGAAACTGGGTTTCCTGTACACGTAGTATCTTAAAATCAAAGCCACCAATTATTTGCCGATGTCACTCCTGTAAATAAAAAACGTGATAGCTTCCTTACATTCAAGCTCTGCAGTTTCTTTTAAGTCTGTGAAATGCCCTTTTGATTTGCATCCGGCTGAATTAGAAAGTGCATCTAAAACCACATGTGTACTCTCAAAGCCATTCACTAGTAACAAAATTAAGTCTCAAGAGTTTCCTGTTAAACAAATGAAGCTCTTCACTAGATCTCAGTCATTTCACCTGAGCATTTTGCAACTAAGACAAACAACTGCCCTAAAAGATACAGTATCAAACCTGTACCTGTTAGACTGATGAAAAACAAATTCCTGTGTGCCTATCATATACTTAAGATGGTTAGGCTCAGGCAAATTTAAGAGGCAGAAAAAGTAAAGAAAACAGACCTAAAACTGATCCAAGTTTTTACAAGTGTAGCTAAAATACACAGCATAAAACTGGTTGCCTGTTTAGTGATCTTAATGGTCTGTCTGCACTAGGTGGTATGAAAGGAAAACTTCAGTCATCTGGGAAGAACCCACTTATGGGTCCCTATCCTCACACCACTCAGTTCACTAAAATTAATAGAGTTAAGACTCTTATTGACTTTAAATGGAGCACAAAAAGACTTTTTTTTTACAGTTAAAAATCATGAAAAGGAAAAATAATTAAGCAAGAATAGCAAAAGGCATCTTTTACAGTAGCTAAGTACATTTCAGACTGTTATGATTCACTAAAATCTCATTCTGCACTAACAGACAACCTTAATGAAAACAATCAATGCTGGAAATGTGAACTTTCTAGACTATTACAGTTGGTCCTTCCTGTAGCAGAATACCAAGCAGCTTGACTTACACCACTTTGCCATACCATTGTAATAGCTATTGAGCTAAGAGATGCACCAACCGGCGCTGCCCTCGGCTCCATAAAGAAAAGCAACATCTCCCACTTTCAAAGTTACAACATTGCAGTGACCAAACCAACACTTCCACATTGACTAAGCTATTAGCACAGAAATACTGCTTACCCTTTTTTTTCTTTAATAGGAAATACTTTGTCAAAATGTACCACCGATAAACAGAAATTTAACCACTCAGAACACACTAGTTCCAACGCTGTTTTCGAGGTGTGCTTATGACTCATCAAAACACAAAAGATAAGTTTCCTCATCCAGCTGAAATACTGTAAAAGAAAGGGTAACTTCAACAGGCAACTGTTGAAGAGCATCAGCATTTGTTGGGCAAGAAGAAGAAAATATTTCTACATTGCCTAGGATCCATACAATTAATGAGACATATTATGATGCAAGAACAACAGCTCCTCTCTTGGAGGCAGTATAGCAGTGGATCAAAACTAACCACAATCTGGTGACACCTTGTTTCACAGACGTGCTTTAAAATACTTCACTTCTTCACACGAATAATGAAAGATAAGTAGCACATGCTTTGAAATAAGGTAGAATCTTAAAAATTCTCTGCATCTTCTCTTAACCAATTTACATCAGCAGACAAGATTTGCAAAGAGCAGCATTTGTGGCTGCATGATGATCCTAGCAAGCTTTTGTCTTGCAAATACTACTCAAAATTTAGTCTGGGCATGACTCTACTCTCTTTAATGTGACAAGCAGTCCGGTTGCCAGCCCCCCATTAAACTACTCATGGAAATCAGTCAGCAGGAGCAGGCCATTAAATGGGATGAAGTAAAAAGGACCAATCATTGCACACTCCTGTATGCTCCACCATGCAAGGATAAACTCAGGCACTCAGTCATCATAAGGCAAACAGAAAGCAATAAAACCACTGCCAAGCTCAGGATTTTAAGGTGAGACAGACTTAAAGATGAAGAATACTATTTTATCAGGTCACTCAAGCTTATCTACACTTTGTCCCCTGTTAGCCACCATCACCCTTCCATCCTGCCAACACACACAAACCAACCTGCTCTGCACTCCAATGACTGAACACCACTCCCATAATGTTGCCACCTTAAAACTAACACAACTTTGGGATACAGGACCCTGCTTGCTCTGTAGCAACTATTAGCAGAACAAACACTTGGACACACCTTTGCAAACTCACTGCCAACATCTAGTATTTCCAAAATTTCTAGCATAAACAGATAAGCAAAGCCATAGTTGTAGCTGGTAAACTGACAGTTTATCCAGCTATTCTCATAAATTTGCAAAGCAAATGACCTGGCAATAATTTATCTCCCTTGCCTCCCCCAGTAGCTGGAATTACTGTGCCCCTAATAAAAAGTGATCTAGCAATAGAAATACTTTATGAGTTAATAACACCTATGTTAGCTTGTTGACTTATTTACAAATTGATGCAGGAGCTTTACAGATAGACTTAAAGAAGTAAAATTTTTCCTAACAAGCATATATCTTAGAGCAGCCACTCTTATCATGAATGCAGAGATAAAAAAGAACACTTATCAGACAACTAGGTGTTACTATGGCTAGCCAGTATACTAGCACTTGCTTTTGATTAATACTGTACACCTAATTTCAGCATGCTAAACCCACAGCTCAGGAAAAGTTTGCAAAATTACCAAGTATCTCGAAGTGGTAATTATCCTATGCTAAAATAATAAAGTATACAACTGCAGACAAAGTGACAGAAAACAGGTAGTTTGTCTAACACTTCAAACATGCGTATCATTCCCATAAATATGAAACACTTGAGGTATAAAACCAAACTAGTAGCACTGATTTACAGAGACCAAAAAAAACCCCTTAGAATACTTCTGTCAAAAATTTTAACAGTACTTCTAAATTAGAAAGACAAACTGCTCCTACTTACAAGGCACACATTCTCATCACCCTTTTAAACACTTTTTAACTGCAGAAAACATTCTAGGTAATTTATACATGGATCATTCCCCCAAATGTGATTTCAAGGACCTGAAATTTCTTCAGCATCAGTAGTTTCAGGAGGCTAAGCAAAGCACGGAAGCGAATGGAGTGCCTGCCATCCAAGTTACAATCTGCTGAATGAGAGTGGCTGCAGAGCTCTACTACAATCCAAGGCACGTACAAGCACTGTACAAGCCCCCTCCCAGGCTACATAAGAGAGTATCTTTCCCAGCAGTTGCCACATCATGAAAGCGATGTATACAAAGAAAACCCCAAAATAAACACTTTAAAACAAAGACTTAAATGACTATATAAATGAACTCAGCAGCTGGAGACACAAAGCAAGTTACAATTGAGGTATCCTTCACTTGCAAAAGGCCTGAACTATATTCTTATTAGCAAACTCCATATCACACCTAGCAACCAAATTTGGGCAGCAGACTCATGTTTCCAGAGGCCAGACAGCAAGTAAATAAATACAGCAGAGATAATAAAAGCAGAGAGGACCAACAACAACCCCTATGCAGACCAGGTATAAAGCACACTTTATACCACTGATTTCATACAATACATCATCTAATTCACTGAATATGAACAATACGATCTCAGTAATTTATGCTACTTAGACCTGTTCTCAGGAGTTCGTCTGCCAAACTGTTTAGATTGACTTAAATTCAGGTTTTTGCACAAGAAATAGAAGAAAGCAAGAGGAAGACTCATTAGGGCAAGCCGGGCAATTTAATTCAACAATAATGCTGCAGTATTTCATACAATTCACTGAAAACGGTTTGTGTAGTACTGCACAGATTTAAACAGATCAATAAAATATACTGACTATACGAAAATAAAACTGAATTAATAGCCTGTACCTCAGAAGATAAAATCTGGAGCTGAAATACTGTAATTCTTACACTCTGATGCTTATGAGAAGGAAGGTATTCTAGAGAAAACACAGTCATTGACATAAAAAAAGTCATAAAATACAGCTTGGTCTTTTCCAACTGAGAAACATTAAATCAAGCTATATGTTTCTACCCTACCACAAAACAAAGCTTTTTAATCTCAACACTCAAAATTTTCCTGTCTTTTGCTCTGTGGACATTCAGTTTATGCCCACCTAGTTCCAAGAAGACAGGATTTATGATGATGTTGTTCTAAGGAACTGGAGAAGTACTAGATGCCAATAAAGATTACTGATCAAATGAAAGATAACTCCTGAGCATTGTGTCTGTATAGATAAATAAACCTGCTCACTTCTTTTATTTGTATTGTTACCTCAACCAATCCCACTACAATAATCCAGACAAGCAAAGGCTCAGGAAACAGGTCGGAAAACAAAAGGCTTCTTACACGTCTGCCGGCCAGACTTGTATAGGTACAAATGCAGCACACATATACACCTTTCGAGATTTTTTTATGTACTCACGAAAAGATGAAGCCCAGGAGATGAACAAGGAGGGTGTTGAGGGAGTCCAAACATAAGTACCAAAATCGGAACAGAAACACATGCACAGGCATCCCTATTCCAGTCATACAGGACATCGGGAGAAAACAACACCAGCCAGAAGAAAGTAACACGTGGGCAAAAATCGCCAGTGAGGTCCTGCGCTGGGACAGAAGCTAAGTCCATGCCACCCACCACCGAGAGACCAGAAGGAGTCGGGACCCAGACACCCGGCTGGGCCAAGCTCTGCGACCACAGGCAACCGCGAGTGGACCTTCCCGCGGCAGCAAGTGCGTGAAGGGGCAGAGAGGAGACCCTCCCGACCCCGGACAGCCCTACAAGCGGCGGGAGAAGAGACCCGGCAGCCCACCACCGTACTGGCGGCCGCTTTTGTTCTCCACCGAGACCGGCACAGACCCATCGCCGGCGCCCGCTCCGGGCCGCCTTCAAGCGCTCATCCCAGGGGAGACCCCACTACCTCTTTTCGGCCTGGGGAAGCTCTCGTGCAGGTGAAAGATGACTTTCTCCACAAAGTGCTGAATGTTGCTGTGCTCAGGCCCTCTGACAAACACCATCCAGTCGTGGGTGAAGCCCTCCACGGTGGGTTTCTTCCTGACCTGGGCTCGGTGTCCCAACTCCAGCTTCACCTGGACGGCACACTGCGAGGGAAGAGGCGGGGAGCGGCCGGTGAGCGCCCCAACAAGCGGAGATGGGGCCGGTGGCCGGGGGCGGGGATCGGACCCATCACGGGCGGTACGGGGACACACGGACACAGCCGTACCATAAACACGGAAGAAAGGATTTGGTAGGGGGAGAGTTGGCAAAACCAGCAAGGCACCGCTGCAACAACAAAAAAACGGCCCCACAGGCGAGGGCGTAGGAGAGCTCTCGGTGTCACCGGGAGAGCGCGGGGAGGCAACCCGGGGCCCGCTGTCAGGGACGCTCCGTCCTGCCCTCAGCGCCTCCGCGCTCGCTGCCCGCGCTGCGGCGGCAGGACCTCGGCTCCCTCCAAGTGCGTGCGCGCGCCGCGCCACCGCCGGGAGCAGCGGGAGGCAGGGAAAGCCGCATGCGAAGAGAAATTCCCGGTCACGCCAGCCCCTTCCCGGCGGCGCCGGGCAGCGCGGGGCGGAGGGCCGGAGGAGACCCGCGGTACTCACTCACCGAGCCGGCCATGCCTGGGGCGCCGGTTCCGCCGGGGCGCTCGCTGCCGTCCTCCACCCCCACCGCGCAGCCCTAATTCATGAGGACGTGGAGGAGATGGCGGGCGCGCAGAGAAGCGGCGAGCGGGCAGCAGGCATCCTCTGTTTCGCTGCTCCGGCCGGCTGCGGCGGCTGCCGGCTCTGGCTCGCGGCTCCGGTTCCCCGCGCTGTCGCTCCCGCTCCCCGCGCTCCCGTTCCCCGCCCGCGGCAGCCCCAGCGCTCGCCCCAACCCCGCCGGCCAGCGCAGCCCCCGCCGCGCATGCGCACCGTGCGCCTGACTGACACCGAGCGAGGGACACAGTAGTAAGTGCCGGGGGCGGCCCGGGCGCGGCGCGGCAGCCAATGGTGTGCAAGCT
>VWPU01005414.1:0-378760 GCA_013398955.1 Callaeas wilsoni | reverse complement strand
CCCCGGCCCGGCCCGGCTCCCTCGCGGGTCCCCGCGGGAACGCCGGAGGAAGCGGCTGTGTCCCCGCCGCGCGCGGGAAGCGGCGCGGCCCCTTCCCCGCGCCCGGCGCCCGGAGGGGGACGTGGCGCCCGGAGGGGGCGCGGGGGACGGCCCGGTGCCGCTGGCGCCGAATCGGCCCCAGCCGGGGGCTCAGCGTTTCCTTGGCTGGACCTTGCAGCGGATGACAAAAGCTGAGCTTAACCTACATAATCCGTTTCCATGTTTTGAGCTTTCTCTTCCATCCCCGATTTATGTTAGTATACCCTTAAGCAGAGGCTGGAAGCGTGCTGCTCTTGATGCTTTTTCGTTTTAAATTTAGACCGCAACAAATGGGTCGAGTGCTGCTTTTTTTTTTTTTTTCCCCTTTTTTTCTCCACCACTTTTCTGTCTCTGGATTAATTAGAGCCTAGTTCCTGCAGGCTGGCAGGGATGCGTTGAAATGTTAATGCTTGGAGTTAGGTCGTTCCAGGGGAAACACCTCTGTGCAGGCGATGGGCTGACTTCACCCGTCAAGGCTGTCAAACTGACAGAGGAAAACTGATGAATTGGCCGCAGAGCCGTGTGAGCATTGCTTTTGGGCAGGTAAGGCAAGGTACCGGCTCTTTAGGATGCCTTTTTCAGGATTTGAAAACACTACCGACTGTATCACCTGTCTTACTCTGGCAGGGCTTCTGCAAATATTTTGTCATGTTTTGATTTATTGAAGCAATCGATCACAAGTGGAGGTCTGTGGTTTGGCTCTGCCATTGCAAGTGCAGAGTAGTGCCTGTTGGAGTAATTTTTCTCCTTTAGAAATTTGGATTTATGTTTTAATTTCGGGTTCGCAAAAGACGACTGTATAATGTGTATCCAGTTAGCTGACATATTTAAATGGCGAGATTGTTTTGCTTACGACTGACAGGGTTTTTCTTGCAAGTACAAGAGCTGCTAAGACATTCTCAGCAGCTGCGTGAATCTCTACAAGTAGGCTAATGTTCATCCCTGTAAGGTGAAAGAAGGCATTGTTGTTTTTTTTCTGTACTGTGATTAAGTTATGATTTTCTATATATGACATGTTTGCTTTGTGGAAGCATTTTTTAAAATTATTTAGCGCTTCCTGCAAAAGAATGGAGTTACATTATCTTTGTGCTACAGCTTGCAAAGATAGTGGGTATTCTGAACAATAGGTGTGGAGATTTCAGTTATTTTGGTGGAAACTGCAGGAATTTAGGGTATTTCAGTTCTTGATTATTTGTATTTGGGACAGGAATACTAAAAGGTGATATCACCATGTACTCTGACACTAACTTCAGACCATTACAAAGGTTGTTGGTGTTCATTTTTCACTTGTTTCAGAAAACTTTAGATTGTGACGTTTGATACATTGTTTTCCCTTCTATTTGGGGTCAAATAAAGTGTTTTAGTGCTGTGTTGAATTTATCAGCAATTCTGATCAGTGAATTATTGGATTAATGTTTTGCTTTGCTTGTTTTTAAGCAAAGTCTTTAAGACTGGAGAACAGGTTTTGTGTATTGCTTCTAGTTTCTTCCCCCATCCCTTCTTTTCTTTTGAACTTGTATTAACCCTGAGTATTTAAATTTATATGCTTTTCTGTAGGCAGTAGAAGTGTAAGGTAGCAAAACTGGTAGAAAAGAGATCTAATTTGAGATAAGATGAGCTAACAGAAAGTGATGGTTGATTAGAAAGCAAGTGGATAGAGGTTTAACCTTGAGGGATGATGTGTGCATTATAATTTCCAACAGAGAAGTGCCCTCCTTCATCTGTCCCACCAGGAAACAGTTTAGAAGCTGTTCCATGAGGTTTGTAATCTGTCTGAAGATGTGGAAGTTAATTAGCTCCATGCAGGTATTTTTGTTGAAGGAATGACAGCTACTAAGATCCTGTGCTGTTGTTACTGCCATGTTAGATGTTTTTATTTTTTTTTAAGGAAGCTGTTCATGGGAAAAGCATTTTGTAGCAGAACGGTAGTGTCCTACTAGGAAGCAGGAATTTAGGCACTTATTTCTTAAGCTGAAGGAACCTTTCTTCTGTCAAGATATGTTTAGTACTTTAATGGCAGCTACTTGATGCAGATTCTAATTGGTGTGGGATTATAAAAGTTAATGACTTGCTAATTCTTGGTAAACCATATTTTTGTACTGAAAAGCCTTCTGTTTTGCTAGTTGTACTTTAGTTATCTATGGATATGGGTATTTAAAAGTCTTGCTTTCGAAAATCATTGAAAATCATGTAGTTGAAAATCATACAATTCCCTTACAAAGCTAGGTGCTTACTGAGCTATTCTATTTACACAGGGGAATTACCAGTTTTTTAGTAATAGATGCAAATTAATTCTGGTTATCTTAAAATGTAGCAGGCAAGGACACTTCTGGAGCATATTTAATATGTGACCTTCAGTTTTATTCTTTCTTCTCATTTCCAAATGGTACTTGCTTTTTGGTTCAATAGGAGTGCCTTCTCTGAAAAAATTTCTGCCGTCTTGTTTGCATCCCACTGAGATTGTTTTTTAGATAGGTGCTTCTCATGCAGTCAGTGAATTTAATGACAAAGTTTGCTGCCCATGCAAAATAATTTCAGCTCCTTACAGTCTCATTACCTGTCCTGAAAAATTAAATTGCTGTTTTTGAAATGTATGTGATTGACTTGAGTCTTTCAGTCTTCGTGTACACGTGACTGTTAATGAAGCCCTTGCAGCATAGTTTGTACCTCTATAAACATAGCAGTTACCCACGTGCTGTAGGAATTTAACTGCAGTGAAGGGCATGCAGCCTTTTAATCCCTTTGCTTATTTATCTAGACCAGCCTTTGAAATGCACACTTGGTTAATAACTCTTTTAAGACGATGAAAGTGCTCATCTAGATTTGTTGTTGCTCTGGGGTGTCTAGTCATTCAGTTAGGCCATGTGTGTCCAACAGATGCCTGTGGAAAGTGAAACAATCACTCTTTGAAATTAAATAACACATATTTATTATTTTTATTGAACTGTGCCACCTCTAGTCAAGCTTCTTTCCACTGTCCAGTATTGCCTATTGGTAATACTGGACATCAAAAGGATTTTAATGGCAGTCCCTAAAAATAGTAGCTTGCACCCCCTCTGTTCCTGGAGCCCTGGCAGTGTGATTTTCCCTGCATTCTTGTACTAATGCCTCACTGGCAGCGTGACACACATTGGTCTGAAAGATTATTTATTTAATGATGTCACAAGCAAAGTGTCAGCAGCAATAAAGTCCCAACACATTGTAAGGCCTGTGGGGCACTGCCTTCTTGGGATACACTTGGGCTTCACATGCAGCTTCCTAACTCAGCCAGGATAGGGAGGATGGGGCTGATGACACTGTTTTCATCCTTTGAGGTGGAAGAAGAGACAGAAGTCTGGTGGTTTTGTTTCTGTAACAAGTTTCCTTGCTCTGCTATTGGCCATCTGCAGCCAGGGTTGATACAGCTTTCAAAGTATCTTGAAAAGGCAGGTTTGTCTTCACAGGCTAGGCAAGGCTATAAATGGTGAGTTACTCCAAGCGTAGATTTCGAATTGGTTACCAGTTATAAGTGTATAAATGCGTTTGTATGTGATGCATTATAAAGATTGTTCACTCGAACTTAAAAATGTAATGTTCCAGCTGCAGGACTGCTTGCTAGAATGGCCTCTGCTGTCTTTCACAGATCACTATGGGGTCAAATGACATTCTGTGTTTGAGTGATGGTGAACAGGAGCTACTTCCCTTCAAAAACAACGCCTTTTTTTTTCCTGCCTCCAGGCAACTCACTTTTATGGATATAGCATCCACTCTTTTAATGTGTGCAGAACAGTTATGTCTTAACTGCTTGGCAAGAGAAGGATGATAGATGTAAAGGGTGTATTATAGTGTTGGATTTGGAGATTAGCAGTTATTCTGATCTCCTGTATGTTACACTTTAACTGACTGAATATAGATTTGTGGTTGCAGTAATTCTGTGCTTTTAAAATTTTAATTAAAGGAAGTAGTTATTACTTTAATCACTTTGAGAAGAATGCATTTATTTTAAGGAGTTTTACAGAATAAATATGTAGTAAAAAGCAGCCTGAGCCATTTTGTCTGCCCTAGGGGGAGGTGGTGAAGAAAGTGCTAGTAGGAAAATAGCACCTGTAGATTCTCCAAATAATGTCTAGAATTTATGTCAGTCAAATATCGATTCTTACAGTTGCAAATTATTTATGCTAAGATTTTAGCCAGGCATTTAATACCTGTTAAAGAACCTATGTGTTTCAAAATATGGTGCATGGTGGTAAGAATAGCTGAAAACCTCCTAAGTTGCATGACTTGAAGCTGTAGCCAGAGTTGATCATCTACCATTGTTGAAAGCAAAGCTTGTTGTAGACAGATTAGTTAAAAAGAAGAGAGATAGTACTATACTTGTTCAATATCAACTGCTCTGTCTTCCATACTCTTTGGATGCTTGTTTTTATCATACAACTGGCCTGTGGTTTAATAGTTAGAGAGTTAAACTAATCGTCATTTCCTCTGCTGGTGGTTCTTTGGCTGAAAAAGTGCTGACTTGGTTGTAGTTGTCAGTAATCTCTTGGGTGGCCAAATGTGTCCTAGAATTGTACACTGACAATGAAAGTCTCATTGTGGTTGGGATTAGCTTTAAAACACATTCAGGCGTATTCACTGTGATTCAAAAAGTGGCTTTCTTCCTGGCTTCTGCCATGGGTAAGCCTTGGCTGACTACTCAGCTGCTTGCTGCTCCCAATCCTCAGTGAGACAGGAGAGAAAAAAGGATGGAAAAGCTCGTGTTGAGATGAAGACAGAGAGACTGCTTGCCAGCCACTGTCACAGGCAGAACAGACTTGGCCGTGGTGTCAGTCCATGTCGATTCCTCTTCACACGCCTTCCTTGTGCTGTTGCCCTGGTCGTCTTCTCCTCCTCCTCTTCCTCCTCCTCCCTTCGTTGCTCATGAGGAGTGTTTTGCTCTTTCTGAACACATGCTTTCCCTGAGGCACTACCGTCAAGGCAGCGGGGCTCAGCTGAACCCTGCTGTGGCTGCCTTGGAGCTGTCTGGAACCGGCTGTGTCCATTGCCCGGCAGCCCCGGACCCTCCTCACGCAGGCCTCCCTGCAGCCCCCACCAGGTCTGGCAGCTGCACCCCGTAAAACTTCTTCAGGAGGAAGCCATTATGTTTTGATATTTCTTTTCTGGTATAATACTAAATATAGTGTCCTGAAGTTTATTCCTGCCAACACTGAGGGAAGGTGTACTGAAGTATAATAAGGTTCTGGCTCCTGCCTTAGGCTCCTACATGAAGTTTCCTGCTGTCCAGGGCAAGTTGAGGAGGCACTCAATGTGGCCACTGCAGATTAGCTGCAGAGACCCAGAGGTGGATGGCTGGAGAAGAGGAGGACAACTTGCAGCAGGGAATAACTCGTGTAAATATGCTCACAAGTGTGTTAGTCCTGACACGTCATCCCTCATATTCCCAGAAACTGCTGACCCCTGTGGAATTGCCCTGAGGGTGCTAGCTTTCCCTGGGCACTGTGCTCCACAGCATCTGGCTCGGTTGTCTGAGTGCGAACATCCTATTGATTGCACAGCCGCGCTCAAGTGACCTATTTCTCTGCAGCCGGCCGTGCCGTGCCGTAAATGACACTGCATCTTTCTGTTCCTCATTCCCCAGGGACCTCTGCTGTTTTTTGAGATTTGAAAGGCCCATCTGTAAAAGGAGTCAGTAACACAAAGAAAAGAGGCTGAATTTTGAGAATTTTTTATTCTTTTTCCTTTAAAGGTGTGATAGTCTCTGAAATGTGGAAAATACGGCAGGTAAACTCCTCCTTTTGCCTAAAGGGGTGTGTGCAGGTGGATTGCAGGGCATGATTTCATTCTGCAGCTAAAATAATCTAGTGAGTAGTTGCTCCCACCTTTCGGTGTACCTCCACTCATATGCCTCCCATGTGCCCACTCTAGCACTTGCTCAACCTTACAGCAAACTAACTGGGGAAGCTGGGCCAGGAAAATAGAAGTTAAATACTGAAGGAGGGACTTAGAGTTGCCTAACCCTGGTGTCAGGCATATGACAGGAATCTGTCCATTTCACTGCAGGAAGCATCTATCCTGATGTCTGGCTGGTGTGGGATATTTAGAGTCAAATAGACTAGCTCTTCAGTCAGCTGGTGGACAGTGGAAAAATGTCCCAGCACAGTCTTGGTTTGCTGCTGCAGATGACATCAGGAAATACATAGTTAATCTCCAGACTTACCAGGAAGGCCAAGGAAGGTTAAGTGAGGATCAGGAAAAAGTGACATTAATTCCACTGGACAGTGTAACTTCCACCAATTAGTGGTCTCACAGGTTTAAGCAAGTCCAGAATAATGGATAATGACTGAGGAGGTGGTAGGAAACTCTCTCAGTCTTGCTGAGGAAGGGCAGTGCAAGCAGCGTCAAGTAAAAGTCTTGACTACTTTTTCATTTCTTAAAATACCTGAAGTAGACTTAGCAAATACAAGTAAAAGAGAAAAAGATGCTTTCAGCTTTCTGATATGTTATAGACCAGTGGTGTGGTATTCAGACAAGAAACATTCTTGAATGATCCTGGAGTCAGATCTGAGATTCCTTATAAGGTATCTTTATGTTTTTAATGTTTGTTTTACTCCTTTCATAGTTTCCAGATGGTGTGGAAAGCTGCAACTTTTTTGAATGTTTCAAAACAAATTAACTTTTTTTTTTCTCAAGTCTGTCTTTCTTATAAGATGGTGTCTTCTCTCCTGAATGCCTACCTTCAGCAAAGTTATTTATACCTTTTGGCAATTCTCAGTGCCTTTGGAGGCATTCTTATAGTTGAGAATTAGTGCTTTGTATAAAAGTTCAGTAGCTAACACTGTTCAAAGACCTGATGGTTCTGTGGGTAATAAGAAAATAAAGTACAAAATATGGTGACCTAACTAAAAGCACAAAAAGACATTGGAAATACCATTGCTTAAAAGGCATCATTTTTGCTACTTAGCAAAACCAAAGCTAACCATTGCAGTCTTAACTCCTTTCTGTTCTCTTCATCATCTGAAATACTAAACTAATTGAACAAAGGCTTTTTTGTGGTTGGTAGAATTATTGTAATGTAAAGCTTTACATCGAAAGTGATTGTAGCTGTGAAGACAGAAACACGAGAAGTGCTGGTTGTATCCTGGGTAGAGTTGATGGTGTATTGTGTGAAGGATTTTTTTTTTAACTACTACTTTTCAATTTCCATGTTATTGTCCTTCCTTATATTGAATAGGTGTGAGAGGAAGTTGTAAAGCCAAGTGTGGGGAAAAGTTGTGCTCTGTGACATGGGCATTAGAAGTTTATAAAGAAAATCTCCTAATGTCTTACAAGAAGACAGAATTTCATCCTTTGCACTGAAATGTAGCAATGTGGGAGCTCCCTTGCATAGTTCTGTTACTGAGTGCATACTTCTGTTAGCATGCACTAAAACTATAGCCTGAAGGCTGAGTTTTCTGATACTTGCACATTAAAGTAGGTCCTGTTGTATTTATAATGCACATTAGACCTCTTTAACAGTGCTAGGATCTTTTTCCTTCATTTTTCATACTTGAGCAAAATATTTTAGTGAAATTTTGTTTTGAGGGAGTCTCTGTCTTCTCCATTTATTTTAGTGTCAAGGATATCTTTAGAACTGATATTTGACTACAAAGAGGAGAGAAGTGATGCACTTTTCTTTTTTAAAGTAGGGCTGCTAGACTCTTATTTGTTCCACTTTGCAAAGTGTGGGAGCTACTTAAAACCAGTGAGTATTTTTTGACTCTTTTTAGCAGTTAGGATTACTTCACTTTTCCCCACGCACAGAGGAGATTGAATTAAGCCTTTAAACAGAGAGAGAGAGGACAAAGGTAATTCTGTAAGAAAAATGTTAGAATGACAAGCAGCTTGGAGACAAACTTACCTGGTTTTAAATACCAATAAAGCTAAGATGTAAGAAGGGGTGAAACAGATGATAACCTGTGCTTAAACAGATGATTACCTGTTTTTTGATAGGAGAATTCAGCTGATCAACTACAAGCGAACAGCTTTTTTAACAGACCCTGAGAACTGACTGCATGTCCTGAGGGTTTGCTGTTCAAAGTTTATGTTAACTTTAAGCATAACTTAATGTGTTTATTTTCCTAGACGTTACCTTCTTCATGCTGCAGTTGATAAACTTTCCAGGTTTAAAAGGTAGCCTTTTCCTCTGCAGTTGCTATATGGAAGTGAATGGAAACTAGGAATATCATTTTGTGTTTCCATGGGGTGAATAGTGCATTGAGTCCAAAAAACAAAGAGGCAAGCCAGCATAGCCGGCATGAGGTAATAGTTGTTGTCTGTGTGCCAAACATGAAATAAGAAACATCTGCAGTTTGTGTTTTGAAGTTCTGTTTTATGCAAATGTTCTATCTGGGAGCAAAAAACTCACAGGAGTGCCATCAACAGTTGGGCTAAGTTTTTGGTCTTGCTCCTGTCAGTGATAAAATGAGAGCAAACCTCTTTCTTTCCTGTCAAGATTGGAATTTAATCATTGGTTTGATGCTAAATAACTACAGCTAAATGCTGTCTGTGTATGAATTATAAAGTGTGTTATGAATATGAGTTTGGTTTACATACTTTCTAGAGGGGAAGTCAGGGAAGGCAAAGCCCAGTATTACATACTTGTGTCAGTTTAAGGATTTTGCCACCTTTTTAGTTAACAGTTGAACACAACTCTCTGCTAGCTGAACAGATTTTGTTCTCCTCAGTGAAGGCAGCCAGAGATTTATGCCTGCCTAGCTCCAGTTGAGAATCTGCCTCAATGTGCAGTTTGGCGGTAGGAAAATCCTGATTGCTGCTAGGCATCAGACCTGTGTGTTCCCACTCCCTCCTTGGCACTGCTTCTTGTCTGACTCCTTGCTGAGCAAGCTTAGAAAGTCAAATTAGCAGATAACCTTTTCCATAAGTGAGGACAGTTTGTTCCTGAACCACTTTCTGTGGGCTCTGGAGTGGCAGGGCTTCTGCTGGGGAAGCAGTACGAGTGTGTGTCTGGGCAGGGTGAGCAGCCTTTGCGTAGCAGCTGACCAGTAGATCCTATTAGCTCTGATGTCAAACAGCGTTCCCAGCTCAGACCCATTTTAGCCAGCGGCATAAGCTGGCCAGCTGGACTCTTTGATGGAAAGACAGAGCTGTTCACCTCTTACTTTCTGTAGACTCTGGTGGAGGGATATAGAGAGTAAGCTACCTGATTGTGTCTTTAAACTGCCATGGCAAGATTCTCAGAAGCTCATCCGTCCAATTGGCTTATTTATTATTTTTAGTTGCCATTGTTTCTTCTTAATTGCATACTTTCCATCACGGGTTACCTTGTAACTTGTTGTACAGTCCTATACACATTTGTAAAGTCATAAAAATCAGACCTTGTGAAGGTTCACTCTGAAATACTGCTGTGCATAGAAGACAAATGTTTTATAGTTGTAATTATCTATGATGAGAGACTGTGCATTTAGCCACTTCTGTGGGGGAGAAAAACCAAAACTATTTAACCTTTATTAAGGAACTTGAGAGACAAAAGAAGCTGGAGGTTTGGTGACACAATCTACTTAAAATTTAGCTCTCAAGAAACTGAAGCACAGGTTTATGTTCCTTAAAATATGACCATAGCCTTTTTTTTGTATGTGATACTGCCAGTCAGGTGTATGTGTACTTTGAGGATTGTATTTTGAGTATTTTCTTCTTTAAGTTTCTTTCTTCTGTTTTTTTTTCCTCTACTATTTTATGTTTTTCTCTCTCTCTAGTAAGTGAATTCTTTTGCACGTTAATAGTACAGAGGACAGGCGTAAGCTTTTGTACACCAGGCAGTGTTATCAGCCTCTACAAGTAAAAATGTTGGTAAAAAGGTCTCTCTCATTAGTCTTCGGTTTAAACTCTCGCATTCCTGGTTTTCTTTCCCTGCTTCGCTCTATATCTGTACATTTTTATCTTTCTTCATGCTTGGAATTGTTCTTGCAGGCTCTGTCAAGAAAGCACACTAATAAAGGATATGAGTCCTTAGGATGAATCATAGTTTAGCTATCTGACACCGTAAACTACTTTTGAGAAACTGAAATGTAAAAATTTAATAGTTCAGGCTGTCTTTACTCTGCTTCTTACTGCACTTTGATTAAACTGCATCATCCACCTACTCTCAGCTGCATTCATGTGAGAGGAGGGACTAGGACCTTCTGGTATCTTAGTTCATGGCCAGCTGGTAGAGCTGTGAGTTTCCACCACCTCCAGAGTATTTGTAAAAAAGGATCCTGAAACTGTCATCTGACCACCTTCTCTGAAAGCATTAGAAATCTCTCTTTCCAATGTTCTGTTCGCCCTGCAAGAGAAAAGCCTGGAACTTGTTTTGAGCATTTGTATTAATAAAAGTTGCAATTTGTTTTGCAGGAGAACCACAGAGATGAAGTGCACCTAGGAAGTATGTGTCTAGGATGTTAGGGTTGGGATGCCATTTTTTAAACACTTATTTTCAAAAGAATTTATGACGTAGTTATTTCTTGAAGTAAGGGGGTTTTTGCCTCTGTCTGGAAGGAACAGTTACATGCCAGGATCTTTTTATTGTGTCAGGATATCAGATCGAATGACTGCACCTCATCATTTGCTTCACCTTAGACTGAAGGAGGCTGCTGTCGCACCATTCTATTGCTAATTCTCAGCTTTTTTTAAAGCCCTATATAAATGTGTTAAAGTATGACATCTGCTCTCGTGTCTACTTTTGGAAAGGCTTTTTAGCATTTTGGGTTCCCCTGCCTCCATTGCCTTTTCTCACTGTGTTGTCTTTTCAGCAGTTAAAAAAAATAGAATATTATCCATGAAGACTTGCTCTGCATGAAGCACACCCCAGAGTGAGATTTTCTTTAATCTTGTAGCAGTAACGATCTTTCAGGTATGATGAGTAAACAAACATTTTCCAACCAAAGTAAGTTTTTTCCTACAATACAGCAGCTGTATCACTGAGAGACCGTTTGCCGGTTTGTTTTGTAGACTTTTCCTTTTGAAAAGATACATGGTTATGCAACCGTATGGGACAGAAGAGAGTGCAAAAGGGAGGCTATGACACCTTAAAGAACTTATTCAGAAGGGAGGTGTGTGTAGAAGATGCGACCAGAATAAGTTCAGCAATGTCACGGGATTATATGAGTGGGCATGGGAGAATGGGGCTGAAGATGGGTTGACTTCTTTCAGGATACTGCTGTGTGATCTTTGTACATAATTAGCAGTGTTTTGAGTAAAAGGTACAGATGGTGAGGGTAAACTAATTAACTTTGTGGCAGTGTCTTTGGGCTGAATGCTGACTCTTTCCTTGAAAGGGCTTCAGGCAGGCTTCAGTGCCATCCTGGCGTGAAATACAATTGTACATCCTGGTCACATCCATGATGACTAGAATGAGCTTTGTGTAGTTAGTTTTGATAGTACTGTAGAGAGATCTTCTTCAGAATCCTTTGACTGTATAAATTTGCACTGGCTGTCATGGGTGATTCACGTCTGGTCACAATCTGTGTCAGTCACAGTGTGAAATAGAAGAATCAGTATTCTTAATTCAGGATGTATCTGCTGTGAAACCCAGTTAAGTCTTTTGCTGTTGCTTTCTATTCAGTATCTAGGTAAAGTAACAGCATCATAGCTGTCTCTTAAAATAATAATCTTTACATTCAAGCATGTTAGAGGTATTTTAGGAACCAAATGTAAAGACGGTGATGTTACTATTTCGTGTATGTATATCACAGCGGATCTGTCCATGCCACTGAAATTAGGCATGGTAATGATCTAGAATTAACTGAGAGCCTTTCTGACAGCAGTAGATGTCAGCATTCTGTAACACACATAAAAAGATACATGTTTTTGTGGAGTGAAATTTCAACAACCATTCCCTTTTAATAAACAATCTACTTCCTGCCCTTTATATACTTAGCTGTAAAGGGATCTGTTTTAAATGCCTAGGCTGGAAACAGAGGACTATGTTGGTATATTTGACTGACCAAATTTAAGGAGGCATTCAACTGTTTGTATAAACAAGGCTCCTTTTGAGATTTTTTTGTGATCATACTTGTATTTTCTAATGTTTGTTGGTGGAAATTGCAGCCCAGTAGCCTGACACTACTTTTTTCTCCTCTAGTGAATCCTATGCAAGGTAGATTTTGCTAACCCAGTAAAGAATGATCATAGACAGATGCTAATATACAATTCAGCAGCACAGATATTGATTGGAAATTCTTGCTTACTTTTCTTACCCCACTTGGTATTTTGGGCAGATGGATACTGGCTGTTGATTGGCAGGTTTGAGATTAGAGCAGCAGGGTGAGGCAGGTGTACTGGCTGAGCAGTGTGGAGACTCCTGTGTATCTTCCTGTTTTACACTTGGTTCTTTTAGTGTAGGCTGTTTGCTGCATGAAAGAAGATGCATTTGCAGAAAGCTGTCCAAAAAGGAGATGGAGAGCATAGAACAGGGTGCATAGTGATTGGGGATTCCTCAGGGCTTGGCTCAGAAGGTGAGTTTCAAATAATGAAAGTAATACATTAATTTTTAAACAATATCTTGGGCTAATGAGGTCTGTAAGGTCCTATTTTATGGGTTATTTACTGTTGAGAATTATTTGGTCTATTTCTACTGTCTTGGTGCTTGTATTTGGCTGTTTATGATACAGCTTTTCAAAGCTGATTGAACTCACTTTCTCATGCAGACACTTGTATATTTGTAATGGCCTTCTATGAAAGAGAATCTCCATTAGGTCTCTAAGGTAACACAATTGTGTGGATATGCCATGAAACATTAAAGACTGTAGACTCCTAGGTTATGTCATTAGCTACCCTTTTTAAAAAGGATTTTTAAAAAAAGAAAAAGGAGTATGTTTAATGTCAGGGAGGCAAGGAGAAATCATTTCTTGAAGCAATCATGTGCAACTATGTTCTGTTGACATGTCTAAAATATGTTAAAACCCACATACTAGTTACCTACTGAAAATCTAAACCAAGTGTCTCTTGGGACATATCCCCTTTTAAATGAAGAGGCTTCTTCTCAGCAGTAGAAATCCAGTGAATAAAATGACTGTTCCACCCCAGCCCATGTCCATGCCTCTGTGTACAGGATGGCTGTAAGGAAAAGGCACGATCCTAGTGACGGCAGTGTGGGTGCACTCTTGCTGCTGTGCGCAGCCAGCCGTGCATCCCAGGGGAAGTGAGAGGGGAGTGCCTGAGTGAAGAGACCCTTCTGGAGCCCAGAGCACTGTGCAAGCAGACTTGTGTATTTCCCTGGAAAGCCAGATGGGATCTGGCTGGCCTGTGTTGAGTCAAAGCTTGGAAAGTCTTGCTGGCCTCATGCAGATCTGTGTGTAGCTATGGATGTGTACTGGCACTTACCTCTTCAGGGCTGCCGGCTCAAGGATCAGGCTTTGTGAGTTAACTTAGTGATGCTGAACTGCCCGTGGGTGCAAAGGTGCTCCAGAAAGCATTAATTCTGTGGTGTGCCAGCATGTCCTCCTGGACTCGTGCTTCGGCACCACACCTGGGGCTTGGTGTGTCCCCAGGCTGTCTGTGTGTAGGTGTGAAGCTGAGAACAGATTACAGCAGAGTGTCCTGTGGTGCCTGTTATTTTCTCAACTTGCAGTACTTGCAGAGATCCCAATGGGAATGACTGTCTGCCCCCGCTATTATGTTTACCCGGTTTGTTAACTGAGTCTAGTTGCTCTGGGTTGTTGCATCTTTTGGGATATTTTGCAACAATGTGTTTGGAATGTGCCAGACTCTTAAAATGTTTGGAAAATTTGCTTGGAATGGAGGGTGGTAAAATGCTGGAAGAACCAGAGAGGTTGTGGAATCTCTGTCCTTGGAGGTGTTCAAGACTCAGCTGGATGGGGCCGTGAGTAGTCTGATCTAATTATCTTGCTTTCAGTTGAAGGTTAGAGTAGGTGACTTCCGAAAGTCCTTTCTTAAGTTACTCTCGTTCTGTGGTATTTTTAGCTTTTATTCCTCAAAATTCCACCAGAGTGAAAAGTATCTCTGCCTTTTAGGGGTTTGCATATGGATGGTTGTAGGTTCACATGCTGAGCATTTATCTAACCAAGAGATCTAAAAGGTTTGACACTTAATGCTATGTTAATGCTACCACTACTGCATACTAAATTATCTGCTGCATCTCACCTGTGTAATGCCATAAAAGCTGAAATGTCACCAAAGAGTTGCGTAGTAGAAAACGGCATAATAAAGGGTGAATCAATCTAAATTTCTCTTCCGTAAATGTATTTTAAATGTCTCCTAAATCAGAACTGTCTCTGATTTAATTAACTTGGCCTTCCATAAGTCAGTTTTACTCTTGCTGGAATAGCTAGATGCAGCTTGAGAAGGATGAAGTGGAATTCTTGTGGAATGTAACCTCTTCAGAGGGAGGGACGGTAAAATTATTGTTCCCAAAGCAGCCAGAGTATTAGTGAAAAATGTGCCGGATGGTAGGAGAAGAAGAAATGTCTCAGTTTCCTACTAGCTGTATGCAAAACTGTCACAACTTGAGTACATTAGATGATGACACAGAGAGGATGGTATGAAGGATGACACCTGGAGTGGTATTCCATTAGAGTCTTGGCTGGGACCCCTTTGCAGGGTGTGACTGGTGAGCCATGGGCACATGTGTTCATGTCTGGCTCCACTGGTCTTCCCCCTCACCCTTGGACTTGAGCAATACTGACTGGAATAGTTACAGAGACTTTTGGAGAGGAAAAACTAAGTTTGAGGAAGAGAAGGAAATACATTGCACAAGGTACGGCTGAAGTAGAGTGAAGGGGAAGGAGAACTGGGTGATTTTGATTTACTGGGAGAAAAGGTAGGCAAATGTGCTAAAGGGAAGAAGAGTCAGTAACCTCAGTGGAGAATGAAGTTGGGGCAAATGAGATGGACAGGCATATTTAAGGCCTTCAAGAACTTACTTATGAAAAAGTAGACTGTTTTAGATGTCGTGTTACTGTTAAATAGTGCATGCAGTAAGGAATTTACTGTGTAAGTAAGTATTTACTGTGTTCCTCAATTTTCAAGTGGCTTGGCAAGCAGCTATTACCACTCTGGCTAGGTCTAGTGATTTGGCTGCTTTATGGGAAGCATGTATGTATGCATATGCATGGGGGCAGGGTTATATATATACCCACATATATTCATTTTTACATTGTTTTCCGAACTATTTAATTTGCTGGAAAACAAGTACGGCTGGAAATAGCAGATGTCATTGCAGAGGCAAATTGCTGTTATGACTTTGGAGGGACACTGCTGAAATGATCTAAAAATAATGGCATGTAGCATAAGAGACATTGTATGTGAGCTGATACTTCTTCATGAGTCATTTCCTGCTTGAAGTGCTATACAAAGCTAAATGCTAGAGGGGGTGTATGTATGTGATTATATATAAACGAAGAGCAGCCGTGCTTTTTTCCACGGTTCTTTATGTGCCTCTTCTGGTTCAGAGTATGAATGTGGTGATTAGTATTCTGCCTTTAAACAATGCTCAGATTTAGATATTGGCTATTGGAAATTGTAATGGTCTTCTGGGATTGTACTCTGTGATAAATTTTCCCCTGAGGTTGACTGTGAGACTATGTGGCCTACTTTAAAAACTCCTTGAACAGAGGAACTAGTTGCTGCTCTGAATTGTGTTTTAAAATGTAGTATTTTAACGATTATTTAAATTTAAAAAAAAACAAAATGAACCAAACCACTAGATGGATACATGTCTCACAAAGGCAGCTTATGTGCAGCTGCATAAGGAATTCCTTTAGATATCGGTGTTGACAATTTCATTGTTGGCTTTATCACCTAGGTCATGTGGTTTATGCACAATAGAAAATGACTGTATCTTAGTGGCCAAATCTTCAACTGGTTTCTGACCTAAAATTAGTTCATGTCTTTGCATTTGAAGGCTTGCAATGCAAAATTCTGCTGTGAACTGAGAATCAGTTCTAGGATAGGATTCGTATGATAAAGTGTCTTGTTAAAGAGTGCAAGAATAGTTTAAGGATCATGTTTCTAAATAGTAAAAATACATGTGTTGGAATTTTTGGGAAGCTTTCATCTAGCAAAAGGATTTTAATTAACAAAAAAAAACCCGTCCAAGGCACATACACAGTCTGGTTCAAGCTTGATCTGTGAAACACAGGATTCAGTTTTCATCTTGACTGGTATTTTGTTGCTGACTTTTGTATTGTATCTCTAATGACAGACTTCTGACTTCCTTTTTTGTAGGCTCGGATTATTCCTCAGTGGGATGGTTACCTGGTACTGAATCCCTGTGGCAGTCCTCAACGATTTCATCAAGCGGTCAAAACAATCCTGTGAGAAGACACAGCATAGCTTCTGACAGCGGGGACACTGGGATTGGTACCTCCTGTTCTGACAGTGTGGAAGGTGAGTTGACACCACTAAGTTTCGGATGTTTCTGGGAGAGAAACAATCCAAAACGTTTTAAAGATGTTTTTCACAAGCTACCTGTAGTTTTGCAAAGCTATAGAGTGTGTGCAGTTTTTTCTTGCCGGGGCCAAGTAATTGTTTTGGTGAGAGTTGATTAATTTAGTTCTACATGAGTTGTGTGCATTAACTTCCATCTCTGCCACAAAGGCAGTGCTTGTGTTACATGTTTTGATAATTGCAGTTACAAGAAGTGCCAGATTTATACAGAGGAGTAATGTCCTGTACTACAGCACTTGATAAACAAGTGGAGAAAAGCAGAAACTTTTGAGGGAGTTGATAAAAGGACAATGCTTTCTGGTATTCATTGTGTGTGTCACGTAGTGTGTGTCAGCAAAGAAAGTTTGCTCATCATGCTGTGAGAAAAATGGGGCATGTTGTCTCTTCTCATCTCCACTTCTGGTGGGAAGGAATTTTCATTTTATTGCATGGGATTTGACACATAGTCAACGATCTTTGAGAAGAATCAACAATATCTAAACATTGTCAGAACTTAGTTTGGATTAAATCATGATTACTCAAAGGTGATCTTATCAGGGAGGGGTACAGCCTCTACAGTGGCAGTGTTTCCATAACATTGGCACCCTCCCTATGCAATGTGTCACTGGAATTAAGCCTGAATGAGAGAGAACTAGGCTGTAGTAAGACTTGAGGTTTCCTTCTTGCCTTATTTCCCAGTAAGATTTTCAAGACAGGTAATGAATGACAGCAAGACTGTGATATACTTTTCTCTAGTATCTACTTTTCTCCAACATCTTTCTATGCCTGATAAATTTTTCAAAAGGTGTAGCTGGAATGAGGAAGAACAGGAAGAATTAGTAGAAATGAAGTAAGGAATGCTGAATCAGTGTAAGACAGAAGTCTCCGTGCAGGGCTGAGCATTCCTGAGGAGGGGTCCAAATGCCTCAGTTAAGTCTGTCAGGCCTCTTTTGCACATGGGAAAATCCTTTCCACCCTCCTTCTGTTGCATCTGTCAGTTGGAAAGGAACTCATAACTTGCTTTCTGCTTTCTTTTGTTTCTAAACAGTTGTTGACTTTGGCAAAATAAAGTTTTTGCTCAGATATTAAAATTCTTAGGTGTAAAACTGAAATAGTAAATGGTTATTAATGCAGAAGCATTTTTTTTACCCTCCCCAAGAGATGTAGGGGGGATAAAGCACTCTCATGGTGTGTATTTATATATAGATTTAATCACTCCCAGCCAAATGCTACACAATAGTATTTTAAGACGCAGCATTTGAATTAAAACCATGCCTTCCCCTCCCCCCTTTTGAGGGCTTCCCCATTTGGGGGGTGGGATGAAGGAGAGGAAATGAAACAGCAGCTTCTCATCAGATGTTCTGTTCTCCTCTGTGGGCAAGAGAATAATCTGTTCAGGGCTGGGTGGGGGGAGACTGTGCTGGGAGGGAGAGTAAAATAAAGAGGGGAAAAGTTGCAACAACAGATAGTTCATGAAGTTTGTCTTTGGCAATGCTTGACAATGGTCAGTTCTGTTGTATTCTTAATGTTATGCATTTCCTGCCACCTTATTTGAAAAACTTTAAAGTAGCAGAAAAGACAATGTTAAAGAAAAAAGGAGGGAAACCTAATCGTGAAGTCAAGATTAATGGAAGAATCGTATGACAGACCTGGAAGCTGATTGTATATGTATATTTTTAGTGGATGGGGTCGTTGCCTATGATACCTAGTTGTCTGCATCTCTCAAGCTGCCCCCTCCACACATTTACAGAAAGAAGAGAGTATCATTGTCATCTGTGGGTCTGTCAGGCCAGACTGGTAATTGCAGACTTGATGCTGGCCATCTGCTGTCAATGTGCTGCTTGGGAAGAAGCTCCTGGGGATTTTTCAGAGGGAAATTTTTTTCACAAGTTGGCAGATTATTAGAGTTTTTAACAATGCTGAGAGAATGAATTGTGGCCTTGCTACTTCCTTTCTGTTATGCTCACTAAAAATGAAAACCTTAATATCAGAATTGGCATTAACATCTCCGTTAATTCTGAACGTTGCACCTGAGTCTGTACAGATATGTAGTTGCTAATAAATACGCTTATGCAGGGAATGGACCTCAGGTGCACTTAAAATATGTTTTTACTGGGATTTTTTCATAGTATCTTAAATGTTCTTTCAAATTCATCTTCTTACTCATACTAATTTCAGGAGCATTCGTTCTTTTTGAAATTGCAAGGTTTGAAGAATAGTGACAAGTACCTGCTGTGTTTGGCTCAAACTTGTGTGATTTGGAAGGGAGATGAGTTTTGCTAAAGACAGGAGAAAGAAACCTTTTATGTTAAAATGTATTCAGTTGATTGTATATTATGTTGTGCAAAGGCAGGAGAATTAGGAAATGAAATAGGCAGTGGAGTTTCACTGCTGAAATTGCACGATTCTGATGTGCACTTTGGGAGCTGAGAAGAGAAATTTATAAACCTTAAATGTGGGGATGTTAGTTTGGGTAGATCTGACACTTGATTCAGAGTGCTCTTAATTTAAACATTATGAGGCATTTTATATCTGTTTAAACTACAGTTAATATGTTTGGTGTTTTTATTTGTTTCCTGTCAGTAAGTTGTTCTGGATTCACGTTAACTTTTGGGCTTCATTTTTAGTAACTGTTGTGGTACCTGTGTATAACCATTCTTTCAGTACTGCTTACAGAAGAAATATGAAGTGTATGTTCTCAGTGTTTTTGAGACTATTTTTATTTGGGTTACCTAATTAGAGAATTAGGACTTGGCAGAAATTAAAAGGTCTGTAAACCCCAGCAGAGCTCTTTCCCTTAAGCTCATTCTGAGTTTTGCCTTTTAGACAGGAGGGATAAGAACTAGATATTGATGTGGTAAGATACAGGGCCCATGATTCTTGCAGACCAAAACAGTTTCCTTCATCAGATAAGCTTGTTGTGCAGCGGAAAGTCCCATATAAAGCAGATCTTTCTCCCTTATTGTTACATGCAATTTGTGATTTAACATTGTTGGTTGCAAATTAATAGTGTAAAAAGTCATAGAATGTTGCTTTTCTGGAATAGAGAGACTGGATGCAGAGAATCAGAGTTACTACTTTTTTAGGAGTTGATGTTCTGCTAGTTTAACTTTAATAAACCCCCTTTTTTAACAACCCTCCAACTACTTCTCTGGAATGCTTAGCTGATAGAATAGGAACTTGTTTTAATGATACGAGACCCAGAGGAGTCTCTTGTCTCTCATTTTTAAGGGAATATATTATCTTCTTAGGGAATTGAAAAACCCTATTACTTCAGTTGAGTTGTAGCGTTTCTTTATATGCCAGGAAACATGGAAAAACCAGAATCAAAGTTACTTGGTTTTCCTGTTTCAAGCACTCTTTCTTCCAGCAGGTCCCAAGCATGGTATTCTAATGCCTTTTTTTTTTCCCTTTCTTTTTTTCCATTAAGGAGAAAAAGACAAGTTAATAAATATAACTATTCAATATAGTGAAAGGCAGAACTGAATTTCAGGAGGCAAAATCTAATTATGTAGTTTCTTGAGGGGGTTTTTCTTCTGCTGCGAAAGATAATGGGATTGACAATGTGTAGGTCAAACATGTAGATTGTGCTATCATTTTGGGTATCACAAAAGTGCAATAACACAAGGATCCTCAATCTTGATTGCTGGCAGTGCTCACTGTCTACAGTGTTCTGTGATTTTGGAAGATGATGGATTTTCAGAGAAGTTCCTGATTTTGAGCTGAGGTTGATCTCTATGCCCTTGGATCCTGGCAAGTATCGGCATATGTTTGGTGAAGTAGCTTGATTATTTGGAGGGTAGAAAATAATTATGTTTGAAGCATTTTTCCTTGTTTCCTTCCTCTTTGCTTGCCAAATAATCATGTTATGAAGCTGTGTCCAGCCCTCTGTGAGTCAGAGTTACTGTGTTACTTGGATATTATCTACCCTGACAATCAGAAATGTGCACTTCACTTCAGCCTGTATTAGACTCTAGTCCTTGTAAGTGATATTACCATTGCTTGCTAGAATGAAGTGTCTGTATAGCTGATGGGAATATAAATATTAATGCTCAGAGCTTGGCTGGTTTTTTTTGGGGTTTTAGGATTTAAAAAAAAAAAAGGATTATTTCAGATTCTGGTAGCCTCTTCCCAGGATTTAACAAATAGGAAAAAATTATGCTAAGAATTTTCCACTAAAATAAGATGGAGAAATTGCTTCAAGTGACAGTGGCATGCTCCATGTGAACTTGTGTACTCTGAATTTGAAACTGGCTTGAACGAAAATAAAGGCACTTATTAGTTTCATATACGAATGTTCTGCAGAGAGAAATAGCTGCTGCTTTAACTTCATACTTTGCCTTCTTTTGTGATAGTTTCTCCATAGGAACAAGCTCTCACAGTATGCTCAGTTTTCCTCACATAAAAAATGCCACCAGGATGTTTCTCCGGCTAGTGGGAGTGTTCTGTGCGGTGAACTTGATGCATTTTGCCTTCAGCTAACATCAGTAGTTGTTTTTCAGAAAAATTATTTCTGTTATAATTGGAAATAACTCAGTGAAAGTAAGTTCTGCTTACTTAGAATTTAGTGACATTCACTTGGTTACTGTGCGAAAAGTTATTTCTGTCATATGTATTTTGGAGCTATGTCACTGACTTGTACCAGAATGTATGAGATGGTGGGATGGGAGGGAGGATCAGAAGAGCAAAAAACAAGGAAAAACCTCCCAAACTTCAGGGTTGAGATAAAAAACAGTTTAATAATGAAAGAAAAAGAAAATGAGCATTGTGATATAAAAGCACCACCAGGAGACTGATGCCTAGCCAGTCTCTGAGCAACAAATACTTTGGAAAAAACCTGCGCCTCGGTTTCATTGCTGAGCATGACATTATATAGTATGGAATCTCTTTGGTATTTCAGGTCAGCTGTCCCAGCTGTGTCCTCTCCCAACCTCTTGTGCACCCCTCACTGGGGTGGCAGAGGCTGTGGTGTCGTGTAAGTGCTTCTCAGCAAAAGCTGAGACCGTGCTGTGTTACCAAAACAAGCACCCTAGGGGCTGCAGGGAAGGAAGTGACCTCTCTCCCAGCCAAACACTGTACAATTTCTGCCTCCTATTCCATGTCGTTTGCATCATGCTCAGGTGGAATATCAGGTAGTTGTTTTTAGTGTCCTGTAATCTGTATTTTTGGAGTGTGGTGGATATCTGGCATTCTGATGAGAAAACAAGGAGCATCATACAATTATCTCACCTGTATTTAGGTCAGTATCATGAGACCTGGGCATGCCAATCATTGTGCATCTTTGCTGAGGGATTTCAGGGAGGACTTTTCACTTTTCCTTGCTGCTATAATGTCAAAGAAGACTCTCTGGGCTTCATTCAGGAGTTCTGTAGCTCAGGATCTCATGAAGGGGAGCAGGAGTGAGATCAGTTTGAGAAAAGCCACAGAGAAGAACAGTTGTGGCCTCAGACTGTTTTTCTCTGAACACTGAAAGCATTCTGTAGGTAGTCAATACTTAATATACGTATTCAAGTAGCCTTGGCAGCCCTTATCTGAAGAAATCACAGGATTCATTTTTAATCCTTTCCACTATAGTCAGAATAGTGCACTTAGTGACAGGCTGTAGGCATTTGGGATGTAGGCCGCAAGTTCCTTGTAGCCAGAGAAAACCTGTTGCCTCTGCCTGGAGTTCTAGCATGGGGCTTGACAGAGCAGACTGTTTGTATCCCCCACTGAAAAGTTTGTAAATCTGTTTTTTAACAGTTTTACAAGACTACCTGTTTCTGGAGGGCTTATACTTTGCTCTTAGTCTTTATTCAGACCTGTTTCTGCTATAATATATGCACAGATTAAACCTTTCTCTGAGTGTAAAATCCAGCTAATGTATTTAATGTCATCCTTTATTTTAGCCATGATTTCAGTGTACTGCTAATAACTAATTTCTGTAAAAGTTCCCTTTGAAGTAGAACATAAAAGCTCACTGTCACAGAAAACTTGTTTCAGGGCCTTGCTTGTGTTTCTGTGAGCTTCTGTGATAAGTCAGATGGAGTTTTTACATCAGTTTTGGCAGTATAAAAGCAGCAGTGAGGAAGAACAATGTGCAGAGACCACTTGTGCATGAAGCATGGTTACTCCGTCTCACTTCCTTCATCTCTGACTTTCTTCACGTTAGAGGAATTAGGTGTCTGTAAGAGGAAGTGAGAAATACGCAGCAAATGACAAGTCTGAGTACTTAGCCCAGGTTTGGGGTAGAATGAAACAGTTTGAAGAGTTTGAATAGTAATGGAAGGGGCAGGGGGTGAAGGCTCAAGAATGCTTGCCTGTCTGCTCATGGGGCATTTGTTTGCAGTAACCTCACTTGACTGGTAGTTGTTAACAGCTGGCCTGGGTTTTTTTCAGGCAGAATATGTGCCAGTTTGTTGCTCTTGATATGTTAAATTCCTTGGGGAACTGTGATTGGTTTGTGTTAAAAGTTGTTATTATTATTATTGTTATTATTATTATTATGCTTTTTTTTCCCCTTTTTATCACCTTAAATTCTTCTTACCCCATCAAATTTAGAAAGAAAACTACTAATGTGGGTTTTTCCCAATGCAAAACATGGTAAAGGAAATCTCTTGAGGTTTTTATTTTCTTCCTCTTAGAGGGCTGACAGATAAGATTTTGCTATGACAATGATTGCATTTGTGTCAGCAGCAATCATGAAAGTCAGCATTGTAGAAGTGTTGTCAGCTACACAGAGGTCACTTCTTTGCCCCTGGAGCATGTTCTTCTAGTGTAGTTATCTTGTACAATAGGTTAAAAAGTTTATGCCTTATTCAGCTTATATAATTAAATACAACTTATGCAACAAATAGCTTTGTAGTGAATACTCAAGCTTTTTCTGCAGAAAAACGCTTCTGAGGCATCCCACGTAGGAAATGTTGGTTTTATACATCTAAACAGTATTTTCTGTGTATGTGTATATTGTTTTTAAAGTATCTATTAAGTGGCAAGATCAGAATAAAACCAGAAGGCAACTTAGATGTCTATGTAGGAATAAGATGAAGTCTGTCCTTAAAGGCAGAAAGATGACTGGCAGGAAAAAAGGCAGTGTCCTGTTCCCTCTAATGCAAAAAAAGTCTCTGACACCAGTCTTCTTTGCAGCTTTTTCTAAGTTTTTTGTAATAACAATGAAAATCAGAAAATATACAGGAGTAACTTTGCTTATTTTATGTCAATTTTTTCTTGGTTAGTTTCCAGAAGGCCTGTAATGTTCAGGAATTGCACCCTCTTCTGTTCTCTGTTCTCTATGCCACTGTTCTTCCTGGCGCTTAATCCTTGTAATAGAAAAAGTAGTAATGATGAAATATATTTGGAAGGAATTAGTTACCTTTATGGATGACATAAACATAAATTAGCATCTCCCTCCTTGTTAACTGTTCTTACATTACAATTTGTGCCTTATTCCTCAATGTGACTGGATTTTTAAACTCGTAAGGCATTGGACAGAAAGTTTATAAGGATGTTTAAATATATGTATATATTTTTGATACATCTTGCATTGAATGTGTCCCTGTTTGGGCTGCTATTCTTAAGCATACAGGATGATTTTAGTCTTGATGTTAGTCTGTGAATCAGAAGACTGTATTATGTGCATTTTTCTTAAGTTGTATAACTGTGGTAAACTCTTAGTGGCACATCCTTTTCCATCAGGGATTAGACGATCCCTGTCAAAGGCTAAAAATATTTTGTATGTTCAAAAATAGGACAGTCTTTCTTGGTTGATTTAAACAATGGCATTTATTGTATGAAGTGGCAGGAGGTTTTCAGTTTTCCTGTTTGTAAGTTTTATTTTGTAAGAGCACCTAGCGATTTGGTATAGGATTATAGTTTATTCTTCTATTTCACATATAGATTCTAAAGAAACAGCCATTTTTTAACTGGGCGAGTGGTGTTTCTGGAGTAAGCTTTCATTTAGAGAGGTGATATGGTTAAAAGTACTCCTTTCTTTCTCATTGCATCAGCCGCCTGCATGCAGTCATACTTTGCTGTTGAGAGTAATGGCAAGGTTTTAATTCTAATTAGCTCAGCTAGAAAATTGAACTAAAAATATGTTCAGAGTGCATAGAAAGGGAATTTGATTCGCTAGGGCGTCCATAATGGGGTTGTTATTCTCCTCATGTGTTAGAGAAATCTTAATAGCCAAAAGAAGTCTAGTTGAAAAAATTTTAGAGACTAGTGAGAATTCAAATGAGATGTGCAGAATTTTTTTTTTTACTATTATGCTCTATTTAGACTAGGAGAAAAAATGCTCATGATAAAAAAAAAATCCCATGTGAAGAAAACACACTTCAAAGGGGTTGGAACAAGATTATCTTTGAGGGCCTTTCAGCCCAAGACATTCTCTGATTCTGTGAAAACAGCACAATTTTTTGTGGAGTTTGCTTGGATATCTCTTGTCTAATATAGCTTCTGAAAGGTTCTGAGTGAAGTGATTCATGGCTTCTGTTAAACTGGAAGCATGATCTGAATGGGATCTTAGGTTACTTTCTCTCTCCTTTCAATTCATATCAATGTCCCCAGGTTCAATATTTCTTTTCAGGTCTTGTTACTCCTCCATCTTCTCTCTCCTAGTGGAGCCCAGGAAAAAGAGAGGAAAATAAATCTGGCTTCAAGCAGCCCCCAGGACAGATATGCTTTCCACATTCAGGCCTTTACATGAAATCTTTCTCACCTTGATCAGTTATTCAAATGATCTTACTAGTTGACACCGAGGAGACTATGACAAAGGACTTCAGTACAGGAGGCCCAAATGGGTTAGTTTTACATACACAACTGCTCCAGTTTGTTACTTTTTTATTTTTTCAGTGTCAGTCCCCCCTCCCTCCCACCAAAAAAAAAAAAAGTGCTAAAAGGGTGTTCTAGCCAAATTTCCTGTTTTAGAATCTATAATTTCTACTGTTCCAAATCCAAATGGCTCAATTCTTATAACACTTGGGTCTTCTCTTAAAAAGAACAGTATGTGATGTAAATAAGAGAGGGAACAGTCCATGATTTATACTGATAGTATTTCAGCTTTTAGAATATCTTTATGAGATGGTGCAGTAGTATTTTCTTCCTTCTGTTCCTGCTGATTTTTTCCTTGTTTTCCTTTGTGAAATGAGGTCGAGGTTAGTTGCATTATTTTTCTACATGTTAGGAATGTCAGTAAGTGACATAACCAAACTCTTGTGGAATACGAAGATGTGATCTCTATGTAGACATGATGAGTGAATAACAAAAATTGAAGATTTTGTGTTTTGTGTTTGCGAGTGAAATTTTTTTTACGGAAATTAAAACTTATTTAATCCTTAATGGAAATTGTAATAGTTTATTTTGGGAGGAGGTGAGGAATGTGAAAAATTCAGAATCTCTTAATTATATACTTCTGAAGTTTTGGAATTAAATGTGAGTTCGAAAGTAGGTAGGAATATTACGACTATATATGAATATTTACTTTAGTTAGTTCTGGCAGGTAGCATAGTCTAGTAGAATTAATAAAATATGTGACTTACTGCCAAAAGTTCGTATTTATATGGTTCTGGGAATACTGTACTCCCATAAGAGTAGTATACCTTTAGTTTACTGTAAAAGTTAAAGAACATTAATTAGATTGATGCTTACATGGGTGGGTGTTATTCCAGCTGTTGAGAAGTAAGTGTGGGACTTGATGGAGCAGGATATGCTTGGTGGAGATCTGTGCTTTAGAAGTCTGATACCAGACTTCAAGAAGCATGGGTTCTTTTTTTTCTTTGTTTTCTTCGGAAGCTTACTGATTTGTAAGGCTGGTTAAATCAACTTGTTTTATTACATGTGCTTATATAAACAGATTTGTTAATATGCATTATATGAGAGTTTCTATGTGCATATGTATATTTACACACAACAGTTACCATGCATGTTTCTCTAACATCATTAATCTTTTTGGCCTCTAATAACTGAGGATATAAGTTAAAATCTAAAAATAAAGCACATTACAAAAAGATGGTAAATATTTGGAGTTTCTGTTAAGAAGCTGTTCTTGCATTCAGTGTTTATAGTTATTACTGATACAGTTTTTTTCCACTGCTTCATTATTTCAGATTTGTAATCGTGTCTAATTTGCCTATAAATGTTAGCCCAAGATGCAAAAGAGAATTTAGTGGGGTGTGATTATAAAAATATTCTGTGCAAGGTGAAGCACGGTAGTTTTGATTATCAAAAATCATTTCTGTTGACCTCTCTTCTGAGCCTGAAGTGCATCAATAACCTTACCCACTTGAGCGGGGATGTGAAGATCTGTGTGTAGCTTCTAAAATTGCTACCCTTTGCAGAGTTTCAGATTTCAACCTGGTAGCTAGGATGTGGGCTGAATGCCGTTACAGTTTGCTATGTTAGGGATTTACTGGTGCTATTGGGTAACTCCAGAGAGCACTGTGGATACTGCATTGCGCAAAATTACTGTCTTGTGTTTCTCTGGGCTGGAAGATGACTTCAGCTATTAACATAATTAGACAGATTTAATTTTTAAATTTTTTAAAATTTAAATTCTTTCTGTAAGTATGCAATTCAGACTTTCTGAGCTGGTGATTATGGAACTGACTTTATTTCAGAGCCAGAGATCAGGTCTCAAGTCTACCACACCAGCTTTTATGATAGACTTTGGTCCCTGCTTGTTCTGGTCAAAAAATAAGATCTGAAATTGAGTCTACTTTTTGAAAAGAGTTCTGTTTTTAATTTCTGGAACCCGCTGTGCTAGTAATACCTTAACCGAGGTGTTTCTTAATAGGCTGGAGAGCGGAGAAGAAACAGCTTTGTTTTGTTTCGGTTTTTTTGTGGGGGTCAGAGTACTGCTAATGTGCTTGGATACCATAGTGATAAGTACTACAAATATCCAAATGTATGAGCCAACAACTGGAAATAAATTTGTAAACACTAAATTCTTTCCATTGTCAAAGGCAGCAATTGAAACATTTGCTGTTCTCCCACCTCTTGCTGTGTACTTTTAACTGTGCGCACCAGAAAAAAAAAAGGACATGCAAACTCTGTCTTATAGTTTTCCTGGGAAACAGAGAGAAGTGATCACTAAACCCTCTGAAGGAAAATGTAATTCAGATTGTGTTCTAGCTTGTTAGCTGTCTGTAAACAGTTGAAGCAGTCTTCTGTTTAAATGAAGTCTAAAACTGAGTAGCAATACAGGTAGCAGCACTTTTTATGTCATGTGATATGCTCTGTGTAAGCATGATGGGCTGTGTTCTCTAGTGCTGGAGGTTCTGTGGGTGCTCAGGGAGGCATGTTGGCAGTGAACCAGCACCCCATGCAGGTGCTAGGTAAACCTTGCTGTTGGGAATTGAGATGCCAGATTGACTTCTAGAATTTCTAGAATTATGGTGATCAAATCCCAAAAGTGCGCCAAGGAAGGACTTCTTCTTGTGTGTAGTCTCTACTTTTTGTTTTGAACGCTTTAGCATGTTTTATCTTAAATGACTACAGAAATCATCTGAAATATGCAAGTTGGAGTTGGCTTAGAGTTCTGTTATCTACAGTAGATCAAGCCTTTTAATCTAGTAGTGCTGATACAATTTGTAGCCAGCGTGTTTCATTCCAGGGAGGATGAATTCAGTGGACCAAATGGTGCCTGACATATATATACAATTTGGCAAAGGAACTTCTGGTCTTTCAGGATGAGAAACATTCTGTTAAAGCATTTTCCATAATTAATTACTTACATTTTCTTGCTTTTGTGATTTAGTTGGATTTATTGCTTTCATTTAATTAGCGTGCTAATGATAAAATTTTCTAGAGTCATTGTAATGTCACGGCACTAAACTCTATCTTTCCTCTGACAAAGGAAGTGGGGGGAGAAAAAACAACTTTAGAAGTAGATTGCCAACGAAAGAGTGGGGAAGCTCTAAACTGCTATTAATTTTTAAAAAAAAAATTCTGGAAATTATTTACAAAGCTAGATATCTTCATTAGGAAAAGCTGGTCATTACGCGTTTCTCTCCTGATTCAGTATCAGTTTATTTAAGCATTGGTTACAGTTAAAATCAGATCTTTCAGCCAGTCTTGTCAAAGGGCACAAATGACCTTTGATTTTCAGGATATTTCTAAAAAAAAGTGACATACAGGTTCATTTTAATAGTATAGAACTGTCCTTATGTTACAGAGAGACTACTAGGAGGTGAAAAAACACTCTTAAGAACTAATGCGTGCATGAAGTTTGGGGTTTTTTTTCCCTCCAGCCTTTAAAATTATCCTTCATGGCTTCTTTGATGATGGACATAAAAGAAAGTAATAGTTCCCTTCTAGAGTGGAGGCTTGTTTTTTACGGTACAGAAATCCTCCAGAGAGTGTGAGATTTGGTTCTGAATACACCCTCAGAATTAACACTCCTAATTTCACCTGTGTAACATTAACATTTGCTCAAACTATTAACTGTCCTTCAAAAAACACCTAAAATTAAGTCCTCAGAGTGTGTGAAGGTTGGGGGTCCTGGAAGAAGGGTTGTTTATGGGCAGTACAGAACTGTGAATCCCTCTCCTTTGTTTTCTGCTGTAGGTAAATGGTGTATTACAATTGGAACAAGTCTCTGTTATTAATAGTCTTAGTATCATGGCTCCACAGGTGTGCCTGAAAAATAGAATGTTAAAAGCTGGAGTCAGAATGGTGAAAGCCAGATGGTGCATGAAAGCAAAGGGTTTTCCACATGTGTTTATTATATTGTAATCAGTTTTCTGGGATGGAAACCCGTAACTCTTCCATATCTTCTTGTTGCCACAGTTGCTTTCAGAAATGTTTTTGTTAGTAATAGGAATCTTACTATAGGAAAATGCTGAGAATTCCAGGTGGGTCTTGCACTCCTTTCCTGTAAGTTTATTACTGCTTTGTTTTGCTTGAATTTGTGAAATTTAGAAAGGTAACCGGGGTAGCCAGTACTGCTCAGTGTAAAGAGCAGTGGAAGGAAGCAGATAAGGTTTACTAAGTGACATTTGACTAGTTGTTGTAAGAGTTTGTCTCCTGTTCTTCATTTGGAAAATACGGATAATGATGCTTAAATTTTTGAAGTATAAAAAGTGACTTCTTCTTAGGATATAGAGCTGTGCTTAAATCCAATTTAAAGTTAATCCTCTGTGACCTGAGCTGGCTTCCAGATGGTGACCTACATGTGGAGTAGGCTGTTAATTTGTTATCAGAGCCCTAATGTGTCCAAGAAACTTGAAGGGAAGGTGAGATTATTGTATGGTAAATGAAGGATAGAGTAGCAAAGATAGGAATATAAAAGTTAGAGTGCTAAACCTACTTCTGCACTATTGTATTGTACTTCTTTCTGTATTAACTTTATGGGGTTTTATTTTTTTTATTTTTTTTTCTTTTCAATTTCTTATTTAAATATTGTTCTTTTTCTGAAATCTTGGTAAGTAATTATGTAGACTGCTAGGTCTTTAACAGACCTACTCTAGTTGAATAGTAGCTACTGTTAACATATTACAATCTCTTTTACTATTTGGAGATCAGGATCTGAAGGGCAGAGACTTCCCCAGTGAGTGAAGTTATTCTTGAGGCAACAGTTGAATTTTTGGGATTGCTGGGAATGATTTCTGGCCCTTGGAAGGGATTACAGGCTTTCCCGAAGTGTATTAAGTAAATTGCTTGTGGCCCATGAAGCGCTTCCAAGAGGTGCGCAGCAGTGGCAGTGCTGCAGCAAGGCATGCTGGCTGTGCTTGGCGACCTGGCCTGACCTTGGTCCGCAGCAGGAGGAAGGAGTCAGACAGGGACAGTCTTGCTGTGAAGCGGTGAAAGCCATCAAGCAGTGTCCTCCTGCCTCGCTGGACCCATGGCAGCCTCGCTGCTGCGGCCGCTCACAGCACCTGCTTCTGCCTGTAAAAGGATTTCTTTTTCCATCTGAGTAATGTACATGTGTTCTAATTGTACAGAAGTCTGTGTGATACTTGGAAGAGCTACCAATTAAAGGGCTGTCAAAAATTGGAACAGGCTGCTAAGGGAAGTGGTTGAGTCACCATCCCTGGAGATTTTCAAAAAATAACATGTAGATATGGTGCTTGAGGCCATGGTTTTAGTGTGGGACTTGATAGTGCTGGGTTAATGGTTGGATTAAATGATCTTAAAGATCTTTTCCAACCTAAATGATTCTGTTCTATGATTATGGATTTGGACTGGGGCTCCTGAAGTGAGAATACAGAGGTAAGCTAGGAGGATAACTACTGTGCAAGGCTCTGCTGGGGGAGATCAGTGGAGGAAATGAGGCTGAAGTGTGAGATTGGGAGAAAAAATGAAGGCGTGTTCTGTCTTCCCCACTCGCATAGCCTGGCATAAAACTGAAGGGTGTTGGTCCTGTTAGAGCTGTTCCTGATGGGCTGTGAAAGAAGAGATCCACTGCTCTGTGATGAGCAGAACAGGTACTAGTTGAACCTAAATATTTTAATATTTAATTAATTTTTAATTATTTCAATATAAAGACAATCTTAGTAGGAACAGGGATTAAACTGTCATTAGTGGATAAATATCTCAAAAACACAGCCAGAAACTCCAGTCTCCTTGAAAGTGGGATTTAACCTTCTAAAGTTACTTGACATTGAATTGAAGGCTCTGTTTCTACCTGTAGTTATGAAGAAAATGTGAAATATTGATACATACCTTGGTCAACCACAGAGTTTTAACTCTCTGGAATGATAGTGCTTTCTGGGAGCCCTCAGGTTTTGCTCTGGTCCCTTGTGTTAGAGGGCATCTCTTAGCATGAGTTTCTCTTCATATGCACATCCTTTGCCCTTTCATATCTTAGGTGAGGTAGTTTTGCTGCTGAAACGTATCAGCCTAGCTAATCTGGGAATGTTGTTGTAGGAGATGGCATCAGAGGTAAGTTAGAGAGTTGAGATAATACAAATAAGTTTTCTGTGGAGACTGAGAAAGCACAACTGTGTCTGTCTTGGTATAGGAAGGGGTAGATATGTACTTGGTACTGAGCGTTCTCTTACAGAGAACAAAAATACCTGGAATTATCCCCCTCTGGAGGGCAGGGGCAGATTTCTGTTCTGAAGTTACTCCAGTTTTTTTGAGTCATCCCTAGCTGAGGATGAAAAAATAATGCCAGTGAGAGGGGGTATCTGGTGTCTGTTGAAGTAGATGGTATTTGAGGCATGGGTAACTTGCAGATACAGAAAGGAAGGAGAACAGATATATTGTGACATCCACAGTATTTTTTCCCCTTTAGCCATTACTTTTAAAGAAGGTCCTAGGGGGATATTTGATTTCTTCATGTCTTCACTGTTAAGTGCTTGTCGTTGAAAAATGGAATTGGAAGCTGTAGATGGCCTTCATAAAAGGGCAAATGCAAGTCAAGATCTAGACTTCTAAAAAATGAGACAACCAACCACAAAAGAAACTCCCTGGGGCAGTATAGGTTTTCACGCGTACTTCTATTTCAACGAATTCGAGTTGCCTGTTTACGTGACTGCTGTTCTGGAATATTGCTTTATCCTCTTATCTGGGGGGGTGAAAATAGAACCTGTTAATCTAAAAATTGTTCTGCTTAGTTATATAACTGTTTCTTAAAAATAACTCTAGATGGCTGGAGAAGATGGATGCTGTGAGATACAAATTTCTCTTTGGCTTGATTTGCGCTCTTTTGCATAAAGCGTCCAAATCGCATGCATAATAATTTTTACTAGTTTGTGGTGGCTGGCTGCATGTAACTTATGTGTACTCACACAACAGCCCATGAACATGCTGTAGCAGAGTTCTCTCTCAGGTGCTGTACATGTACGGCAGCAAAATAGCACCAAAGCTGAAGCTGAGTGTAAAGAGGTGCATCAAGGGAATGCATTGAGGATGGAGCATTTCTTTGTGTGTGTGGCACTTACTGCTGGGAAATTTTAACTTTTTGAAAATGGTTGTTCAGAGCATCCTTTTATTCTATTGTATTTCTAGAAATTGCTATTATTTTTGGCTGTGGGTTTGTGATATCCTTGGTTAAAGAGGCAAAATACATAAATCAAAAGGTTTATTGTATTCTGATGAAACAAGGTCATTCTTTTAAGACATATTTCTATCTTAATATGCTCAGTTTTCTCATCCAAAGATATTTTTATGTAAATTAGGTTAGCCTTTCTCTTTACAGACTAATTTAGCAGATGGCCACTGCAAGCTTGAACCAATAGCAGTCATAAATAACTTGTTTTCAGTGACGGATATGGAGTAAAAATTTGCTCTTGGGCTTACCTGCTGTTTACTTTAGACTATTTTCTCAGATAAAATCTTTGAAATATTTTCTGCTTCAGTTAAGTATCCAGTGGTATTGTATTTGTCACTTGTACTTTTAATGAATCTGTACTTTCAGATTTCTCTAACATCAGCATCTGGAATAATTGAATAGAGTAAGGAAAACAAGAGTAGAATCTTGCAGTAGTTGACTTTGCTCTAATTTATTTTTCTCTGCTGAATAACCTTTTCCTGTAAAACAACTTTTGCCTGCTGCTTTTTGAAATGTGTGCCTGTTTGTTAGAGCTGCCCTTGTTGCACAGGACTGATGCCTGACTTCATTTCGGAGTGGCAGCATCCCATCTCTATACACTGCTACTTTCCTTTACAGTCCCCTGTTATATCATCTTCTGAATCTGGGTTTCATGTGAGTGAGCTAAGTTGACCCAGATCTGGCTCAAGAGTAGAAGTTACTTAATTTTTTTGGAGACGCTTCTCTTTTGGAGTTGTGGATTCCCCATCTGAGTCTTATTAGCCTAGATATTGCTGGGTAAATTGGCACTTCACAGAAATATTAATAGGCAGTACTCTTTTTTTTTTTTTTGTGTCCTAAAATATCAGTTATGCTAGATCCCTTGAGCAGGACAGATACACTTGGTGTGTATCTGATATGTTGGGGGCTTAAGGGTTTTCTTTTTACTCTCTGCATGTATATACCTGATGAGTGTTAAGACCTCCGGTGTACTGTACCACTCACATGCACTTGCCTTTTTCTGTTTGTTTGTGGAGTTTGTATTTGTTTTCCCCTATCAAAAACTGTTGCACTGCCTTGGTACAGTCTCCCTGAAGTCAACTTTCACAAAACACAAATGATTGTTACAAGTTTTTGTTAAGCTTTGTTTGTTGAAGCACATGGAAAATTTTATTATCAGAGTCTTACAACTGATACTGCCAAACAGCTAGTTTAAAGAAGCTTTTTTAGAAGCAGAATGTGGATCATTTTACATAGTATTTTCTTGCACAAAAAAATCCAAACCCAAAACAACTATATATGTCAGGGGAATGTGTATTAACTTTTAATGAAGAGTGTTTTGGATGACAAGTCATTCTACCAAATGTATTTTAACGTCACTTAGTGCTGGGGACTTTGACCTCAAACCTGACTGCAATGGCACGTGGGAGAAAACTAACACTTTCTACAGAGCTTGTCTCCTGTGTAGTGTTTCTTTAACTGATCATGTATGGTCCAAAAAGTGAATGTGTGATCTCTGTGTGCTTCATTTTGGTACTGATTTTGGTTTGATCACCCCTGTGCAGTTCTTTGGGAAGATGCTCAGATTGCCTCTTGTCATCTAAATTAAGTGATGGAGTTAAGAACTTTGGCTCTTGAAATGAGATGTGGAATGCAGAGATTGATTTGTAGTGCTAAGGTGAGATCATATGGAGGTGTGGCTCACTGTGTCACTTAGCTGTGTGTTTTTGCTGCTAGAATCTTAAGAACTTCACTACTGAGGTTTTTGCCAGGTCTGCTATCTCAGAAGGTGTGGTGGGATACTGATGTTAAGGTGCAGGGATGACCTCTCAAGCATGGGACAACAGTCTTTAAATAAATCAAAGCTGGTGAGTGTTGGCTGTGCCCTAATGAGACTTGATCAAAGAGCAGACTTGTGAAAGACTATTTCAGTACCAGAGATACTGCAACTTAATACAAAGTAGTAGCTCCTATAGGGCACATTCCTCGTCAATACTGGGTTCTAGGGAAAATACTGTGTTTTCAGGTAAATCTAAGTGGAGCAAGGCAACCTTTTACTTGGTAAGCTGAAAACAGGATGTGAATAATGCAAAAAATAAGGAAATACAAGTTATTTTCTTTGAATAAATATTTTTCATTTGCTTAATGAGGAGGTATAATTTTCTCTTGTTCAGTGACAGTCAGTTTCTGTGTTAAGCTTTAATAAATTTTAGAACATACTTGTTTCTCACTGCCTCTTTTTTTGTGTTATTTGCAAAGTGAGAGTGTTTTTCTCGTTACTTACTCTGAGTATGATTGTTGCTACCCTATCACCTCTCTGTCAAACAAGGGAGAAAGTGTGTTTGCCTGAACGGCATGGAAAAGAATGAGAAGTCATAAATGGGGGAAAAGTAAATTCATTACCCATAGAGGAGGAGGATAAGGGAGATGGATACCAAATGGCCAGGTCTTAACAAATTAGATGGGATGTGTTAGGCAAATTTCTGTTCAAGTATGTTCATATGTACGTAGCACTCCCTTTGTTTGTGAGGATGTCTAAGAAGCTGTTTGCCATTTGCTGGAAGTTAGTGTTACCGCTGCATTTCTTTCCTTGCGTAAGTGTGGATGCCATCCTGGTACTTATGAGTGCAGCTTTTACTCTTTCCAGCATGGCTTTGTGCTCTACTTACTAAAAATCCTTTAAACTTGCCTTGTACTATTTTTCGATCTCTGTACATTGTAGGAGGCCTGTGAGGCTGTCCTACCATTTATTCCTTCTTTTGTTTCTCTACAAAAACAGTGCTCAGGGATAGTAGCTTTACCAGTATTTCATCTGAAACAAAGTCCTAAAAGAACAGAATTGCGTCAGTTGTTGAAAATCCCGTCTCAGCTGCAACCGTCTACATTCATTTCACATTCATATTATTCAGCCTTGTACTATTCAAATTCTTTGTGAATAATATAGTTTTTAAATTCCTTCACCTTTTAAAACTAGCGAGTTTTTAGGTACGACTTGTGTTCCTTTGGTGTGCAACACAGTAGATCACAGAAAATCCCATACAATTAATGTGAAACAAAGTAGAACTGACTTGGAGTTTGCAACCCACATCTTATGTAAAAGAATTCTGATTGATACTGGCAGTACAGTGATGGTGATGGTGGAAGGCAGTGAACTTCCTTCTTTTTTCCAATTGACATTAATTGGACTTGCTTCTGAACACCACGTGACTGTTTCTGCTTTGAAGGCGTAGATGTGATACAGCCATCTCAGCTTACTGGCAGTAAGTATTTTAGCGTTTAATATTATTTTAAATTAGCATTAGTTAGTATTACGTTTTGCCGCTAGTAAGTTTTTTGTTATTCTTTTGTATTAGTTCCTTGCTGTTCAAACACAGAACTTTATAAACAAATAATGTTTAGGATTTCTTTCTCATAGAAAACTTGTTAAATGTCTGAACAGTTCCCTGCTGTGTCTGCAGTTCTTCCTTTTCTGCCACAGCTTTCTGTGATGCGTGTTCTTATTTGCTCTTTGGAAGAGAGTTATTTGCAGATATTCCTTCCTTCATTCCCCATTCCTCATATTTTGACATAGCAAACTTGAAATAATATGAAAAAAGTTTGTAAAAAGGATGATGAAGAATTCTAGACAGTACAAAAAAAACCCCAAGAAACCAACCAAGCCCAAACCGTTCCTGTGAGTGCTGCTGCACCCTGGAAAGGCATGCTTTTGCTTCCAGAGGATGAGTCAGTCTGCTTAGGGCTTTTTAGTAGAACTGGCCTCCTGCCTGGCCGCTTTGAAATGTCTCATTTAGCTCATCTGATTATCTCTGCTGCATTAAGGCCTGTCCAGTTTATGAGTAGGTGGGCAGGGAGGAGCACACATGTGGCATTGATACTGTTGTCATGGCACATCATCCCATTGTCTTTGTCTTTCAACCAACTCCCAGGAGAGTTAGACACCTCTGTTGTTGAAAACAGCTGTTTTGGAGATTTATGGGAAGTACCCACATGCTTGCATGGTAGATGGAAGACTCATGGCCCCTTCAGTCCTACGCTGGATGCTGGAATTGTTTGTGGCTTGTTGCTGGAGTCCATGCAGTTAAGAGCTACAGAACAATTCAGAGGAACTGACATCCTATAATGCATGTCAGAGCTTTTGTTCACTAAATCACGGCCAGATTCAAGACCTTCAATTTGTATAGTGGGGGCTTGACTTCCCCTGTTTATCTTCTGCTCAGTTAATAAGAATAGTTCCATTTATTTTCCTAGATTGGAGTAAACGATGTCGGTGTTTTGGGAGGATGGGTGGGAAGGGAGGAAAGGAAGAGAAGGTGAGCTGTTTTTAATACTGGTGTTTTTCTCCATGACCAGGGTGTTCTAATTATACCCTGGATAAAATATCAAATTTCAAAGTCCTTCGCACAAGGAAGGTTCGCTGTTTTCAGTGGCATTAGCTACACGTGCATCCCATAAACACATGTATCGAATGCATTTTGATTTTGATTAATATTGGGTAACTGTATTAGCTGATTACTCTGCAATTGTTTGATAATATCTTATTGGGAACAGTGATGAATTCATCCCATGCAGAAGTGTATCTGAGATGGGAGTTCTCATAGCACTGGTTTAATTTTGCAACTTAAGAAGTTGCTTAGGCTTACAGTGAACCTTTTCTGACTTGTGTGTTTTGACTGGCTGTTAGGCGACAGATAAGGATTTTAAGTAGCTGCATGAGGATTGTGTGTCTGGCCTGAGAAATGACTTCACAGCATTTTTTCCAGTAATTTAAAAAGCATAGCACAAGAAAATGCAAATGAGTAGGAGGTGTTCATTAACTTTATATTGAAGAGTTTCTTTCTTCTACCCCTCTTTCAGAAGAAAGTACCTGCTGTGCTTTCTCTTTGTGATTAGTTTTTTATTAAGACCAAAATTGATTCTGTTACATTATTTTCTATGCCAGATAAGCAGTAATTAAATATTTCAGAAGTGTAATACAAGATAGTAAGAAAGCCATATGAAATGTTCTTCATTTTTTTTATTCCATCTGCTGCTATTATGTGGTAGAAATCTTGTAATGTGTTTTTAAAATAGCATGCTTTCAATTCTCCTAGTTATGTGGCTTTGGAAGTACTGGATCAGGTATTAAAATGTCATGCCTATTAGAAAAGTGCTCCAGGGAGTTTTGTGTTGGGCCCCAAAAAACGTTATTAGGATAATTGAAAAGAAAAAGTTGTCATAGAATCTTAATTCTGTTGAAAGGAAAACCAGTAGCATCTAACTGCTTTTTTATCCTCCTGTCTCTTTCGGTTTTCATTAAAGAGAGAAGTTTTAAGCTTTGAAAGACTCTGGAGACACACGAGCCATGTTTAAGAGTGTTTGTAATCTTCAAATAAATACCAGATCAGTGAAGTAAACCCCAAGTAATCCCAAGGAGAGAGCGCTTTCAGTTCTGAGCTGGCATTTGCTAACCCCCGCCTGTATGGAAGGGAAAAACCTGCTGCTTGGATGAAATAGTCTTTGGCAGGATTTGGCCAGATGGAGCTTATTCCTGTGTCTACGGAAGAAGTAACATCTCTTAAGTTTCATGATGCTTTCTGAGTTCTCTCCTGTTTACAATGAAATCTACGGATTTCCTGCTTTTTGTATTGTGAGATGTTTCCAAATGCAGACTGGTTCTCTTTCCAGCTGAGCCTGCAGGCAAGGCAGACTTAAGCAATATGCTCTAAGAAAAAGTGTGAATTTTCTCATATGTTCCAGTAAGCGTTAATGGGAAGACTAATTAGGACAAGTTGAAGCCAGAATTACTGTGTTTCTCTTTGAAACAAATTATTGGAGACATCCGTCAGCAGTACTTGGATATAAGTGGCATTCCAAGTTCAAATCTGCTTGAAGAGTTTAGAATTGGAAGTGAGGAAAAAAGTTTAAATCTTAACTCAAAATTAATTAATTTTTAATTTAATTAAATTTAGAAGGAGGAAAACTAAAAATCTACCACATATTAATAAGTCTGTAATCTAATAAATGAAGGAGATAATGTATTTCTAATTATTATTTGCTTTAATTTTAGTTTGAAGACCATGTATAGGTAACATTAAGTCAATATTTCAGACTGAAAATGCTATATTAAATACTACTATTTATTTTTTACTACTCTAAATTTTACAGATACATGTATACAGGATTTCTTTTACCTTTCTCTTGCAGATGTAACATTTCTACTCCTAGAAATCTGCATAGCCTAAAACGTAGGTCAGTTGTTTCTGAATCCTAATATACTCCTATTTTTTTGGATATAAAAACGCCTGAGACTGCTGCCTTTGCTGGACTGATTTTGTGCTGTGTCAGATTCAGCTTCTAGGTAAGGCTCAATACAAAGGTTAGTTTTCTTGAATGTTACAAAGCCAGCAGCCTCAAGCTAAGGAGTTAGCTGTAGAAGAGGAGATGCATTTCTTTCTACTGTGCATTTCCATCCCTACTTTCCCTGAGAATCTCTTCCTGCTCTTCTGCTGCATGTTCTCCAAAAGCAGGACTCTAACCTGCACTTTCCATCTCATGATAGATATATTTGAGACTCCAGCTCCTTCAGGTCATATACCTCACTTGCTTTCTTGTCACTGCTTTGACATCCTCAGAAAGATGTGGCTGTGTATCTTTATTTCCATTGCAGAGCAGGACTGGAAGCTGCAGCCCCTGCTACACAGCATAGCCAGATGTAACCAGTTTGTAGTGGCTTTGGACACAAGTGTGTGATGTGCCATGAGAGAAGACAAGAAGCTGATACTGTACCTGGCACAGGCAAGAAGGTTACATGTCCATGGGCATATCACAATTTGGAAATGAGTAGTCGTGTCACCATCAATGTCACCATCTCCAGTGTTGCAGTATCTGTGGGCACTGATGTGTTTGGTCAGAAGACTGTGATTCCTTCTGCTTGAAATGGGTTATGTGGCCTTCTGTCTTCCTCTTTAACATGTCCCACCTCTTGAGCAATATCAAGACAGAACAGCCAGTAAAAATGTTTCTCTCTCCAGTATAGAATTTTTACAGAAGAATTGCAGGGAGGAAGGAAGTTCTTTAGTCTTGCATACAAAAAAACGTTACCCTCACGTAAGTTAGCAGCATGATTAATCAGGTAACAAGCTGGTAGTATACTACTCTCCATTTAACTTTATCACAGAATCAGAGAGTATCCTGAGTTGGAAGGGACCCACAAAAGTATCATTGAAATCCCACTCCTGGCCCTGCACAGGACAGCCTCTCTGTGTGTTCTTTGGCCACCATCAGAAAACTGTGAATAATTCTTAAACTGTTGGTCCACTTCAGCCAGCTCTGACAGTTTTGCCAAGTCTTACAGAGAGCAGTGCTCTGTAACTACTATGAAAGTAGGTGGCTGGGTGGAAGCACAAAGCTGTGTGGCATGAGCTTATGCACTGAAACGAGAGGGTACGTGGTGGGGGAGCGACTCATTGGGAGGCACGAAGGCTTCAGCAAGATTTTCTTTCTTTCTAGGAGTCCTGGCATTAACTATGTAATAAATAGGTATCAATCAAGGAACTGTTTATTGTTTTGTGGGCCATAATGCATTTTTCTGATGAAGAGGGTGACTGTAGGACTGTATGATTTTGTTGGGCTGCAAGTGCAAGAAGTGAGGAAGTTTGATCCCAAATAGGGATAAATATTCAAGTTGTAGGTAAGGATATTTTTATTTGGATACATAGAAAAACAAGTACTACCATTTTTGAAAGTTGTTGCACCGTTGGAAGCTCTCTTCCTATCTGTGATGTGGTATATTGAGTCAAATACATGCTTTCAAAGTGTGCTTAGTTAATAAAAAATGTGTTCTGGCTTTCTCCAAATGACATTAACCTAGTGTAAGCATTGAACTGGCTATGCCAGTTGTACTTGCAGAGCTTTTTTTTTTACTTTTAAATTATCCCAGTATGAATTAATGTAGTAGCTGATAAATCTCAAAGGAAGAGGTTCTCTCTAGGTTAGGATAAAAGAAATAAGAAGAATGCATCTATCTTTCTTTTTTTGGCAAAAGAGACACTAAAAGAATCTTTTAATTAGAGCAATTTCAATTCTGTCTCTCTGCCGTGAACCTGACTTGGTGTGAGCTGATCCTCTAATGAGAGAATTAGGTGTTTATTTCTGGTTGCCCACAGCCTATCATGCTAAAGCACGTGTTGCTGGGTAGATGAGAGCTCTCAGCCAGTTCCCAGTAACCTCTCCTTTACCTCTCTCATCTTTGCTCTACTGTTCCCTCCTGAGTATCACCTTTCTGATTTCTCTGTTCTTGATATTTTGACTTGGGAAAGATTTTACAAACTGATCCACACAGTTTCTCTGTGGTGTTCTATTTGGGTCTGTAAATACACAGCCACTCGCTCACTCTTCCTGCCCCCACTCCTGGTGGGATGGGGGAGAGAACTGGAAGTGTACAAGTGAAAAAACTCATGGGTTGAGATAAAAACAGTTTAATAATTGAAAAAGAAGAAAAAAATTGTAAGGAAAGTAACAGAGAAATAGGAACCAAGAAGGGCTGCAAATGAAAACAGTTTCTCACCACCAGCTGACTGTTGCCCAAGCAGCAGCCCCCCAGACCATCCTTCCCCCTAGTTTTATTGCTGAGCATGGTGCTGTAGGATATGAAATATCTATTTGGTCAGCTGGGGTCAGCTCTTCCAGCTGTGTCCCCTCCCAGGTCCTTGTGCACCACCAGCCTCCTCACTGGTGGGGTGAGAAGCAGAAAAGGCCTTGACTATGTGTAAGGACTGCTCAGCAGGCAGTAAAATATCCCTAAATCACCAACACAGTCTCCAGAACAAATCCAAAACATAGCCCCGTATCAGTTACTGCGGAGGAAATTAACTTTTTCCCAGCCAAACACAGCATAGGAAGCATACTTTGAAATTGGTGAAATCCAGAAGGGATGAATAACTGTCCAGCTGACCATTATTAAACTGGCTTGTCTGCAGTATTGCCATTATACAAAGCACATTTATTGAATTGTTTTGCCTTTAAAAAAGGAAAAGAGGGATGATGAAAGACAAACCAGTCTTGGGGCTCCTGAACACCTCTACTGTTTGTGGTATTGAAGCTCCTTAGTATTATGTGGGGTGGGGCATAAATCCAGCCTGCCATGTTAAAGCTGGGAAATGAACAATGAACAATGGTTTCTTTGGCTCACAGGATGAGAATTCTATCTGGAGCTGCTGTTGCCAGTGCTTAGTGCACTTTTTGTTTTGTAATCATGACACCTGAGCAAAATATACTTGAAAATCTCCCACTTTAATTAGTTTCCATTCTCATGGTTTAGAAAGGGCCTTTTAGACCAATTTTGTCAAGAAACCTCTTTCCTTCTATTTTTGCATTTCACCTTGAATTTGATATTTTGTCCTATCTGAACTAATGTTCATGAGCTCTGTGTTGCACGTATTTACGTGATAAATTTCTCTTCACAGATCATTCAACTTCAAGTGGTACATCATCATTCAAGCCCAGCCGATCACTGGTTTCTATTCCCACTGCCCATGTGATGCTGTCTGGTGCCAGTTCTTCACTTTCCAAACACAGGGAAGCTTTCAAGTCTGATGGCTCAAAATGGAGTACAAGCTTTGTTCGGTCAGGAGGAGGCAGAAATCAGGGAGCCCTGGACAATTCTCTCGACATGAAAGATGCAAGACCTGTAAGAAAATGGTCCTCCTTGTCTAAACTCAGCTCACCAAATAACTTCAGCCAAGATGGAAGTAGTCATTCAGTGGAATACAGGGCTGCTACGGACAAAGCTGTGCCACCTCAATTAAGGACAAATGGGCCAAGTTGTTTGCATGACAGCATGGAGTTGCTAAAAATTGAGGATAAAGAAGTGGGGAAAAAACGATCTTCTCTACTGGACTGCAAATACAAATTTGAAACATGCAGCAAAGATGACTTTGTTTCAGATTCACCAAGTAGGAGACATGCCTTAGACTTGACCTACAGTGCCTTACCTGAAAGCAAACCTGCGGCAGGCGGCTGTGAAGCTTTCGGCCAGAGATACGCAACACTGGGACAGCAGGCTGTGAGCGGAGCTCCCATACAGCCCGCAGTGAGGACTCAGATGTGGCTCAAGGAGCAGTTACGGGCAAATCCCCTGGACTGCAGGCCTGCTGAGGAGCCCTACGGCGTGGCTGCATGGCACATGCCGCAGCTTGAAGACTTGAGAGTAGCAGGTGACCAGCCTGTGCAGGTAAGGCTAAAGCTTGGTGTTTGCTGCCATCATGTGGCATCCTGTGTTACACCTGAGGAATAACAGGCAGTTTTTAATGAAACAGGAGGAAAGGGAACAGGTCCTCCTAACCAGGTAATGGTATTTTTAAGCTTTGATTGAGGCTATTGCTGCTTGTTTCTCAATATTAGTTGTTTGTTGGAGGTTTTGTTTTTTCATTTCTGCTGTCTGCATACTGTTTACTCTGATTCGTTGTGCCTGTCCGCATGGGACTAACACGTCTTCATCTGAAGCTGGGCACAGGAAGAGGTCCATCAAGTAACCTTTTCAGTAGTTTTAGAGTAACTGCATAGTGGGGGAAATGTGAATGTGTTTTGTTCTGAATGGGCTTACAAAGAGGCTGTATTTATGCATTCAGGAAAATAGGAATGACTTTTGTGTACTGTAAGGATGAATGAATATTTAATCTCATTATGCCTAGCACTTAAAAACTGAATTCAGTTTAATATTACTGCTTTTCTTTTAACTACTTAAAATCAGTAAACAATAGTCAACAAATCTGGTTTATTTAAATAAAATAATGTGTGGGGTTGATGCATCACACTGGAAATATTTTCATATTGAGAATATGAAGCACATAGTTTTAAGAGATAGCTAACCCTTTCTAACATGGCAATTCACAGTCTTTGTTTCCAGCTCTTCCCCTAATGGGGAAGTACAGTTTGTGAAGGAAGGCAGTATTTAAAATCTGCATGTTCATGTTTACCTGTGTAGTAAGTTTGGCTTGGCTTGACAAAAAAGTCCCCATTTACAATACGTAAATTTGTCTGAAAGGCATTTTAGGGTTGGACTAAGATATTTTCTAAGCAGAGATAATCTAGATGTACGTTCAGATTTCCTATTTCCTTCAGCCTGAAGTACATGAAGTAATTTACAAAGAGTTGTGCTCAAATTTTATTGTTCCTTCTGTTGTATATTGAAGGAAAGAATGACAAGTTTAGAGATTCTTAACATCCAATTTTACTCTTAATGGTGATCTCGTTTTGGTTTTTGGTGGTGTTTTGAGTTTTTGTTGTGTTGGGTTTTTACGGGGCTGGTTTTTGTAGGTTTTTTTTCTTTTTTTTTTAAACTTACGAAAATTGAAGCCAGATAATATGGCCAAACTAAAAGTAATCTCTAAGGGTTTGTCTGAAAACCTGGCATTGTTACAGGTAGCCACCCTTTACCTTTATTGGTGCAGAAACCCTCGTCTTTCTCCATGCATCTTGAAGATTCTGATGTTGGTAAGTTCCCCAGGTAGGGAGCTGAGTCCAATGGGGTCCTCATAGAACCAAAGTGACAGAGGCTGGCTCAGTGTCAAGGCTGGGTCTGGGGCTCTGCCAGCTGGGCTTCTGGCAGTTGGCAGCTGCTGGTGGCATTGCGGAGCACACGAGGGGTTTGGGAAGCGACAGCAGGGTACCATGAGGAAGCTTGGTCTCTCCATTCATTCAAGTCTTCCCAAACACCTGAGACGTGTAGCTGGCTGCAGCCACTAGTGGTGCTGTCTGAGAGATTTGTGATCAGATTGCTGTGCCTGGTGGTGCTCTTCTTAAATTTAAATATACAGAATTACAGAAAGTTAAGGGTTGGAAGGGACCTTAAAGATCATCTAGTGCCAACCCCCTCTGCCATAGGCAGGGACACCTCCCACTAGACCAGGTGGCTCAAGGCCTTATCCAACCTGGCCTTGGACACTGCCAGGGTTGGGGCATCCACAACTTCCCTGAGCAACCTGTTTCTGTGTCTTACCACCCTCCTAGTAAAGAATTTCTTCCTAATATTCAGCCTTAAATTTCCTCTTTTTCAGTTTGTACCCATTACTTCTTATCCTATCACTACACTTCCTATGAAGGAACTCCAGTAGGCCCCCTTCAGATACTGGAAAGCTGCTATGAGGTTTCCATGCAACCTTCTCTTCTCCAGGCTGAACAGCTCCACCTTCCTCACCCTGTGTTCATAGGGGAAGTGCTGCAGTCCACTTACCAACTTTGTGGCCTCCTTTGGACTTGCTGCAACAGTTCCACATTCTTCTTTATTTTGGGGACACCAGAACTGTGTGCAGTACTGCAGACAAGGTCTCACAAGAGCAGCGTAAGCTTTATTTACTTATTTGCTTCATTTAGGCATAGGTCTCTTCATCGTCTTATATGTGCCTTTACAACACTTTGTTTAGTGTGAGTGTTTTAGAAATTTATTTTTGTTTAGATCAAAACAACTTCCAGCTTTTGTCCTTCCTGTCTCAGAAGTGCTTTCTCACTCTGGTCATGTTTAAATACAGTATGAAGGCAAAGTTAAATATTTGAAGCTGTGTACAGTTGCTCAAAAACTTTCATCCATGCAGGCACTGGTGCCGAGCTGTGTTTGGAGGACAGAACCAGCAGGGGGAACACAAGCATTATTTATCTTTGACTTCAATTCAAAAACAGTGCTGCGCCTTTCTGGGTTTTTGAGATTTGACATTTTGCCTAAAACTGGCTTTTTTTTTTGTTTGTTGCACCTGTAACTTTTACATCTCTGTGGAGGACATTCCTGATGGCCGTTGGCATGATCTGATCATTCTTGATCATCCATTGGCATGATCTGGAGTCGCATGGCTAGGCCTTGAAATGGGATGTGTTTTATGTCCTCAAGTGAGATGTGGTTGTGAAGTAGGACCCAGAGAAGATTAAAGCATGTGCAAGAGCAGTGAGCCTTTGGGCTCTTAGAGGCATCCCCTGCTGTCCCTCCCTGCCCTCTCTGTCTTTCTGACAGAGGTTACAGCTCTAAGGAGGAGAGATGAGAGAAACAAGAATGGTTCTTCCTGTCTTGACACCTGTTTTTTAAAGAAACCTCAGCATCATTCTGCTGTGGCCTTTTTTCAGAGATCACATATGTACCTGGGAACTGGTATTTTATTATTTCTGAGAAACCAAGAAAACTGCAATCCTAAGTGGAACATATATCTAAGAGATAGAGTAGAAGGCAAAGAGGAAGCTGGTGACTTATAAAAGGAGGAAAGCCACAACTCTATATAAATTTTTTATTTTTCTTTTCCTTTTAGTAAGGATTACTTTTGCTTTTTTGCTTTTAATATGTATATTAAATATGTATATTAAATATTGTATTATGGGCTGATGGAAATGTAGTGGTTTTTCTAGAACTGAAAAATATTACATTATCATTGTTTTGCTTTAAAACTACTATTACCATGAACAGAGAATAAAACAAACTTTGCTTTCAACTGTTAATCTAGAGCACCTTTGTGCATCCTTAAGGTAGCTGCAGTCTGTAGCCTCCGCTTCTACCAGCCTATCACTAATGAAGTAAGAATAGACAGCAACAATTTTCTGAGTTGATTTTGAGGACTGATGGTTCAGGAACAGCTGTTGGACTTAATAATACACCCTACAAATAAATTTTATGTCCTCACTGACTAATATAGACAGTTGACTGAAGAAAACTCTAATTCAGAGTTAATTTTTTGTAAAATCAGACAAGCTTTCCCTTTGTTTACTCTAAAGGCTAATGGAAAGTATAATGTAACGTTCCTCAAAAGCTGTTCCGAGGTTAATTACTTTCAAGCTTAAGATTCTCTGCCTCCTTAGTAGTCTGAAGTTGACTGAACTCAGTGGTTTTTCTTACACTTTGCTCCCCAAATTATAAAGCCTATCATGGGGCCATTCCCATTGTAAACTATGGGTTGTAAAATAAAATTTCCTGTGCATTGTAAGGGAAGCTCAGAGTGTTGGGTAGAAGACCTACCACTACACTGTGATTGTCCTTCAGGATGTGGTCAGGATTGCACCTGCAGAAAACATGCTGTGGAACAACAGGATGCCTCTTAGGTAAGGTGCATCTTTCAGCTGTGGGTGTGATGTTTGTACATTTCAGAAATAAATCTTCAAGGAGAATCTGGTCTTTGGTTATTGTGTAACATCATGGAGTTGCACCTGAAATTTAATTTCCTTAGCTAACGTGAGTTACTTAATGTATGCTTTTTGAAAATAAACATTCTCCTACGCATTTCCTAGGAACAGATTTTAACAGTTCTTCAGTTTATGGAGTTCAGTTTATGCACTGAGACATAGAAATATTGCTTCAATGAAAACAGTTTCCAAGCAGAATTTATATTTCACTATACACTTAATTGTTTAATTGTTTTCAGTATACAGCTGATCTTTGAGTAGGGAAATGTGTGATAAGGATGGTATTAAGAGAAAAAAATGCTTGTAGCACACAACAGCATTTTCCATTTACTGAACTAGGAGGCCATAAAATCTAAATTAAAAGGCTCTATGTTTTCAAGCAATGGCATTTCTTGAAGCCTGATCCTATTATATATCCTATTATCTGAATGCATGTAGGTACATGCTGTATGCTGGTCCAAAAATTAGATTTAAAATGAAAGTATGCCTTTAAAATAGCTGGATATCATATAATAAGAAGGAAAGCTTCAGAAGATTGCATATTTACATATTAACTTCGTACAGTGTTGTAAGTATCACAGTATGAATCTCTTTTTTCCGACGTGCAGCACATCTGCATGATTTCTTCATGGTATGCTAACTTGTGCCAGAATATTGCAGAGATAATAGGTGGAAATTGCTTAAGTGCATCTTTTCCCTTTAATGTACCAGGTTTAGTGGTTTTTTTTTTAATGAGGAAAACACTGGATTGGTCATACCACGTATATAAAAGGTGCTGGAAATTAGGTTTTAATGCAGTGAGAAGTTTAGAGTTATTAGAACAATTTTCATTGCAAAACAGAAAAGGAAGAAAGTAAGCTGCATGCATACCTAAACATTGGTAAACAAAGCTGTAAAGCTTTAATTGAAAGAAAAAGTCGTAACATTCTTCAAATAACATTGTTGCCACATAGAACTTTATTCTTAAATGTCAACTAAAGCTAGGGTTTTTTTACAGTTGTGTCAGGTCAGAACATTAAAATTATTAATATCAACATCTTTCCTTGATCACATTTTGCTAAAACCATACTTTTCAGGAATATACAACTTTTTAACATAAGGAATTATCGCTTTTAGCTAGCAGAGCAAACTCCTTTACTGTGAGCCATAATTAAGCTTTTATGGTCTGTTCCTTTTGCTGTGAAGTCGATAGCCCAGCAAATGGGATTCCGTTCATTATAAGGTTCTTGTAGGTTCAGTCTGGAGTAAGTGCTAGCAGATGATGGGAAACCAAACTTGGACTGTGCTTGATTGCAAAAAGAGCCTTGGCATTGGTTAGCTGATAACTTTGCCAACTTTATATGTCATCTCAGGAAAATGCATGTTTCAGTTTCAGCAGCGTATTTCAGCATTTGTGGAGGATTCTGTCATGTTCATTGCTGGCTGAGTGTAGGCTACTGGGATTTGTATCTAGGGCTTGTTTCTCCATGCTCTAACAGCAAGGTTTCTCACAGACTTCCTTGGTGTATAATTTTTGATCTGGAAATACACGATAGTTGGTGGCAGTAGACTCATCTTCCCCAATTTACTAAAAAGGAATATGTGATTTTATTGTTTTGTCAGGGCCAACTGCTGTCACAGTGGTTAAGATAAGGAAACTTCTGAATATACAGAAGGTCATATAGACAATAAGCTTTGTGTAGTCCCAAGCAGTATGTCAGTGAATAACCATTTTGTTGGGAAAACTGTTCTTATTCTCCTTTGGGCTAGAGTGGATTCCCTGTTTGTTTCTGTGATTTTGGTGTGCTTTGAGCCATCTATGTCAAGCATCAGCAGGAATTCTCCTAAGTAATACACAACTATGTAACCATTACCACATATATCTCTGGTATACAAATTTACAGATTTTTTTAAAAGCAGAATAGTTCAAGATTATCAAAATAAATGATGAAGTGCTTATTGTGATGTAGCTGTGCAAAGTTTTCTGCTTTAAATAGAAACAGATTGGAATTCATACTACTATAACTATCAACTTCAAAAAACTATGGGTATGTAGTTTGCAGAAGCTATTTTAAATGTTTATTGCACATATTTCAGAGCAGCTGAGAAAAAAAGCTTTCATTTTAACTGTCTGTGCTGCTGTAGGCTGTTGTGCTGGTTTGGCTGGGGCAGAGGTATTTTCCTTCATAGTAGCTGGTATGGAACTACACTTTAGACTTGTACCAAGCTGTAGTCCCATGCTAACTACTATACTATGAAGAAAATTAACTTTATTCCAGACAAAACCAGCACACTAATGCTCTATAAGCTTTGGAGCAGGTAGCATAGAGTGGAACGTGGATACCTATTAATGGTAGGCCTTCCTTAAGCTTTTGAGTTTGCTGGGCATACTGCCTTTTCCTGTGAAGAGTCTATTCATAGATCCAGTTTAGATGAGTCTCCTGCAGATAACTGAATCACCCCACAACAACAGTGATCACGTGGAAATTCTGGGCATGGACATGACTAGATCAGCTCTATAATATAGTCAGCACTCAGCAGTATATGTGCTGAATCAGGGATGTGCTGTTGGCAATAGGAAGCTGGAGCTAGGGCTTCCCCCACCCGTGAACAACATCTGCCTCTTTTGCACGTGTGTTAATATGCATATCTATGGCAATAAATTTACTGTACAATATGTATTTGTTGGTGCACACTGTTCCTGTGTTTCACTTGGGAAAGTGAGATACTAAGAGAAAGTTGTTTGGCTCCAATGTAATGTATGAAAATCTGCTTCTGGTCCCCTCCTTTCCCAGCACTTCTCATGTATTTAGAGCTACCTTTGGGAAAATCATTCCAACAGAAGTGTGCTCTTGTTGGTCACTCTCCTTCCCAGGACCCTGTGGGAAAAATACATCATCCTGTAAAGAGCCACAAAAGAAGGTCCTGTAAGAAGTTTTTGCTGCATGCCTAGAGGTGAGGACAGGCTATGGACTGATGATTGCACTGGCAAGTAACAAGTGGTTTGTCAAATACGGCTGGAGGGCCCCCACATTGCTCACTTGACCTGTGCATAAGTGGTAAATCCTCTTACTAAGGCTGTAAAGCATCTTGGGTTTGTGCAGATGTGCCTACTGCTGGTGTATGTGCTGGTGCTGAGGGTTTCCTGGGCAGAGTTACGATAACCCTGGGTAATGGCCCTTTGTTTTTCAGGTGTTTTGACAGCTGCTTCTTTTGATATGCTGGATAACAGAAGGCTTCTGGCTTTTAAGGTGTTGCAGTGAACCACAGGTGGTCAAAAAAGGTCTAAGTAATAATTATGTTTTCATATTTGACCTTCACTTATCCCCATCTCTGCTACTGCAAGCTGCTTTTCAGGGATGTCTTTGTTTCCATTTACCGCATCCGTGCTTTTCACAGGTAATTTGATGTATGCTGTCAACTCAATGCTGGCATTTTGGTTTGACTTCCTGCTGTCATTTCCCATGAAGTATATGTTCCACAGAAATCCCATTTTAAAAATTTAATTTCTGCTATCCCCTTTTTGCAGAAATTATGTTCCTTGAATGCTGCAAATAATTTGTAGATCTTTAAATAACAATCAGCCCTAGCAATGAGAAACTACAGTAGCTGCTGATGCATTCTTGGTTTTCTTCAGGTACTTGGCAAGGCTGTAGGTACTTTCTTCACTCAGTAGCAGGTAGATACTTGTGCACAGCTCTTAGGATTGATTTCTGATCAATTTGAGGTGTGAACACATTCTCTGACTGTTGGATATTTCAGCCTCTGCAGCCTTTGCATGCTTATATTCAAGTAGTCTAAAGTCCAGGTTTAGTGGTTGCAAAATCCTCAAGGCAAAATCTGAGAAGGAAACAGAGCCTAGCAGAGGTTCACATCAGCTTCACAAGAATAAATGCGAGCACTAGAACCAAGAAAATGAGCAGAAAGTTGAGTAGCAGGTTGAGACCTCTATTGTTGGCAAGATCCATAATGTGCATCAGTCTGTCTTCTTGTGCCTGCAGCAGACTCTGAGGTGTAGCTTAGGGTTGCCCCTTCAGTACTAAGCCATATAGGTTCACATGAATTTCATTGTGTCCACAGCTCTTTTGCTGGTTTTTGGTTTCTGCCACTTAAGAAAAAAATGTATGCTTACGATAGCTAGTTGTTTGGGTTTTTTCTGGAAAAGTATTCTGGACGTTCCTACAAGCCTTTTTTCTCAAATACCTTAAAAATAAAATGAAATAAAATTAAGGTTAATGGTAACTTTCTTTCCACTACTGAAGAATTTCTAAAGAACTAATAATTGAAGGAAGGATTTGAATTGTATTATACAGTTTGGCACTTCATTGACTTTTTTTAATGTGTATGGTACTTTCCAGGCCCACTGAATTTTCAAAAGAATGACTGTTCTCAAGGCTTGGTCTGTTTCAGCAATAGACTGTTAAAACTTTACTTTCAAAATATCTCTATAGGTGCAACACCCCTTCCCTCCCTGCTTTCTTATCTGGGCAAAATGTCTCTCTGTTAATAGAAGTATTTCCTACCCTACTAGGGTTTGGCATCGTGCAGTGCAGTTGTGTTTAGCCAGCAATGTGCTGTGTAAGGTCCACTGCAGTCTTGCAAATGCCTTACGAAGAATCTGGATTGAGCTGGCAGAGGACGCGTCCCTAGTGCTTTTAATAGCACATATGCAATTACTTATTTTAAGATAGCATTAATAACTGAACAATTGGGTTTTATTTATAGAAATATATATACATAAATGAAAGGAACACATAAACCCACTCAGCCCTAACACTGCCAACAGTTGCCTACACTTCCTTTTAATAATCAACTACATTTTTAGGGAAGATCACAAGAGGGCAGTGTTTTATAGTTTTAAGTTTTATACAAAGATGTAACTGCTTGCATTATTTTACCTTAAAAAAAAAAAGGCTTATAAAGCAATCAGTCAGATATTACAGTAAATATAGGGCCTATATTAAATAATTTAAATTACCAGGGTTCTTATTGAGATGAGCATCAGTTTTTAAAGGAATCCTTATAAAAATGTTCTGGTTTTTTGTTTGTTGGTTTTTTGGGGTTTTTTTCCCCACTTTTTATCATGGAGGTCAAAGCTAAAAGGATTACATTTGTTGTTAAATAGGATATCTCTGGATCTTGCAGGATTTCACAAATAAGTTTCCAATTGTATTCTGCCAGGCACTATTCATTAATAGCCACGCGAATACAGGTGTCTGGTCTGTAACCTATAGTGTATTAGTATGCTTCCAAATATAAACAAGAACACTCTCTAAATGAATGTGTTCAATTATTCTGCTTTAATTTTGGCAGAGAGGATATAGATAAAGTATGTTTCACCATACATTAAAAAGTGTGTACATTTTTCATGATTATTGTTCTGTGGGTATCTCAGAATGGATCAGGTTGGAGGGGACTACCATCTTCCTGCTCAAGCAGGGTCATCCTAAAGCACACGGCACAGGATTGCATCCAGGTGGTGTCTGAACATCTCCCATGAGGGAGCCTCCACAGCCTCTTGGGACAACCTGTTCCAGTGCTCAGTCACCTGCACAGTAAAGAAGTTCTTCCTCATGTTCAGCTGGAACTTGCTGTGCATCAGTTTCTGCCCATTGCCTCTTGTCTTGCTGCTTGGCACCACCCAGCAGAGCCTGGCTGCATCATCTCCTCCCTTCANCTTGACACCTCCCTTCAGATACTGACAGACATTGATGAGATCCTCTCTCAGTCATCTCTCCTCGAGACTCAACAGGCCCAACTTTCTCAGCCTTTCCTCATAAGAGAGATGTTCTAGTCCCTTTTGTAGCCCTCTGCTGGACCAGCTCCAGGAACTCCATGTCTCTCTCGTACTACAGAGTCCAGAACTGGACACAGCACTCCAGATACAGCCTCACGAGGGCAGACTAGAGGGGCAAGATCATCTCCCTTGACGTGCTGGGAATGCTCTTCCTAATGCATGCCAGGATACCACTGGCCAAGTTGTACCATTGGCCATTGGTGCACTTGTAGCAAAACTTACATAAAAATTCTTTGTGCAGGGGGGTGACAAGCATTTTGTGCATGTTGTCTGAATAATTTTAAGGCTTTTTTACTCTTGTTTGTCCACTGAGTGGTTCAGTTCTGCTAGGAAGGGAAGTTGTTGCCAAACTGATTTAGAACAGTTAATAAAGAAATGCAAGTATCTGCTGCCTTCTAAAACACCTTACTGACTAGTCTTAGTCAGAACGAAGTTTGAATTTTTAAATGGGTCATGTTTTCACACAGAGAATAATATCAATTATTCAATTATTGAATCAATTTATATATCATTTTTTGCTGAGGAGCTGGCTGAGGAACCATATCTTTAAAACCAGCATATTTTGGTTCCTGATTCAGCTCCTTCCCAGTATAAACTTGTCATGGAAGTTGGTATTTTTTTTCTTCTTTTGGAGGAAGAGTAATACCAGATTGTTGCCTGTTTAGCTGTCTTTATTCACTATTAGTGTGTAGGATGACCTTAGGAAAAAGATTTAGGTTTGGGTGGAGTGGAGCAGAGAACTGAAAACTTAATCCAAGCTACATGCTGCACATGTTTGCAATTTTTATTGTGGCTCATAAAAGTGGTGAGCTTTTTGATTACACTTGCAGAAAATTCATTAGGAATACTTACAAGCACTAGCTACTGAGTGGGAATCAGGTATGTGTAAGTGACCTGAACATCGCGAAACAGTCAAGATTACTCTTGAAAACCAAAACAGAATAAATGGAGATACAGAAAATTAGAAAGCTGTGTGATGACTAGCTTTTTTTCACATAACTTTAATGAGTAAGTAATAGAATGGATGCTTCTTTCTAAACAGAATTGGATATATTTTATGCATTAATATTTTTCAGGCAGTCCTTTTATTAAATAAAAACACTATAGGTATTATTTTTAAAGTTTATATAAGTCTACAAAGAAGATTGTGTTATGTACAAAAGAGTTTTTTTTAAATTTCTGGGTTCAGTTTACAATTGGTGATAGAGAGGATTAGTAGCAGATTTTCTGATCAACAGAAGCCTAAGACACAAATGAACCATACAGTATATGCAATATATCTGCATTGCTGTAAAATAACAGTAGGGCTTCCAGTTTATTAATAACTTGGTTTTGTTCTTGTTTTAAAATAGGTTATGGGTTTTCAGGTACATAAGATGAAGTTGGAGGGTTTGTTTTTATTGGGCTGCATTTTTTAGCAGTGCTTTACTCTGACTCCTTTATATTACTGGCTTGTGAAACCTATAATCCAAATGTGTCCTCAGAATGTAGGTGCGGATGCTTTACTCTTAACACTTTTTTCTTCAGCAAGTGTTCAGTACTGTAAAAGTATTGTCTATTTCCAGTTAAAGTCTCTTGAAACACATCCAAAGCAAACTAAAGCTAGAAACTCTATCCATCACAAAAATACAGGTTCGAAAAAAGAAAAGGAGGAAGGATTAAAAGGGGAAATACGCTTGCTAAAATCTCATGCGTTTGCGAGAGTGGTCAGAATGCATGAAATGGAAATTGAGATTTACACTAACAGTTCAAATCAGTAATGCTCATATACTAACTTGCAAGTGTGGGGGTGTGTTGCTAGTCTCACCAGTGCTTGCCCTAATCCTCATACAGTAGCTATCTTCATTTCCTCTAGTGGGTAACCTTATTTCAGAGTCTGGTCTCAACATACCTACTCACCAGATAGGAAATTCATCACCACTGGATTTGCTTGCATTCCATTGAATACAGAGTTTTTTCAAAGATTTCTTCCCTTCCTGCTCAGCTGTTCATTGTCAACTTCTACTCATGAAATATTAAGTCTTAAAGGCTGAATACAAGAGACGTTTGTTTTGATTTTCTGTACTCATCAGTAAGAATTTTTACATAGAATGGAATAGTAGAATATCTCTTTAAATAATGGATGGCTGTCTGACCTCTGTCTGGTGATTCTTGAGCTTTCTTTAAATTTGAAAAGTGTATCAAATTTCTAGGAATTTTGCTTAATACCAGCAACATATAATAGGCTTAGTAAGGTTGGAAGTCTTCTACTCAGTCTCGTTACTCACAATGGCTGGAGTAGAAGTGTAATCTTTTATGTATATAGCCTATGGTTTACATGTTGAAAAGATATTTCTGCAGTGCTTTCCCATCCTGTGCATAATTGTGTGTAATGAACTTTTTAATCTGTCATTTATTTTAGGAAAGTACTTGCATGTTCTCTAGCAGAAATTTGCAGCTGAAGATGGGGATGTTACTTGCATCTGTATGGATGCACTTCAGTCACAGCAATAATGGTGACCTAGACTTTTCTCTTTGCCACATCAGATATAAGCCACCTCATACAACATTGGCAAGTTCCAAGTTTTTTGTAGTTTTAAACTAAGGAAATTATTACCTAAATTAGAACAGGCTTTAATTAAGTTGTCTAAAGGCAAATATTAAGAACTCTGAGAATCCAAGTTGTGCCAGTTGTTATGTCAGTCAAATGACTATGAAAAACAAAATTTTTTGCATCAGTTATGGTAGTTTCAATTTTTTTCTGCAAAACATAATGAAAAATCTTTCCAGATAGCACATATATAAATCCCTTAAACAGGGAGAAAAACACATGAAATAGTTTGTCTTTCTGGGTTAGAAGAGATTTTTGGTTCATTCTCATATGCCTTTGAAAAACACTAAAGCAATTTGAATGCCTTCAGTTGATAATGCAGAGATGCAGCACCTTGAACTAAGCAGAGCAGAAATTTTCCCAAGATGTGTTGAGGGCTGTGTACCTGTAAGCTCTTCTTTGGGCAGGCATGGTCCAAATTTGAAACCCTTCCAAGGGCTGAAAGATTTTCAGAGAAATCTAAGAACACTTTAGCCCACAAAAAGTGATGGTGGTGTTTATCTGACTAAAACATTGAATTTACCAGCTGTTGGCTGTTACTGGTGGGAGCAGATAATCTGATTTACTGATACTTTACCCCATGTAGTAGAGACATCTCTGAATTGAGACTGACAAATTGACTCACTCACAGCTTTGTAACTACAGGATCTAAACACTGTTCTGCACAGAAAACGTGTTTTTAATACATGTAGCGGGTGGTAAGAGAAGAGGGCACTGGTTGGCACGCCCTCTAGTCCAAGTGCTAGCCCCTGTCACATGAGGATCCTTGCACTGGGAGTTGCAGGTGTAGGTCTCTTCCCCCTGGGGTGACTTTCCTAGAGGACAGTGCAGGGAGGTGCTGGAACTTCAGAGAAGCATCACAATGATACAGATCAGCAAGAGGCAAATTAAAATCAGGCAGAAATTCACAAAGAGCTCTTGGAGCCTTTGACGTGCTTGTGGGTTGACCTCAATAGTTGAGGCTCTCCTCAGAGCGGAGCGGGTCATGTGTTGGATCTTCTCCATGGCAACAAGAAAGCAGAGGACACAAATCAGAGGTTTTAGGAGTGCAGGAAAGAAGAGCAGTGATCAGGAACAGTGCAAAGTGCCTAATATCTTCTCTTTGTTTTAGACAGCCTTTGCGGAGCTGGAAGGCAGGAAAGCAGAGAATTAGAAGTGCAGAAGTGTTTTTATGAGTGCAAATGAAGATTGTTTTAAAGTTCTAAAAAGCCTGAAATAAACAGATGGCTTTTACAGTGTTTTTAGGTTAAAACAGGATTTTTAAAATTTGGGGTTTTAAGTTTAGATTTGTGCTGTATTATGCTTCTCCTCCTGAAGTCTACTGAGCACCTGCTTCTGAGCAGTGTTGAGTAACTGTACTATGGAAATTGTGGATATCTGGGTTTTGCCCAGATTATTGCTTTAGAGTCTAAGATCTCTATCTCACACAGTCAGTGAAAAGGCTGTGGGTGATTGCCTTTCCACACACACCCCTCTGCTTTATTTGTTGAAGCACATGTGAAAGCTTGATGATAAGAGTAGGGTCACAGACTTTTCAGCCAGGAGATCTGGATAGTCCTGCTGGCTGGTACTGACAGGGCAGATAATCTGATTTACCAGTACGTTTTTCTGGAAGGGAGGAAAAGAAATCCTGTTGAAGTATTTTCATTCCAAGTAAAAATTCTTTATGGTGGGCAATTAAAACTTAATGCACCACTGCTGTAGGAAATTTTAGTAGCATAGTTCTCAACAGACAAGACAGAGTAAGCGCTAAATCTTTTTTTATGCATGTAGAACAAATGTGGGTGCAAAGGCAGAGGACTGCTATGAGGAACAAAACAAAGTATTTATACAACTTTGCGAGTGAGTCTTAAGTGAGTGTTAAGTTTAAAGTGTATTTTCCTCCTTTTTAATGGCAGATGGAAGGACAGAGTGTCAGTTGTTTTAAAACTCCAAACAAGTAGTTGCAATGTAAAACTCTTGTATGAACCTTCTGTGGCAAGAAGCTGGCTTTGATATATGCTTGTTTAGCTCATGGTGGGTTGGATTCTGAATGTAGGTACTGTCACAATGTGAAAACTTGGTTTTTAAAATGATTATGATATATGCATCTGCCAAACTTTGTTCCTAAAGCTGCACTTAGCCCTAAATGTTTTATGAATTTATAGTGTGTTCATATTTTTCACAGAAAGCCTCTCGTTGTCGCTGCTTTATTTTTTTTTCTTGGCAATAAGTGAAATTATATATGCCATATGAAGGAAAATAATTACTTAGATGTCTGCTGCCCAAATTACATGATGATCCTGACTGAATCAGAGATACTCTGTTGCCCATGAATTTGTCTTTGTATGTGGCTAAAGTGTAAAAACCTTAAAAGGAGAAAGTGTTTTTCAGGCTCTTCCTTTTTTAATCCCTCCATGTTGGGCTGTAGAGTCAAATGGTACTGTATGAATAGAATACATGTGTTTTCAGTGGCACTGTTGATATTTAAGAGACTTTCAAAAGCAATCAGATTGCACATGGTTATTGTCTTGGGGTTATTGTCTTTAATACCTTTAGAGGATGCCATGTGACGACATCTCCTTCTCAAACTGAGCTTTAGATTTTGTTATGATTTTTTGAGCTGTAGTTGATCTTAAGTTTATTGCAAACAAAACATACACCAGGAATGTACTCTTGTAGTGACTATAATTTTTCATCTTTGTTTGACTTTCTGCTGTACCTGTTTTCATCTATTTAAGCAGTTAAAATGCTTGCCAAGTATATTCTGCTTAGCTCTTTGCTAGTCACGGTCTGTCCCAAGTGCAGTAAAAGCAAGACATGCACAAGGAATTCTCAAGTCTCTTGGCTGAATGCATATTCATTCTCCCAGCCCAGTACAGGCTGGGATGCACTAGACTGTTTATCTTCTCATAGACAAGTCCAAGTAGTTGAACCACTAATGGATTTACATGGATAGAGAAGAGTTTGTGTAACCAGCTTGTGTGACAGACACTGCCCAGAGAACAGCATTTCCTGTGGGTGACTTCATCATGGCATTTTATGTCGTTTTTTCAATGTCAGGTGTGTGCAGCTCTTGGTCTTTGGGCTGTATGTGACCTGCTGCAGCAACATTTATCTTTCCTGATCAGTTTTTTTTCTTGGGGCCCACAGAAGGATTGGAACAGCATCAATGTGTAGCTGTGTACATGCGCGATAAATGTACATTCCATTTCATGTACACTGCATTATGTGTAACTGCACTCGTGCTGGCACCTGCACTGCTGTGTTGCTGCGTATGTTTCTCTTGCATAACTCAAGGGGGAAGGCCGTGGGGCTCTGAAGTTCTTCCATAAAAAGCAATATTATCTAATTGGGCATCACAGATGCAAGGTCAAAATAGATATTTGGACACATGTGACCAGATAGGTGATACAAAAGAATCTTAAAATATGGAAGGTAGTGTAAGTTAAAATCTCTATACCTCTTACAGCTAGAAAATGTTGTAGAGAAGGGATAAGGAAAGGACAAAATAGATTTAATTTCTTGATTTAGTAGCTTATATGGTTTTGGAAGTTTTTGAAACATCTATGTGTTGTTTAACCTGCTATGCCTATCTGTGGGATGTTTTCTAGTAAGCAGAGGAAGCCAATTCTGTGTCTGTATTTCAATAAATTTGTCTTTACAGGTGCTTGAGTTCAACTAATAAACACATACCTTGCTTGTTAATCCTCCATGGTGCTGTCACCCACCTAAAGTGTGCAGAAAGAGAAATAGATTCAGTAACATAGCTGCATCAGGATGGCTATCAAGGTCAAAATGGACAGCTTGGAAAATAATTACGCAGAAACAAAGACTGATCATTGTCACAAATAGTAGCTGCTCTCTGCTGTTCAGTCCCCCTGTGTTTTAGGCCAATATAAAGAAGAATTGTGCATGCACACACCACTTCTTGAAACAAAAGTGCACCGAGAGGGCAAATTATATTTGATATTTTTTAGAAGTCAGAGAATGTGAATCGTTTGACAAGACATCACACAAGAGGAACAGCTGGCTGCATTGCTGTGCAGTTGTGTTTTATCAGTGCTGTTAATGGACGTGCAAGGCTCATCTTAGGCACAGAGTGAATTTGCAGGAAGAGGTCTGGTGGCTGACCCTGTATGTTACTATGTAGGGAATCCCCTATACCTCATACTTTAGAATGAGTCACTGATCACAATTACTACTTCCCACTTCACTGACATGTGACTGTTTTCCTGATTTGTATTAGGTTATTTTTATCTTTGTTCCTGGGTGCCCTTCACAATGACAGGGGGTATGTGAGCAGGGTAGAACCTGTGCGCCATGCTCATGCCTGGTGCAACTGCATTGACTCCTTTGAAGTCACACGGTATAAATTTGGCTCCCTTGGAAATGCCACAGCCTGTTTCCTGTCATATGTTCACTAAATGCAGCCGTGATATCAGTGGAATAGAAGAGGTTTGACTTATTTGAATTCTTGCAGTTCCACGTGACCAGGTGAAGCCTTGAGTGGCACTGTTAAAAAGTTATGTTGCATAAGTCTATTGAATAGATTTTTACAATAAGTTGTGGCATATAATGTCATTTTTCAATCATATGGAGAAAACTTTTCCTTGGGATGGGGAAAGAAGCAACAGTTCAGTTCATAGTTTGAGAAGTGCTGGTAACAGGAAAAACGAACTCATTTTATCTTTCTCTTTACCGTTTGTCTGTTTTGTACTGAAGTGTCATGTGTTTCAGAGAGCATAGGGGAAGATACACTTGAGATTCCTGCCCCCCCCCCCCCCCCCTTTACAAATTCATTGTTTATACAATCTTCCTTCTGGGTAGCTTTGATGTTCTTAGTGTTCTAAGACACAAGACCAACAGTAAGAGCCTCTACTTGTATTTCAAGTCCATGAGAATGTGAACGGTGTAGGTGACAAGAAATGACACTGATGAATAGTTGAACACACCAGTCATTTTGGGTTTTGAAATTTATCCACATATCTTGTGGATAACTGTGACTTTCATGTGTGCTGGTCCATTAGAGTAGCCTGGGAGCCAGGGCTTTGGGCTAGTTTTTAAGTTGGTTAAATTCCCTGCAACTGCTGCAGGACCATGCAGTGGGATCTTGGGCAGGTGCTTCAGTCTCCATACTCATGGGTTCCTCTCATCAAAATAAGATATTAAATAACTCTATACCATTTCCAGTCTGTTAATGTGATTTGCCTTTTATGTAGTAAATTTCTTTTAGGAAATGAACTCCATCCTCTGCTGCATTAACTGAGTACCTAACAAGTTGTTTCATGTTGAGTTTTAGCTATGGTGGTTCATAATGTCCCTTTAGTAGGAAATGGTCTAAGTGCAGTTTGAATTAAAGTAAAAATTGTAGTACATCTAGCATGTATAAAAGGTAGAAGTGGAAGGGGATGTTCCAAGATTTGTTTTTAACCTTCTAGCAGCTCAGGGAACAATGATACAGTTGAGAAGGATATAGTAGATAAATTCAACTTCTGAGAAGTTATTTGATGCCAGGAAGGTCCTGTTAAGCCTTTTTTCAATCTCCAGAAAGCAGAAGCAATCTTTAGCAATCTTTTAAAAGCAATATAAAAATAAAAATGTGCTATATACATAAATCTGAATTTCTCTTAAATAACAATTGCATCATCATCTTGACAAATGAGTAGCCAAAAAAAAAAAGACTGAAAATTGCCTGCTGTAAATTAAATGCCTAATTTCACATTGATTTGTAACACTTACCACCTGCCCTGTAGCACATGCCTCTGTCATGACTGTAGGTTGCTATTTCTCGGAGTTTGGATGTCTGTGACATGGGATGTTATAAGTGTGAAATTTTAACATTTATTTTAACAACTGAGCCACTTTCTCATCTACATTAAATTACTGAACTCTGACAGGGTAAAATTGAGATGATGGGGCAGCTAACCTGCTGTAGCTATGGGATGCATTCCAGCTTCCAGTGAAGAGCTGCCTAGAGCAGTTAAGTGTCTGTATGTATGTTCAATCTATGTGTGTATGCATAAAGTCTGTATTTTTAAAGGTCTGCATATGCAATATTTGTGTTAGAAAAGAAAGATTCTCTGAGTGGTAGAATAAACCTTAACTACTGTCTTCACTTGAATATACACATATATAACTTCAGCCTTTAAAAAAAATCTGTCTTGGAATCTTCTTGCTCTTTGTAGGCACTGGGAGGTCTGAATTGCTGCTTCAGCCTACCGAAAACAGCTTCTAGAGAACTCTGTAATAGATTGTTTGCCTTAGGAGTAACAGCATGTCCAGACATTTCTATCACTTGAATATTCAAAACCAGCACAAGGCTGTTGAGCACATAACCAAGCACCTGGATGTATCTTTGCCTGATGCCTACCAGTCACTAATAGGAAAAGGAATTAAGTATATGTGTTCACTAACAGGGAAAACACCTCTCCACAAAATTGAAAGTCTATATTAGGTTTGTCTCTTCTATAACCAGAGCCATATGTAGACAGTAAGGTGTGAATTGATGAAAGAGGCGAACATGATTCTAAGGAGCATTAGTACCTTAGAGACATACATATTCATGAATCGTATTTATTTTTAAAATATTTGTATATGTAAATATTAAATGTTCTCTATGTGACGTTTCTGTGTGAGATGCACTTTTTTTTAGTGATTTTAAAGGGATTGTATTTCATTGTACAACATGTCTGTGCTTCTCTTAAAAATAAATGGTTTATTTTCCGCATTTGAAATTCAGTTCATGATGTTTCAAATCCTAGCTAAATTATTTATCTGTTAATAGAAGCAATCTAGGACAAGTGTGGCGGTTACAATGAACAATAGGAGAAAATAAACTTTTAATGGATGTCAAAGCAAAAACATTAAGTGGATTCTGTAGCTTGAACTGCACTTAGAGTAACATGGTATAATTTCAGTTGTAGTACTGCTATAAATCACTTAAATTTTTAAATTAAGGGTAATTTTTCATCATACAGCAAAAAAAAAGGTTTGTTTTCTCAATGTATTAGATCAGAAAAATTTTTTTCCAGATTAGTGGTGAAAGAGCTTCACCCTTGCTGGACTGTGAAGGCAGCTTGGGGAAAATAAAAGTCTCTATGAAACTTTAAATGAATTATTCTCTTTGTAGATTTTGCATTAAAAACTAAAACCAAACAGACAAAGGAAAAAAACAAGCAAAAGATAGTAAATTTAAAAGGAAAGACAAAGGTGTGAGAAACATGATGAAACCTTCTCACCTTCTTGTGCGATACCACCTGTATAAATCATCTACCCAAGGACAGCTGGTGTCCCATGAACATGTGAGAAATTCTGTTGCCTTTGCTGTTGCTGAAAGACTCCCCACACAGCAGTATATCTTTGACTCAGAGCTATAAAGCCTATATTTCAATATTTTTCATAAAAGTAAAACCAGCTGTTAATTTGAGCAGTTTTTATAGAAAAGTACAGCTACAGTGTGCCTTCCTGCAAGAATTAAAAGCATTACACAGAAGAGAGGTTCCTTACCCTTGATGTGACTTAGTGAAGCACGGAGGACCTTGCTCTGGGCTGAGAGATGTGCCTGTAGATCTCTGGCAACTTGTCCGAGTCTGTGACCAAGTTGTGGAAACAATTGAAGTAGGCTGAGGGGAAAAAATAACAAAAGTTTCAGAGGCAGGACTCACAGTGTCACTCAGCAGCTCGCAAGTTGATTGGTCCCGTTTGCCTTCTGACACAGGCAGTGGCTCCTCTAAAATTATTCCCAGCAGTAATGTATTAAACAGGGGCAGCACCTTTCCTTTTGTGAAAGGAACTGTGTGCCAGGGAGACCACCTGCTCAACCACAGGATAAGGCAATCTGGGAAGCTGCATGCTTCAGTGGGGTAGCAAAGGGAGCCGCTTGCTGACACCATGCCTTTTTTTAAACAGGAACTTAAATGGGAGCTTATTCAGGGAGCTGCTTTGGATGTGTTACTTTTGCTGCAGCAATGTTTCTTCTTCTTCATAAAAAAACCTAGATAGTGAGGGCTGTCACATTTCTTGTGGGTGTTTGACTTGGAATGGTTTTCTTTCGTACAAGGTATTCTTTTAAACTACACTTTCCATATCTATAGCTTAGATAATGCTGTTGCACAGCTGGTATTCAGTTTATAGTGTATGACTGGTGCTTTCCAATATTGTCTTTCTTCTCACAGTGCTTAAACTGAAATAACTTTTCTGTATTTCAAGTCTCTTCCAGCCTTTAATGTGTGGGTTAGAGGATTTTTTTTTCCAGATAAAATCTGGCATATATAAGTTCATCTCTGAAATTTATAATTGCTATGTATTTTGAAGTATTAATCTTTCCTTTAAAACACACGTCCACATTTTTTCTTCCCCTCCCACTTTCTGTGGCTGGAAACTATTTTAAGTGAATTTTTTGAGAGCCCTTTCCGTTTGGATAGGAATAGGAGCTTAATGCTACTTTACAGGTTATCTTATGTATACTTTCCTGTGTTGAGAAGTGACAACATAGTGCATATACAGAGTAGATTTTGTGCATTTGGGAAGTGAAGGATTTACTGGATGCAAAAGGATTAAGCTGTCAAGTGTGTGAGCATCCAGCATCAGGCTTTCTGTGTGGATGCAACTGACAGCATGTGCCTTTTCCTGATTTGGAAATTGCAGGCAAAAATACTGAAGCTCAGCCTAACTCTGAACACTTACAGATTGAGTTTTGACAATAATTGTTTAGCATAGATGAGTGTTTGGCTCTAAGCAGGAACCCAGAAAGAGTGGGTTTGTTAGTTTAGTTCGGTTTTTTTGTTCCCTGGAAGCCCTGCTGGGGTACATCGTTCAAACCAGAGACAGAAGGGCTTTGGGCATGATGTACCACCGTGTTTCAAATTGAGCTCTGTTTTTATTTTTGTGCTCTTCTGCAAATTGGTTATATCACAGTGGAAGTTAGCAACTTGGTTTTGGTATAATAAATCTGCCTGCTTTCAGTTGTCCTTTAATATCAAACCCAGGAAGTCTGGGGTCACGTATGTCAGTTGAAAGTTAATTGAATATCTTCACAGTGAGGAGTGATGGTTCTTTACTGGTGCAAAGTGTTTCATAATTTACTTATAAGGGCATTATTAACATTATAAATCTCTCACAGTCAAGCAAACTGTGTTTGGCTGTTTTATGAGAGAAGTTTCATGTTTTTATTGCATACTGTCATCCAAGAAAAGTGCTAGCATTGGATTGTTTGCTTTTTGTAAGATGTAATATGAAACTTGTACTATTGAAATTCACCCTCTCTATTTTGTTACGAAGTCCAACACACAGCACTGCAACAGCTGCAATGCCATTCCTCCCTTTTACCAAATCGATGTAACATTGTCATGTTATTTAGTTACACTATGCTAAATTCTTGACTCTTTTTGTTAATGAATTAGACCTTTTTAGAAATGAGATACCTTAAGAGAATTTTGTTTTGTTTGTGAGCTGCTGACACAGTCATAGCTTGGTCTCCATTTTAAAGACTGATACTTAAATGTACAAATTAGGCACTGAACAAATACTAAGATTTCATCAAATATAATACATGTCCTCTCTAAATATCTAACTCTGATAAGAATTTTAAGATGGAAAATGTATTTGCCAAATAACACTAACATGTACAAGTTTGGACCACATGAGTGTTGTAGATCTTGTATTGATGTTGTTTCTCTCAACAGGCTTATTTAGGCACACTCTCTTGAGAACATTTTTATAGTTCAGGTTAGTATCATTCCCTCATGTAACTCATTGAGGTTTTGGTGGGGTTCTGAGGCAGATGCCAAAGTACTGCTTATAGGACGTGTCAAGTCTGACAAGTACAGACGCGATATATGAGCACGTCATTGTACTGTTTTCATTCACTCCTGGGTGAACAGGTCCAGACACCCATGGATATCAGAAAGGAAAAGCTTTAAAAAAGGAATCTGTTTTGGAGGTTTTGCTCTGCTGCATTTTGTTCTGGGAAACAAAAATGTGCAGCTGTTGCCTGCTTGACCTTAAATGGAGATGATCTGGGCTTTCTCCAGGGGGATTAGGAATCTACCACTAGAACATGTTTCTTCTCAGAAATTATTTAGAGATCTGGTTGATGTTTGGGATAATGTCTAAAAAGAGACGTGTTGTACTTCAGCATACCAGCTCCTTTATTTAAATAATAATCATAAGACTTCTATTCACATTGGTAATAATTTCCTGGATTATTTTTGCCTTTCTTGTTCTAGTTTTCGAAATTCCAGCTGTAGACACTGGCCACCTGTGTAATCTGTAAAGAGTTTGAGGTGTCACTGTCTGGTCTGCTGATAATCATGACTCTGCACAGAAATGGACTTCAACCCAAGTCCAATTTTTTATAATATACAAGTAAAGAAATTCAGCAGTAAGTCTGAGTACTCCAGTTAATGAGTTATTTTATGATGATGCTGCTGTTTTCTCTCACACTGTGAAAGTACCTCTACAGTCTCACACGGCAGAGGTTCTTGTATTGCACGTTTGGTTTAACAGTAACGAAAAAACACACAGAAGGGAGAAGTGAATGCTCCCACAAATGTGAATTAGTTTGTGTGTATGTGGGACAGAGTAGCAGATTCTGGTATTGAAGCTGAATTCTAAAATGAGATCTTTCCTTTTTGTAATCAGTAGTTTTCTGGCCTGATTCTGTGATGGATAATTGCTTCTAGCCATCCACATATTAGCAAATGTGGCCCTTTTTGCTCTTCTCTAAGAGAAAGGACGCAGCTAATGTATCCTTCAGTTGCATTTGTGCTGCGAGCCTAATACAGCCTGAAGGGAAATGTGAGGTTTTTCCTTCAAAAGCACAGAAAAATCAGTATTTTCAGTGTTGATGTGAATAGCATTCCAGAATCACACCAGATAAGGCGACAGCCTAATCAGTTCAGAGATAATAAATTTTTAAATGCATTTGAGGTTTTTAACGTGAATTTGATAGACTTATGACGTGTTTACTTTTATGGTTTACCTGATGCCTCCTTTAATGATTATCTGACTGCAGTGAATCTCACTCACATCTGTAATCTCAGTATCTTCTGGATTTATGTAGAAGAAGTTGCCTTTCTGAGGCTGCAGATGTTCCTGCTTTCATATAGTAAGACTTATGGTCTTCATTAGTGTTGTAGGTAGGAAAAAGCTCTGCTGAGAAATCTAGGCTTTGCATCATGTTATTCTCCTCTGGGACAAGATGTATTCACTTCTCCTAACCATTGGGCAGACATTAAATTAGTTTGGTCTTTGTGTTTTTTACTTCTTGACAAACAAGATGATATTAGTTTTTGAGGTTGCAGCTTGTAAAGTATACTATTGCAAAGTGATTAAGAAAAAAGTACAAAATAAATTATTAGAAAACCTGGTCTGAAATATTTCTCATTTTGGGACTGGTGAAGGCTGTGGTAGTACTAGTCATCTGATTTGTTACTGACCAAAGACATTTTTGGAAAGGTCATCTTGAATGTTTTTGTTTCAGTTGCTGTTACTGGCACAAACCTTAAACCATTAAAGTAGATCGCAGCGTGCAGAAGTGTGTCACGCCTGTTTATTGTCTTCGATGCTTTGACCCAGTGTTAGAAGAGAAGGGAAACAAGAAGTTTTGCCTGGCTCTTGCTCTGTGTCCTTCGTCTTCCCATACCCTGTTAGGAAGTACTTATTTCACATGGAGACATTACAGTTAGCACAGACTTGACCCACGTAGGTGGTTTATTTTGCAACAAAATATTGACAACACAAAAAACTGTGTTCTTGTAAATACCTGGTGGCTTTCAGCACAGCAGTGAAGCGTACCTTCTTTCTAGGTTAATGAAGGTCAAACAATTTGCTAGTAGCAGTTCTCTTCAATGATGCCAAGTGTCTTCAAAATAGCAACATGAGACAAGATAGGAAATTCAATGATCTTCATTACAGTGAAGGTTCTTTATTTCTATGAAACGCCTCGGAACACTGTATTTTAGTGATTACTGGTGTCCTCAGTTGGTTAAGCTGAACAATGTGCTTTAGGTGGTGTGCCGAGATCCTTATACCTAAGAAACTGTGTTGAGTGTCTTTCAGATAAACTGTTCTGGGAAGCAGAGAGATTAGTTGTGTTATTTGACATGTTGTGAGTGATAGATGAACAGCGGGACAAAGGCACATGAAGGAGAGATAAAGTTGGAAGACCATATTTCAGTTGCCAAGTGGTGGTGCTGGATTATCTCCACTTGAAAGCGTAACTGCAGAATTGAGGAGAAATTATTGGGCTTTAGCTGTTGCTGCTACCTATCTTCAGCTGAAAGTTGTCCTAACAGAAATGCATCAATACTGCCCAAATGATGAATGTTTTGGCATCATTTAGGAGCTGAAATATTCTCTTGTGCAGGTTATTGCAGTGATCACCCTCAGGTAGTGGGGAGGGAAAGCAGGTAGACCAGTGGCCTCACCATCTTGCCTCATGGGGATCTTCATTCAGATCAACATGGAGATGGCATAAAGCAGGCTTTTGAAGAGTTTTCCGGCTAATTTTCACGTGGCCCTACTTTGAGAAGTGGGAGCCAGAAACACCTTTCTTTCTCTTGCTTGGTGTTACAGAATGGTGTGTCTTTTCTTCAGTTTTTCTGTCCATTGCTCTGAAGTTTGGGGTTTTTTTTCCCTTCCCTCTATGGAGTGACTACAAATAAGACTAGCTATCTGTTGCTTCGTATCTTTGTTTCATGCAATTCATAGCTAAAACACTAAGGGGTTTTATTACTTCATCAGAAATCAGTGAAGTTTATTTAAGTAGCAGAATGTCTTTTCCCTCTTTGGAAGTGGAGTGCTGATTCAGAATTACTTTTGCAGGAAAAAATCATTCAGCAAAAAAGCACCCCAGAAAATTAGGATCCTGAATTTCATTACCTGAGAATTTGAGGTACAGAACTTCATATTTTTCTTTATTCTGTTGCAGAATGTGTGAGATAAAAACATGATTCTACTCCTTGGTTCAGACCAGCTCTGAGTAGCAAGAAGAGATTTCCTGGTCTTGCAGATATTTTCTGACTATGTATTCTGTTTCAGGCAGCTGCTTCCTCATGGAAGTTCTGTTGTCAGTCACTGGAGCATGGAAGCTTTGTCAAGTGTAGTCTCACAGATTGTTTTGGCTGTAGCTGCCTGACCACTGAGGTGATGTGGAGAGTTTTCTTCCTGTTTTTATGACTTTGTTCTTATAGAAGAAACTATTTGCATTCCTCTTTTTGAGGCCTTTATTGAAAATGAATTGGTTCTATGGCTTTGAAATACAGTCCTCTGTATCAGGTTATGTGAGGACTTGGTCTAACATTATTATTGACATCTCTGTGAATTAGAAAATGAAAACAAAGGTAGTTCATTCTGAAACATGAATTTTCCCACCTTCTAAATGAGCCTCCTTAAATCAACGCATACTCTTTTTTTTTTTAGGCAGAGATAGTCTCGTTTGTGTCTGTTAAAACCAGTATTTTGCTTACCAAATGGTTTCCACACTAGAGAATCTGGTGTATTTTGGTGCTCTTTGAAGAGTCGAATTGTCTTTGTTCATCTCAGTTTCCTCTCTGTAGAATGAGAGTAATAAGTCCAGCTTCTTTTTAAGAAACTTGGAGACCTACAAGTGACAAGTACTAATTGCTGGTGATGAAAGTGATACTTATTTTTTTAGTGTGAACTTCTACCCTTTCTGCCTATATAAAGAAGGTGCTAGGGCTCCCCCTGAGTTTATCTTGTAAGGATGGAAAACACCTTCACACACTGACACGGATGTTCGGATGCACCCTTACATCATACTGCCGCTTTTCCTAGAGACAAGTGTGTTTCAAGTACCCCTCATAAACTCAAGTGGAAAAGGTTCAATCTGGATTGAAGCCAAACAGTTCAAATATCCGTCACTTACTCCACACACAAATTATGTGACTACCTTCCATGGTTGTGTGGTTCCTGGTTTCACACATAGTCCAGTGTTAAATTGGAAGCGTTTCTTCTGTTTATCAGTGATGCAGAAGTTTCAGGCTAGGATTTTCAAAAGTCTGACTTTTGAGATTCGAGGACCTGATTTGCCAGAGGTGCAGAGCCTCTGTAAATGCATCTGAATTTCAGAGAGTCATGCAAGTACATGGTGTCTCCTTGTGAGTTTAAAATAAATAAATAAATAAAATTACTTATTTTTATTTTTCAAAATTCTGGGGCAAGTAACTGAAATGTTTACGTGATGATATATCATATATGTGATGCTGTACAGGGATGGTGGTAGAATCCCTGCTTGAAGTAATTTAATCTAGACAGTAGGTCCAAGTGCTTTTCTGGTTGGTTTGCTGGCTGAAACAGCTAGTTCCTTCTGGGAAGAATTCCTGCAGTTGGGACAGAAAACATGAGTGTGCCTCTAATTTTCCCATCCATGGAAGTTTTTCAAGGTAGTCACCAATAAATGTAAATGAATACTGTACTCATGTTGTGCAGAGCTCTGATGTCCATAGATCTTATTAACTCTGCACGAGACTGTTTTAGGACAGAACTTGGTTTGGTCTTCCAATCCCTGGTAAGGCAACTTTACTAAGTCCCCCATTTGCCACTGTTTATAGAGTATCCTTGTCTTTTTTTCCTTGTTTTTTAAATCTGTGCTCGTGATAGTAACAGCTGGAGAGGAGCAAAGGTGTGTGTGTAAAGGGATGGCTTTGTTACTGCTAACAATTTTGGTTTATCAGCCTGAAAGGAACTGGAAAAGAGTGTATTATCTAATCATTCCTTTCCCATCAGCTATAACATGCGCGAAAGTTGCATCTGCAAAACTTGAAGTGCGCGTGTTCCAGTAATTTCACTCTTTCTGCAAGTGCTCATAGAAACCAGTTCTGGATTATTGTTTTTTAAAAAAATGTACTTTCTTGAGTTTGTGGGAATACTTGGATTTGTTCTAATATAAATATTCTTAATGTTTCTGCTTTATTTTTGTGGGATTTTTTTGTTTCTTTTAAACTTCAGTTAATTGTGCTGAGTATTACTCACATGACTCATGTTTCTTGTAAAGTCATGAAAAGCTAAAGCAAATGGAATGCAGGAAAGGAGAGGCCCAGTTTTCTGGTTTAGGGGCCAACACCCTTCACAGAATCTAGACATCCTCCATTTGAAAAATCAAGACCCTTGATAAAGAAATTGCGGGGCATCACTTTTCCCCAAATGTATGCTCCTGCTTCACATTAAATTCATAGTGGCTTCCCTCTCTTTCAGTATGCTTGCATGTTTCATTAAGAGAATTTGGTGCTCTGTGCTTATCAGATTTTTCTAAGTTTTCTTCTCCAATTACTACATGAGTATGGGTTGTTTTTTTTCTCTAATATTCACCCAAGTTGCACTCCCTTTTTGTTACCTTCTTGTTACAGGAGGACTCCTGTTAGTTCCTGTGCAACATTGATGGCCAGCTCTGCTCATCCTTGCAAAGTTTGTGCAGGCAGGCACAATAGATGTTTTTTGGATTACTTTCTAGGTCACTTTTTGCATCTGCTTTAGCCATGAGCAAGCATAGTGAGTAATGGATGAGCAATCAAGACTTGCACTCAGTAAACTGGTACTTGTAGGTATTAGCAATGTACATTTAACTGAAAGGTTTTTATAAACGATCAGAACTTGGTCGAGGATGTCTGAGATATTTTACATGTCCTTCTATTCATGATTGATTCTTGCCAGTTATTCCTTTTTTTAAAGCTACTTCTGTCTTACTTGTACAGTTCATAATTTTTTATAGTGAATAACATGTCCCATATTTATGCAGCACATAAAACAATGGGGTTTTTTGGATAACTATAGTCACTTTGCTTTCCAAGACAGAATAACGAACAAAAAGAAATACTGAATTTATCAGTGAACTTCAAAAATCTATTTAAAAAAAAAATAAAAATTGTTCTTGTGGAAGCTCCCTTTCATCTCCAGATGTTTAATTTTTTTTTTTTTATAGAGAAGAACATTTGAATTTCAATGCAGTGGGAAGATAAAATGAACACTTAATAAAACAAGTGCTTCTATACTTAGGAAAGACTCAGTTGTTATCAGTGGAAAATTCCAGGCACTGTTGCTTTTAACGTCATATTAAGTGGCACCTAGAAGTGTTTTGTGTTCCTAACATTTGCCAGAATATAAATGGAAAGGATTTATGACAAAAATAATATTGGTGTTGCATGGAGTATGAAGGAATGTTATAACAACACATAAAAGCAAGCAAAGTGTGGTTGTTCGGGGGAAGATAAGCAGAGGAGGGTGGATCATTATCCCGTGTGCAGCTCCGGGAGTGCTGTTTTCACCCTTCAGGAACGTAGTAGCTTAGGGAACAGAGATGAGAGAGTCAGGAAAGTCAGGGAGGACTGCTGAGTGACTGCAGCCTCTCCTAGGCGACTGCCCTTGTCTCTACACTAACAACATGCATCCCTAGGGATCTTGCAAAGTCTTTTCAGAATTAACCTATTGACTTGTTTGTTGTTGGAGGCTTTTGCACAGTGCTATCAGGGATGCTAAAAGGAACAAAACCTGGCCAGTCAAGCAGTGACCAGAATTCCAGTTCCCTTCCCTTACAAATCCCCTGCTATATTTCTGCTTTATTCAGGATCCCCTGCTGAATGCAGATTCTGAACACACAGAGATCTTAGACATGCAGTCTCTGACTGTAGGCTAGGACTGTGCTGCAGGTCCTGTATGTGCACTCATAATTCATATAGCCGTCACAGAAAGCACTATTTTGAAAGATAATAAAGTGCAGGAGACTTCTGGTTTTATTCTGTTATGCCATCTTCATGTGCAAGTTCCTTTTCTTGAACTGATTGCTTATCTAAGCACCAGGTCTAGGCCAGTAACTTGACTATGTCATAGCAACTGCATAATAGGGTTTTTTTCAGAAGCTTAGAAAATACTCAGTCTATACACTGATACTTTGGGAGGGTTTGGCAGTGCCTGGAGTTGAGATAATTCAGCTTGTGGTCATGTTCGTACTAATCCAGCACAAAGCTGTGCCACTGCAAAATGTGTTGTCTTGTACACTGCTTTCCCACTTTAAAGTGTGTGCCAGTGCTAGATCTCACATGGCCTTGTACAATGAATCTGATAAGAGTCTGACTGAGATTCAAATAACCTTCATGTGTGTGGGATGGAGGGAAGAGTGTAGGACTGGGGCTGTCAGGAGGGAGCTGAAAGGTATGAATGTTTGAAGTGGTGAAAGAGACAGGAGAACAGGCCCCTTCCCTTTGATAGCAGTATACATTTATGCCACATTTAAGTGACCATGCGTTTCCTATCAAAACCCTCTAACTATGCTATCAGTAGAAAATCTCTGCTTGCTTTTTATTTATTTAAAATTCTTTTCTCTGTGGCAAATAGCTACCTGACCTTAGCCTTTGTTTTCTCCCATCTCTTGTCGTATCCCAGCAACCGTGTACTTGCTGTGCTTTGCTCTTAATTCATTTGTAAGCTGCTGTGCGAAGGGACAATGTCTTCCTCCCTTGTTGTGGTTATGACACCTGACCTTGATAAAGTTCAGAAGCCTCAGCTGCAGTATAAACAGTGTTGGGAAGAAGTAAATATACAAATAACAGTAACTTGTAGGACCATCAGGTTCCTCCCAGACTTATGAGAGTAGAATCTGTGAGGTCTGAATTAAGTCTGTTGCCCTTTGTGCAATGGGGATTTCACTTGAGAAGGAAGTTTGAACAAACAGGCTTGTAAAAGTGTAATGACCAGAGGGAATACTGCTTTTAAGAGGCATGTGAATGCTATTACTGTTTATTCTTTTCCATTTTTAAAGCTTCCCACTTTCTAAAAGTTTATGGTGATAGTGGTGGTATCTGTAAATAGCATTAACATTTTAATTGTTTATTGAGAAAGCTTTAAAAAGTTATACAACCAATGTAGCATCCATGCAGTTCAACTCTGCCTATATATCTTTGAGGTGATCCCTTTTAAAGAGAATTTTGATTCTTGAATTTTTGTCTATGAGGTTGGTGTCTAACTGTGATTATTCTGCTCTTGGCATAGTGTAGTCAGTGTGTCCTTAGTCACATGTATGCATAATTTAACCCTAACACTGAAAGGACGTCCTAATGTGTCATCAAGTAAGGACTGGCTTGCCCTTTAATTCCTAAACTTCATCCAGTGCAGATTCTAAAATCTTAAAATTTAGATCTTCTCTCAGTTGTTTGTGATATGCTTTTGCTACTTTTCTCAATCTCTTTAGTTGGTTTGATGGGTTTTTTTTTTGTTGTTTGCTGGTGTTTGTTTGTTTTCTCTTGATAGTCTTATCCCAGATTGCCATATCTCAATTTTCATTTCATCAATCTTAGTTTACATGGACTCTCAATGTAGGAAACAAGGTGTTTTGTGTCTGATTTCATGTCTCTCAGCCTTTGTGATATTTAGCTCTTTATCATAAATCACTCTTTCTCAGCTTTTTAGTCATGAAAGTTTCTCTTCTTTCTGGTTCTGGACATTGTACTACCAGACATACTGTTACAACTGGGTTTATGCCAGAGCTGTTTAAAGTCACTGTTTTATCCTTTTCCTCACTCCCTTTTTCTGTAACCTGACATCCCATATATAGGCAATCCTGACTTGCATTAAGCTGATTTTCAGGCAGGTTAAATTGTGAACTCCTGTCAAGTGTATTTTCCTTGTCAGTTGTGGTCTCTCATATATTAACTACTTTGCAGGTTGCATGTATAAAGTATGTGTTTGGGATTTTTTTCCAAACCTGACTGATTTTTATTTTGCTGGTGGCAGTGCTAACCTCTCTACAATACACCTGTATTTCTGAGTACCTCACCATTTGATAGTGTTTCAATTTTGATTTTAATGATCAAAAAAATGCCCCAGAGAACACCACATGTACCATGGCTGGAATAAAAGTGCAAGGGCATGATTAGATGTTCTTTCCCCCGCGACTCCTGGAAATTTGTGAAAGCGTAGCAAAATGTGGTACAGCCTAGGTGTTGCTGCCAAGAACTGTAGTGATTATATGCTGCTGAGCAGAAACACTGTCTTCCCTAAAAGGCAAAGATGAAGCTGAGTAGAGCAGTAGGTAGGTGGTGGTAAGATACAGATACCACAAATTAGGAATTCTTGTCTGTAGTCTTGTTTTTACCCAGCTCAGAATCTGTTACACTGTGGAGGATTCAGCTTTGTAGCTGTTTTTCTAGCATTTTTCTAGCATTTCTGCAAGGCACAGCCTTTCTGTAGAAATGAGTCCTTAAAATTAGGGCCTTGTTCCATGGTTGCAGCCTTCTATTGCTTTACCTGCATGAGAGCCACCATCCCTGTCATATTTCGCCTGTAAAAGGATTGTCTAAATTATGGGAGCTGTTCTGAGCTGAAACGCTTGGCCTGATGTTAGGAAGAAATCTGGGTGGAGAGAAAGGGATGGGTAAATAGTTCTTTCCTTCCCCAGGGTGGGGAGCAGGTTACAGAGCTCTTCAGTGACTGCTGCTCTGCCTGTGCAGATTTAATCCTTTTCCCATCACAGGTGACCCATGTGCAGGAGGCATCTCTGTGGTGATAGTGCATTTGGGCTTGCTGCTGCCACATCCACCTCTTCTTTCTCCTACATTATCCATCCAGTGACGTCTGTGAGGCACAGCCTGAGGGATCACCCATATTTGTTTCCTCAACTGTCAGTCAAGAAAGGAATCCTTAGCTCCTGCTAACATTGTGTTGATTCCTTGCCTTGGATTAGCTGTGGATGCAAGGAATTCTCTTTCTGTTGAGTAATGCCTGTAAAATGCAGCAAGAGAAGAATAATCCCTATGGACAGGAGCTTACGATAGCACAGGGCAGTGTAAGCCATTGTCCAGAAGGGATCACTCAGTTGGCATAATTCTTGGTGCTCTGCTAGTTGTTAGTAATGGACTGAAAGTTTACAATTGTAGTATGGACAGCACTAAATTATTTAAGCTGCAACTTTCATGAAAAAAAACCTTTGAAATCAATTGGGTATTTTTTGGTTTTTTTCGTTTTTTGACATTAAGATTATATTGATATTTTTGGACTTCATGTTCACTTTGTGATGTAGTAAATGACATCATTTGACATCATACAGCATGTTAGACATGGAATGCTGGGTTACTCTGTGTGCTGTGATCTGCTTCAGGCAGAAACTATGGGCATATTTTAGGAGATAATTTTAATTAACACAATTAAAAACCCAGCCTTATTTGACCTAAGTTATCTAAATGTTGTTACACTCTGTCCACAGAAAAATTGTTTTTCCACCGATAATAAGCATGAAACTATCAGTCAGTAATGTCTGTTCCGGCAGTAAGTATTTGCATCTACGTTAATACAGCAAAGATTTATTTTCTTTTTTTTCCTAGCAGCTGACTTTGCCTCAGCAGTGACTTGAAGGTTTGCCAAGCCTTTGTCACAAAACAAGCTAGTGAGGACCTTTGGATGTCACTGTGCAAAGGATAGTGTTCTAACTGAACATGTGTTGTCAGGACAAGGCTGATATTCTCAGAAGAGGTGCCAGGTGACAAAAATAGTCGTATTTTGTAGGACAGATAGAAAAGAATGCTATGTCTTTCCAGATGGTATTTTGTTTTGTAGTTGTGGACGATTCAAGTTAAGGGCTTGGAGTTGTGGATGACTTTCTAAATATGACTCCTGGAAGTGTATCTGGTCTCACTATTTGGTTTGATATCCTTAGAAGACAAGATACTCAAATGTAAGTGGGCTGCCTGTGTGTTACCACACAATTCAAAGCAGCAAGAAAGCTGTTTGTAGTAGTCAACACCATGTGCTCATAAATGAGTGAAGTGTCTTGTTATTTTGGGAAGTGCTAAGAAGTATTTTTAGTATATTCTTTTTCTTTTTTTTTAATTGGATAAAACATATTATCAGAATCAAACATTTTTGTTTCTGTTTTCATTTGTTCAGAGTGAAAAATTGAAGCATACAATTATAATACAAAGTAATATTTTATTTGTTGTTACATATGTGTATATAGCATGTATCTACTCCATAGGACTGGATATATTCCAAAGTTACAGCATCTCAGTGAGTCATCTATACAGGCCTTATGTTTTAGATTTAATAAAAACCCCAAACTAACACACTATTGTTAGCATTGAATTAATAAAATATTATTCTGTTCTTAAATTTGCAAAACTCATTGCATTGCTTTTCAGCAGCTACAATATTTAATTGACTTGTATAGTTACTTACTGTACCAAATTTGAAGGGGTTTTTTCCAACTTTAGTGCAAATTATTAAGTTTGCAGAGGTGCTAGATTGAAGTAAGAGGCTTGCCTTGAAGAATTCTCCTAGAGAACCCACCAGTGACTTCCGGAATATCTTCACTTAAGATAGATTCATATTTAAATAGTTGTCTTCAATCTCTTCATTTTTATACTTCAGTCTTAGACAAAATTCATCATGCTCAATAAACTGACTTGGCTTTATAAAGCCATATATTTCCTGTTCATCATGTCAAATACTTGTGGGTTTCCTTTTGAGTAGAGAAGGAAATGCTGGCTCTGAAAAGTAAAGATCTAATCCCAGCTGCCATAAGGACTGTTTCTTTCTTCTATTTTTTGACTGTAGTGTAATGGTGTTGAGGTGGATGTAGGAAAGCATTCATCAGCACTGTAGTGGGAAAAGCAAAGGAAAAAAATCGTAACACAAAGTCCAGTGATAGTTCCTGATGTTGTCACTTTGTACTGTATGACATGGCATGGGTCACTAAGACAGACTTTCCCTGGAATAGGTTTGTGCTGGTGCCTCTCAATTCAGCCAGTCATATGTATAACTAATACAGAACAGTATGTGACAATCCCAAGGTATTCTGTAAGCAGCAAAGATGACTCCGAAGTGATGTGGTCTGGATGGAGCAACCCAGGCAAAATAAATTTTGGATTCCTTAAGCCATAAAGACTTTACATATGTGTTACTTACAGGAAGAATCATGACTAGTTATCTTTCCTGAGTTTTATTAGATGACTGCTCAACCCAAAAAAAAAAATACTATATCACCAGTTTAGATTTTGTTTTTGATTGGCATGCAATATTTAATGTGTTGAACTGTTGATGTTTTTTGGGGTTGATTTTTTCTTTTAATCATTTTTAACTGATCTTACTATTGAAGTTATCCAGTATGTTAAGCAGAAGAAATATTCCCTGAAGCAGATAAATTGGACCTGGGGGGATGGGGGGTGAGATGGGGGTGTAACAGTCTTGAAAGATTTTTAGAAATGGTAAGTATTGTCATCTTACCTTGTTTTAGGTTATAAATTAGAATAAATGCACAGAAACACATCAGTGGGCAAGCCAGGGATTGAGCTGAACTAGACTGAATGGGGAAAAAAAAATAAAGTTACAGAGGAGATGATAGTTGTGAGGAGTTGGCTTCTGACTTTAGTACCTCATGGTACTGAGGTTGAAGCAATGAATTCTTTCCATTCAGTATTATAATTCACAGTAAAACTTTGACCAGAAGCATGGAGTGCTTGGCAATTGTTTAACTTACTTTAAATATCAATGATATGTTGTGATCTTAATACAGTTTGTTGTAATTTCAGATGAAATTTAAAACATTGTAGAGCTATAAAAGAAAAAATAGCCTAAAGTATATATTTTTTTAAATAGACGTTTTCACTTTTTTTTCCTTCTGCTCTTTTTCAAAAACATGGACAGCATAGTCCAGGATGCCTCTGAGATAATAAAAAGAGTAATCTTTTTTCAGTGATTCAAAAAACTGGTGAAAGATTAAGTGATACTGCACAGTGACTGATGCTGGGATCCCTCAGTTTGATCACAAAAGCTCTAGCTTAAACCTTCCCTTATATGAATTCCTAATCCAAATATTTGTAATAAATTTGTAATAAATGCTTTCTTGATTAAACATCCCAGTTAGTTTTTTACTTTTCTTCCAAACCATGATGTTGTTGGTTCATATTCAGTTCAGTTGTTGCCCTCAGTTCGTTTCGAGACACATAGCCTGGCTTTTGTGAAAATTAATAGAAGCCTGAAACCTGTTACTTGTGAAAGTTTTATTCTCTTACAATTTAGCTGGAATTATATTCCCATATTCTGTGTTTTAAGTGCACACACATCAAGGGAAATTTCTCTTTCTCTGTCCACCAACGTTACAGGTGGGAGTTGAACGGGGCAGTGGCCACCGTTACTTGGCAGTTACCAGTGGGTCTGAAGTTATCAGGCCCTGTTGTTTGAAGTGCTGCACGGATTGCAGCAGGATACGGACGTTTTGTGGTCTTCCTCTTGATGATATAGTTAAATTCTAAATGAGCTTTTCATTCCAAACTGCTTTCAGAGCTAGGAATTGTTTGGTAGAGAAGTGATAAAATCAGTGACACTGGGCTGAAGTTTGTTTCAAGAAACTTGTTTATAAATCCAGTTGTTTTATAGAAAGCAAATCTGAATTAAACTGAAAAACAGTCCTTAGGTTACTGTAAGAGCAAACCACTTTGTAAATGCTGTAATATATAGGACATTATTTACTTTCACTGTTTTGGGGGCTGATCCTACAATTGTTTTATGCAGGTTTCACCTGGAACATCTCGTTCAAGTTACCCAGCTACCAGCTATCAGGACTCCAGCAACTGGGAATCTCTAATGAAAATTAAAGAAGGGCTGCTAAGACAGAAGGAGTTTGTGATTGATCGGTAAGTACCCAGCTCCTGCTGCATTCATGAGATGAGATGAAGTAAAAGCTATGGTGTAAAAGCTGGCTTTCAGGAGAGCTGCTTACGTAGCAAAGTTGTTAGGTTTCAGTCCAGACACTATGCACAAATATGTAGGAGCTAATCCTGTTAGGAGAGAAGACTGGCAGCGGGCCTAAAGTCTTACACAAAGTTGGAAATGTATTTAGGAGGTTTAATGCCTCTGGAGTGGAAAAGGAACAGTGAGCCCAACAGCCAGTTCTGCTGTCAGGTTCGCCTCTTAGCTTCTTACCAGGCTGCAGGTTTGTATAGGACATCTTTCTGCTTCTAAGGTTTTGGAAGTGACTTGCAAGATGAAAATTGGTGAGCTGCATTGTGCTCTTTTTTTTTTCCCATCACAAGTACAGAAATGCAATATATTTGAAGCCAGTAGATAAAGCTTTGAGAAACTGGCCAATGTAGTAATATTCAGTGGTAAAATCCTATTGAAATCCTCATACAAATTGTTCAGATAAAAAAAAAAAAATTTAAATCCACAGTCTTTATGTCAATAAATACATAACTTCTTATTAAAATTGCTGTCAATCTGAATGGGCCTAAATGGCAACTCACTGCTGTTAAGTTTCTAGTACCAGGAGAATTGTGCTTGTGCAAGATCTGTTCATTCCTCTGTTGCAACAGAATGAGGAATTGCAGTGGTTCGAAGTGTCTCTGTCCCTTAGCACTCTGGCCAGTACCTGTGGTGGCATTTCGGTGATGGAAGTTGGCATCGGGTTCCCCAGTTTGATGTAGGGTGTTAGTGTGTGTTTACCTGCGGCTGCAGCAAAGATGGGACTCAGTTAGGAACTGAGGCATGTGCTCACCATCCCACTCTGCCAGCTCTCCTGCAGAGGTGGCAATCTCCCAAGGTGGTAAGAAGTTAAAATGGAAACATCTTTAGCTGTTGTTTACATCTCCTCTGTCAGAGCCTTTTGAGCAGCTGCTTAAAGGCCATCTAAATTACAGTGTTTTTTTTCAGGCTTGCTATGTCAGTAGTAATGCTGTAGTAGCAAACCTGCAGCCCACCTCCTGGGGCCCAAGCTGTCAGCAGCGTTTGTGAGTGCATTGCCCATGATGGCTGGGGTGGTCTTCAGTGCCTCTGCTGGGCTTACCATCCTCTGCATTCTACATGAAGGCTTGTTATACACTGGCAGCTAAAAATGCAGTTGGTGTTGCCCTTCTCAGGCTGGAAGTGTGTTTACAGTCAAGGGAGAAGTTTCTGAAGTGACTGTTTGTAACCTGGCTGTCTGCTAATGCTACTTGATACTGTCCATGTGGAGGAAGAAAAGCTATTTCTTGATACCCAGTGACAGTGTGCTGGTTCTTTTTTAGTACAAGTAATTTCTTTTGTGTGACTTGCTGATAGTGAATACAATTCTTTCAGGATTTCTCACCAGAAGTCAGTTTAGATAATTTCTTTTCATTCAGCTGAATAGACAAAATACATTCTGGAAGCTATTGAAATGGAACAGACCACTTAGTGATGTTACATATTCAAGTAGATACTTGGTGTTAATGTTGTAATTTGTATTAATGCAGTGTAACAATCACAGAACAGGCTTTTCTTTGAATATTGAATTTCCATTTGGGCAAAATATTTGCCCGAAAAGTTATTTTAAAATGAAATAGAAACATTTAAAATTGATGATTTTATTTTTAAGATTAGTACAAATAGATGTTGCACATTTACAAAGTTTTTACAACAAATTGTTTAATTTTTTTCTTTTATTTTTTTAAGAAGAGGTAGTGCTTTCTGTGACAAATAAAAATACTTTTGGTTTCACTCATGAAGAAAATGGTACATATCTGCTGTGCAAAAACCTTGAAATAGAACTCCATTAAAATGCACTAGTGTTACATTTCTTATTAGATGGGGTGTTAATAAGACTTAAGTGTGAAAACTGCCTTTCTTCAAGGCACAAATCATCACTAAGTGAAAATGTGGTATTACCTATATTTAACATGTCAGAACACAAGGCCTTCTTGCACTGAACTTCAGAGTGGTGTTTGGGAGTAAGCCTAAGTCTTCCAGCTTTTGGTCTTCCTGAGCTTAGTTTAAACTTCTTTTCAGAGTTTGAATTTTTTTGGGAATAGTGACTTAAAATAAAAAAAAATTTGCTAAAGTGTAGTTAATTCAAAATAGTGGTAGTTAAATTACTGAATTTATGTTCTGGGGAAATGGAGAAGGAAGTAATTTGTTGATGGAGTTTAGGTAGTAGGTGTATGCTGAGAGGGCCTTTTGTACATGTGGTTTTCATGGAATTTTATAAGGTGTAGTCTCCTTAAGTCATGTCTTAGGAATTTACAAACTGGTAGTTGAGGGGACAGAAGCTCAGGAGAGATGGGTTAACCTCATGCTGCCTGGTAGCCAGAGGGGCAGGACAGCAGCTGGCACGGTGCTCCAGACCCAGCTGTTTGCTGCTGGCAAGTACAAGGAACAGCTGGATGAAAAGAGGCACACCGGGAACACATCCCTCTTGCCCTTGTCACCAGCCTGCCTTTCACCCACAGGGTCATTAACCTTTTTTTTTAAGGTTAAACACTCTTTTGTTGGGAATTGTACTGGTGTCCCACTTACAGAGGAAGTGAAGGAGATTAACATCACACGCCTTGTTTTGCATAGCCGTGCTTAAATCTGTTGAGAAGTAGGAAATGGATGCTTTGTTCAGGGAAGTATCTTCAGGCTTTTGTACCTTTATCTTGGTAAAAAAGAGAGGAAGAGCAGAAGAAGGAAAGTGAAACATGCTGCCTGCTTCCCTTCTTTCCACACAAAGATAAAAAGGCAAAGAAAATCAGCCCTTCCAGATTAGATTATGAAATCTCCTTGTTTTGCATTGGAAATCTAACAGATAGGAATAGTTGCAAATAAGTTTCCAATAGTTATAAAGACAGTTTAAGGAATAATGCTTAACAGTGTAAGTCATATTTGGATATTTTGGTGTGTCACTAGAAATTCAAGCACTTTTAAGTTTTTAAAATCACAAACAGCCATTTGAGCCTGTGAATAGAACAAGTAGCTTGATTTTTGATCTGTATGTTGTGTTGAACAGCAGATTTAGTAACAGATAAATGAAATTGATTTATTTTGTGTAGTCTGTTTAACATTTATTTAAGTAGCGCACAGCATAAATGAGTGGGTTTAAAAGTGGTTTTGGTTTGCTTTTTGAAGCTACTCTAGGAGTCACTGCTAATTTAATTAGTAAAAGCCTGAAATGTTTTTTAAAATCTGCTCTTAATAAAATGAGAGGAAGATTGTACTTTCAGGAAGTGAAAACATAGTGCAAGAAAGTGAGCCTGCTCTGTGTGTGCATACCAGAACACAGTGGCACTTCTTAAAGGTGTGTCTCATGTTTTCTCCACTTAAGAACTGTTGGTACAGGCCATGAATGAGGACTGAAGGATTTAGTCTGTAAGACGAAATCTACTGCTGTAACACTTATTACTATAATGTCTGTCATCTACTGTACAAAATAATTGGATTATATCATTGCCTTACTTCTCTGGCATCTTAGTATGTAACACTGCATTTTATTTAGCACCAGAGGGAGCCAACAGTGTTTGTATTGGTTTAGAAGATTACAGCGTCACATTTTAATTCTTCATGTTGCTCTTCTGTTCGGTACATTAACACCACTGAAATTGCAGTGCTTGGTGAAATGCTGAATGTCTCTTGAGACTGACCTGCCACTGTAGATGTCTCTAGTGTGGTCCTGGCAGAGTTTGTGTGGCAGGGGCTGCATGTAGTAGGTACGTGAATAAATGCCAAATATCTGGACATATGACACAAGCTACTGAGAATAACACTGTGCATGCGGTGTTCTCTTGTAGACAGCGTAAGAGCATTTGAACAGCTTTTTAAGGAAAGGTAGATTTGGAAGTACAATTTTAGTGAATAGCTGTTATCCCTCAGAGCATAACAACATTTACATTCTTAAAACAGTTGCTAAATCATTAACTTTTTAATCCATATCTGAATTAAAATTAGATGTTTTCACTGAGACAAGAGAATTAGATTTTATTTGCCTTGTATCAAATTGTCCTGACTTCAGTAGATGACATCAAACTGTATATGCTCTGATAGTGCTCATTTTAATGCTAGTATAAAGCTGTAATTCTTCTAATTTCGATTGGCTTGTTAATATGTGCAGTATTAGCATATCCACTCGAGTGATAACTTGATGCCATTTTTGAGGAATCTGAAGCTTTATACTGCCCAGGTGGTGAGTGCATATGTGCATAACAGGGAGTCCTGTGCGGGGAGTGGGGCTGCAAGGAACCTCCTCAGAATGCTTTGCTGTGTAAAATACACTTTGCTTCCAAAAAAAGCGTGAAAAAGATGCCTTTATCTTTTTCCAATACCACCAATCACCCAGGTAACTTGGGGATGAGACTTCTGTATATCTTGAGCTGGTAAACTTTCAGGAAGGTTTTGTTACAGAGTAATTATTTTAGCTGTTTTAAAAGGTCACTTTTTCAGATGTGAATGCTAGTAACATTGATGAAATTAGTGTTCATCTAACAGCCTTTATCTTGGCAATGATGAGAGGATGTCGGGCTAGAAGGGACCTGTTTAACCTGACTGCCAGGCCCTGGGGAAAACAAGCAGTAGTGCTGTCACTGGATGCTTACACTATTGATATCTGCAATACCAGGTGTTCTACAGACTTTCTGGGTTGGGCAGTTTGGTGATTAATTAGCTCAAACATTAGACTGTTTCTGTAATATGATTTAGTCTTTCCTCCTAGGTAATGTTTTCTAGGCATCAAGTAGTTTTTGTTATTCTTTGAAGTCTGTCCAGCTGATCAGCACATCTTCCCTGAAGTGTCCAAAGTGGCCATTGAGTTGAGGCCTTCCTCAGGCTGAGCGGTTCTCTCTCACTGGCGGTGGTTGTGAGGTGTTTGCTTCTTGCAGTACAACATTGGGAAGTTTTGGTCAGGTGCAGTCCCAGATACTTCTCTGTGGAACTGGTGCTAAACCATTTCATATTCTGTCGATTTAAATATTTCTAGGAAGTTATAGTATTTGGCAGAGCTGAGAACAGCAGGGGAGGTGCAAGAGTTGCTCTATGTTTGTACTGTCAGGAGACTGCAGAAGTTGAAGAGCTCCCACCATGGCGAGGGTGAGTGCAGTCCTCTCTCTGAAGAGACATTTGTGTCTGTGTCCCACTCATGCCTCACCCCCTTGATTAAGTAGCCCAAGGCTTTTGAGAAATTAGAGTAGCTGTCTATGCTCTTGCCTGCCTTGCTTCAGCATTAGCTCATGTCCTGTGGGTCAGGCAAGCATTTCAAACTTTATACAGTTCAGAAAAGTCATTCAAAAATACCACAAAGAACCAATCCATCCAGATAAGAGATCATGTCTTGACTCCCAAAGGTAGTGTTCCCATCTTCCCTTCAAGGTAAGTTCTGCTGTGACTGGAAGAAAGATTCACTTGGAACAAATCCACCACAATAAAAGGAGACTTTATTGCATAGGAAGTTCGAGATCTTTTCTCATGAGCTTTGCTGATGTTGGAGTTCTTTGGCATTATCTTCCAAATTCCGGAAAATGTATTCACATTGGTTTTAGGACTTTGTGTACTAAGATCTCTTTCCCTATCAGTACTTCGCACGTTTGGACTTGTGGTCCCAAGAGATCGTGTCTCTAAAACAAAGGGATATAAAAACTTGTATCCAGCTTCTTAAGCAACAAAACAAAGCAGCATACCTCTAGCTGCAGTATGGAATAAATTGTATCTGTAATACAGAGGGATCCATGTTGTATTTTAGTTTGTATCCTGATTATGAAGAAATCTGCTCAGACATTTTCACCTGAAGCAGCACATTCTTATTAACTTGTGACTTTTGAAGGTAAGCCTCAATTGTCATTTAATTTCTTATGAAGTTACTAGTGTCCCTTCTGTGGTGGAGGAAGCTCTGTTCTAAAGTCCCTGAATTATTTGAAGATACTGATCTGTACCTTGATTTGGAGTGTGGAACTTAGATTTACACTAATTTAAAAATTAAAGTTAAGAAGAGTAACTTAGAAGTTGGGGGGGACGAAGAGCTTCTCTGGCAGACGTGTGTTTCTAAAGGCTCTTTCATGTTAGAGTAAGGAAGGGGTAAGATGGGCTTATGGAGAATGGGTGAGCTGGTCCCAGATTCAAGAAATATGGTTTATTTCCAGACAAATGCATATATGAGTGTCTGTATAAGCATATGTTCACACCTGTCTTGTGTGAATGTGGGAAAATTATGTGAATGTCAATTACGTCATAGAAATATTTTTGAGACTTAAGGAGAAACTGTTTGTATATTAAGGAGTTTATTAATGCTGGTCTCTGAAGACAGTCCAGGCTTGTGCAAATTGAGCTAAGTGCTGTTCTCTGCTGTCCCACATCCTCTGTGCTGAGTTGAGTTTTCAAAGGGGATTGTTTGGGCTAAAGGACAGAACTGCAATTGAATCAAAATAGAGACCTCGCCCTTCTGCCCATTGATACTTCATTGTTATGGCTATAACTTTCTTTTTGCTCTTTTCAATAGATTCAGTTTGGGTCAAGCAGCATCAGAAATTTTCCTCTGAATTCTAGATGGCTTTGTAAGTAGACTCACAGGATGAAGGGATTACAAATGGAAGTATCTGTGACAGGCAGAGAGACAGATAAGGAATACTACTCTCCTTAAATGTCAAGGAAATAGTTACACAGAATCAGCATCTTTGGTAGCCTGGTCTCTGGTGTTAGGATTTCATGTAGGGGTGGTAGCTGGTAATTCTGAGAAAGGCGAGACAATGGAACAATCTGCCATGACAGGTTTTTAACTTCTCCTTCCTGACAAAATATCATTGATCTGAAGTAGTGAAACATGACTGAAGCCTTGTAATTTTGTTTACAAAAATAAAGAATGTTCAAGGTAATGGAAGAAAAGGAAGCAAAATACGTGTTTACAAGACCTGGAAGTAAGCCAAAGTCATTACTTTGTGAAAATGATAGGGTTTTCTGTAAATAATCTAGCTAGAATGTAAATTGCTAACATATGGGAACTGGGACAAAAGAGCTGGTTTAGGAGACCGTAGAGCAGTACATAGCCACCACTTGAGTCTTGTGTGTTGGATAACCTGTCACTTCCACTAAGCTCCCTCAGAAAGAATGTACCTGGGAGCAGCACAGGGAGGATTTGTTCTCAAGTTGTTTATAAATGGCTGGAGGTTCAAAAAATGGGGTGAAAAGGCATAGTCCAGGGTATCAGTGAAATTTTTTTAAAAAAAGATGATGAAAGCATAGCAAGCAAGTAGCTTCTGAAGAAAAAAAAAAACCTTTAAATCATTATGCTTGAAGAAAAGGACAAGATGTCTTCAGTGCAGAACTCTTCTGTGGGTAACTGCAACAGTCTTCTGTGTACAAGGCAGTCTTTTTCAACCTCAAGAGGAGTTTAGATTCTTGTTTTGTCTGTTTGTTTCTGCACTGCCACCCCCAGTTTCTGGAAATAATATTACACCTTGATGGACAGCTGGGAAGATTTGTATCAGAAGTGTTTATGAAAACAATGTTATTAGTCTCATGTTTGTATTAATTGATTCGATAGAATATTTACAGTTTATGAATCTTTTAATGCCATTTCCTTCTGGATGATCAGTTTAAATAAGGAACACTAAAATGTCCCTTCCAAAAGGATGTTTTTTATTCCTTCCTTTTCTGACTTATTTTCATTTTTTAACTTTTATTTTATTTTCCTTTTAAACAAACTTCTCAGCTCTGAGTCCCTTTGGCTGGTTTGTGACTTTGGATCAGGGTATTGCCTGCTCTTCTGTCCTGCTTTAGTCTGAGTGTAAGGGGAAGGGATGTGTCAAGACAAATACTTTCAGTAAAATAGTTATTTTTCCTTTGGACAAAGGAGCTGAATGAAACCATTTGAAAAGTGCCATGACACACACAATACACCAATAACTCTTCCTTTGCTGTCAACATAAAATTGTAGCACTCACAGAGAAAAAAAGTAAGGACATTGTGAAGGAAGGCAGTTTCCATGGTACCTAGGCAGAGTACTTTCGCTGAACCCAGATGTGTGAGGTGGGATCTGGTTTCTGTGCACTGAAGTTTCAAGGCTGGGATCCTGTCAGATTGCCCCATACCCTGAGCTCAGGCCACAGCCTGTGGCCACTTGGACTCGGATAGCTTCTGGAAGCACTAAAGGTTGAAGAGCTTGACAGAAACTTGGAGGCACCTAAATGCTAAATGCTGATTGTATGTAGTTTTATTTTTTTAAAGTGCTAGGCTGATAGACTGGTAATAGGGAGGCTTCTGGGGACAGTGTTCCCACTGTAATAGGCAACCTGTGTTTTTGAGAGCAGTTGAACTTTGTAAATTCCCTTTAAATAAAGTTCAGTCTCTGGTTATGCAGCAAAATGTTTGTTTCTGGGTGCCATGAGGTTAATGTTGTTTTCATAGAGGCTGTTATGTGAAGAAGTTGAGGGGTCTATACAGCCTTAAAACACATAGAGAGTGTGTTTTATTGGCAAGGTTATATAATAATGGAGAGTTTCACACTTTGCAGATGGAAAAGAAGCAAGCTAGTTAAACTCTGTGTTCTGCCTCATCTCGGATTAACTTGTCTCACCTTTTTCCAACAGGGATTTGGTAGGGTAGGGAAAGGATTATGAAAGGAAATATGGTAATGTAGTTCAAATTACACTGGTAGTTCAAAAATATTTTAAAACGTATACTCGAGACTGTAGGGTTCAGGCTGTTGAAATCCTGCCTGGGACAGAAGGCATTGCAAAGTTACAATCAGCCATAAACAGAAGATCTTACAGGGCTTTCAAGGGGTAGGAGACAAGTGGATAAATAATTTTAAAACACATGGGGCAAAGAAATTTTGATAGATTTGTCTAGGAAGTAATAAGGTCATAAAAAATGAAAATTTGCTTCAGTTCATAGGTTTGGACAACTCATGCTAAGTAATTTTGGTGGTCTCTGTGACCAGGCACAGACAGAAGTCATCCAAGGCTTTATATTTTCTCGTATAATTATACAAACTCTTGAGCTTTTATAAGGTCTCTTACAAGTTAAGAGCATATTCTCTTACCTAATAAGAGACCTTACAAACTCTTGAGCTTTTATAAGGTCTCTTACAAGTTAAGAGCATATTCTCTTACCTAATCTTCCAAAATAAGTTGGAAGCTTTTTGTTTGTAGTGCCATCTTACAGATGACAACCAGAATTGTACACAGTCTTCTGGTGTCGCATACTCCTTTTGTATTTGTTCAAGCTTGTTCCATCTAGATAGTAGAGGGAACAGAGAAGCCTCAAAATCACCTGTGCTGATACAAAATATTTTAAGATTTGCTATGGAGTCAAATAAATACATTCACTTGCACTCTACCTATTGATTCACATTGAATGAATTGTTCTAAGGTACCAACAAATGGGAACTTAGTATATACTGGTTTTCCATTCATTGCTATTCTTTATAGATATAAAAATAGGGAAATGGAAAAAAAACCCATCAAGTCTTCTTTAACACATCTAGCTGAGAAATGTGTAACTTCTATATTCAATATTTTTTAAATATGAAATTCCTCTTGTAAACCAAATAATAGGGGTACATTTGGCTTATGAGTAGCTAGTAGAATGTGAGTAGCTAAAATGGTCCCTTCAACTGGGTTTTGGCATCCTATTAAAATTTGCAGTTGGCATCTTTTCAACTAACACATATTTCTGTGTTAGTTTACAGATTGTATAATGCATATTTTGTGTACAAATGCCAGTGTTTCCAAGATGCTCTTCCTAAACACAACCCTTCCAAATTTTAAAAAAAGAAATGGATTTTGATGTTTTTCTGTATAGTTTGCAGGATTTGCTTTTCCGGTGTCTGCACAGGCAGGTCTTTGCCCTTGAAGTTAACCTGTATTTGCTGTTTACCTCCTCTTCAGATTGGGTTTAGTCATCTGCGTTCTGCATCATTGTTTCCAGAAAAGCCAGTCATGCTCCATGCTTAGAAGTGAAACTCTGAAAAAAAATTTCCTGCTTGTATGCAAATATATCCTAGGATAAAAAAGAAGGAAAAGTGAAAATTAACGGAGTGCGCAAAGTTGCTTTTACGTTCATTGAGAAGGTGTCTCTATGTTTCTGGTGGGTGCTGACAGCTCTGTTCTGGGCTCAGGTTTTGAGGTGCCTGTTGCTCCAAGGAGAGTTACTGCGCACTGCATGAGGCTGTGACTCGGACTGGGCAGAGACCTGGCAGATGTTTGCCCTGCAGTCCCACCTAGTTTAAATGCAGTCATGATTTAAACAGTGATACAATTTGTGTTATAATTAAATAATGATACAGTGCTGATAGTGTTTCTGCTGTACACTGGCCAAGCAGTTGGTGCATGGTACTTTTTTAGCCCACAGTGGAGTATTTTACCCTAGGGGAAGGTACCTCTTACGTAAAGCAGTTGATTGAGAAAGTCTTAAGCAACGCAAAAAGCAAGACCTTGCAGGAAAGCTGTGCTGACTATCTTATATAATGGCCTTTTCTTCTTAAGTTCTTTCTGTTGCCCTTGATTTGTACATCTCTTCAACTTTTGTCAAAAATTCAGCTCTGGTAAAGAGAGAGGCCAAGCAGGAGAAGTCCAAGTAAAATGAAGATGCTATTTTTGTTTGGGTTTTTTCTGCTTTCTGTATGCTTTTCCCTGCTTATACTTTCAACCCTAGCAGCAAATGGCAACAGAAGCCTCCCTCAACCCACAAAAAATGATAGAGTTTTCAAGTTGTATTTCTTCAAGAAAAAGCCCACAGCTAGTGTAGATCCAGGGTAGTTGAATACCATTGTTAATTCGTTCTTCAGTATAAGTCTTAAGACCTCTGTTTTTCTAATCTCTTTTCCATTCCTTTCTTTTTTTCCAAATTAAATTTGTGTATTACAGGCAAAATCAGCAAATTAACAATTTACATCAGAAGATAAGGGAGAATGAAATACGAGCTCAACATGCAAGACTGAGCCATCTTGTGAGCTGCGAAGAACCGTACCTGACTAACTTACAGGTAGGATGAATACTTTTCTTTCAGCAAAGCTTTCCACTGCCCAGTAACTGGCACCTAAAAGTATGTTCACAATTTTCTGCAGGCCACAATATAGAACTTTTGTGATTATTGATGACTGTGTAATTGCATAGCTGTGAATTGTATAGAGAACACCCTATAAGTGTTGTAGTTTACTTTATATTTGCAGAAATGTAAGTTATGTTAAAATTTTGTACATACTTGAAATCTGATAAAAACGAGATAGCAATGAGGGATTGTGACACTGTAAGAGTAAGGGTTTAAGAGCATGTATATATGGTAGTCCTACAGGGAGATGGTAGGAGAGAAAATAGTTTGATAGAAGAGTATCTGAAAATAACTAATGAGAGATTTTCTGAAGAGGAGGAGGTACTGCCCTCCTGGTTAGATGGTTGGATTTTCTGGATAGTATAGATGGAGGAGATGTGAGAAGGCAAACAGGCTGGTGGAATACCTTTTGACAAGACACCTGAAAAGGATATGGGCTAGTATTCCTAGGGAGCACTTAGTCTGAAAGGGAATGTCTGGTGGTATTTTGAGTATACTTGATCTAACTTTTGTCTAACTAGCACAGGTATCAAGTAGCATAAGGATGAGGTAGCAAAGGTTCACCACGAAATGCAGATCAGTGTAAGGACGGTGGCGGCTTACAGCACACAGATTCCATCTCCAGGCCTTGGCATATCTAAAAGGCAATGCAGCAAGGGTGCGTCAAAGGCAGATACACAGAGAAATAGCTTTCTGTCCCTCTTTCATTATGTTATCTTTTTCTGTCACAAACACTGCACTAGGATTTCAGCTACAGTACTTCACATTATTTGTGTACTTGGAATAACACAGCTGTACCTCAGATGAGAATGTAGTTTGTGTGACAGCAGAGAAATTCAAGTGAAGCCTCAGTGTGAAGTTAGGTATAGAGACTTTTTGAGACATCTAGGAATGTTGCTTTTGTTGCTTTCAGATCTTCTTTACAAAATACTTTAAAATCTGACTAGATTAAATTTTTTTATTTTTTAGGGGGGCAGGGGAGAAGATGCAAACAAAAAATCCAGCCAAACAAACAAAAGAAACAATATGGCAGAAACTGAAATTTTAATCCACATATCTTAGTATGTTATGCTTCAAATAAAGCAACAGGTGCATTCTTCTTTCATAATTTAAAGAAGCTTGAAAGTTTATAATGTATTTGGGTTTCTGCTTAATTTGTGTGCCTTCTGTAAGATGAATTTATGAAAGCAAATCTAGTTTCATGAAGGTTTTAATCTCTTAATACTTTGCTGAAGGAATGTCACTAGTTAAAGAAATTGCACAGACAGTATTTTTAGAGAGAACCAGTTTATGTTATTAAACGAATCTTGAAATTGAAAGCCTAATGGGCTGCATCTCCTTTTTCATCCCACGTGCAGCTGACTTCCATTTTGTACTTGTCTGTCTCTGGGCAGTGGAGATGGAAGTTTTGGTATACAGAACAAAAGAGGGCCTTCTGACTGTAGCTCTAGTGTCAGCCTTGTTCCTGCACCATTCTCACCCCAGGTGTGATAGCTCTAAGCTTTGACTAGTACTGATGTTCTGTTTTAGGAGGGTCTTGAGATTGAAGCATCTCTTACTTCAATATATTCATAGCCATTTTATAGTGTTTTTCTTCCCAGGAGGTGGTATGATAATGCAGTGGCAGTGATTTGTTTTGAAAATGCTTTTTATATGCATTTATAGGGATTTATTTTAGGAGAAAAATCACACATCTTCCATAAATCTGAGGCGGAAAGTGGCCACACAATGTTCTTATGCATTTGTTACGAGTGTAAAGGTGTCCAGCTTCTTTGTCTTTCTGCTTCAGGTTCCCGAAACACATGCTGTTGCCGTGTATTTCAATGTTTGAAAAATGAAGCCCCACCCATCCTGACAGCGGAAAAAAAATGAAGGACTGTTTTATGCTCTGCAGTTCAAGTGTACGGTGGTGTGTGTGTTCATTTGTGTGATTATTTTATTTCTTTTCATAAGCAACCACAGTATGAGAGCACACCACTGCAACCTCACATTTCAGAAAGATCAGCATCCCACCTCGAGGAGCTTGAGCGAAAGATTGCAGCAGCTGAGAACAAGGAATTACAACTCAGTGAAATTGTGAAACAACTTTCAAACAAATCTAGTGAGGAGAAAAAGAAGATGGAGGAGAAAGTAAGTGTCTTTCCTGCTCCACATTTTTTTTTGTCACTGTTGCAGCAGCATGTTTTGTTTGCTGGAAAGATACTTGGTGTATGTAGGTGTCTGAGTTATTTTCAAAAGGTAGCTAAACTGTCTGTGGTAGGAAAAGAAGATTAATGATTTCAGGTGTTGGTAGTGGATAAATCTGGACATGCAGAGAATATATCCTAAAAAGTGATACTAGGTAAAATAGTAATCATGCTAACAGTGTTAACCAGGTATCAATTAAGCTCTGGGCGAAAAAAAAGCCTCTCTTTCTTGTAACTTGAGGTGTTTATTACAGTAAATAAAGAATCATTTAAAAACATAGATTGGGAAAATTACATCCTTATTTTTAGCATGGTTTGTAAATGTGGCACTCAAACTTTGAGATGCACTTACCAGCCTGTATGTGCCTATTTAGCAGCAGTGATTCTCTTGTAGCTTTCTTAGGATGTGCAGAGTGGACTTTAGTCTGAGACAAAGATAGCTGTGTTCTTGGAACTATTTTGACAAGGGTTTCTTTTGCAGACTGAAGCAAGTCCCAGGGGTAGTTTTGAATGTACTGACAGCCTTCCTTTATTGCAAGCAGGAATGTGCCATTAACCAAGGGGTTCCTAATTAATGTTTTAGGGATACATTGTCACTGTTACCTCATCTTCTTTAATTACTGGACTTACTTTATATTAAATCAGGTTTAAGGGTTATAAGCAATGTGCTACGGTGAAGTGTCAGGTGGGAAGACAAAGAAGAATGCATAATTCATCTCAAAATTCTGCCTTATCATTTCCTATGAACCCTCAGTGTGCTTTTCACTGAGGCAGGAAGGGCAGAAATTGGATACTGCTGCTTCCTCCTTTCTGAGCTTTTCCTGCCCGGGTTCCTCACTGTGTAGGAGCTGGCAGGCAGCAGCAGTGGTGAGGACGTGTGCTGCAATGCTTTTGTCAGCAGCATGGTCTGCAGGATGGACCCCGATTCACTGCACAGTCCTGATTTGCCCCTTAACATCCATCCATTCTGTGCACTGAACAAAAAGCTCTCAAAGAGAGAGAGGACGGGGAGGGACAGTGGAAAAGACTTTGTTCCTGCCTTTCTTTCCACTTTTTTGATCTAGGTAATAAAACAAAAGAAGTACTAGGAATATGAACAAAGATAACATAATATAAAAAGTCTTTTCCAGGCTTATGGAAAATTAAGGTTCCTGTAGAAAAGGTGTTTAAGAAAGCAGCTATTCTGATCTGATGTCCTCTGATGTGATTGTCAGACTGCATCAAAGTCAGGGTTTTGGGTTCCATTTTTGGTAGGTTAAGTTCTTGGTCCTCGTATTTTAAGTTGTTTTCCTAGTCCAGAGGAACTGAAATATATCCTGAGTATTTGTTGCATACAACCATCTCTGTGACTGAAAGAATTAACAGTATTTTAAGTGTTGAACTCTTTGTGTGTTCAGTTCATAAGGCACATGGATTGTTCTGGGCGGAGGTGAAGTAGCTGTGGTTTGAGGACACATGTGAGCCTATAACTTGTAGCTGTTGGGATTAATAATGTTTGGTTTTATTTTCTACTCTTAGCCAACCCTTTCATGCAGCTGAGAGTACAATTTTTGGAGAGTTAACAGCCTCTGCTTCCAAAGCAGGTTTATTTTTTACTGTTATCGTAAAACATGTACTGTTTCTTTCTTACAGCTTAAAACTAGAGACCGATATATTAATAGCCTGAAAAAGAAATGCCAGAAAGAGTCTGAGCAAAACAAAGAAAAACAAAGACGAATTGAAACCTTAGAAAAATACCTGGCTGACCTTCCAACACTGGATGATATAGAAGGGCAGACTAAACAGGTAAGGTAAAGGGGGTTTGTTTTACATTTTAAAAATGTAAGTGAGCTCCCTAATATATGTTCTCAAGTCTTTTACTGATTCTACGTCTTTGTTTTTCACCCTTACATTTAGGAAGAGAAATATTTCAATGTTTTAGAAAGCACTGTAGGTATTAGGATTTCTCACAGCCAGATAAGCAGCACGGGTGTGAAGCAATGCAGCAGGTCACTGCAAGGCTGTGGTCTGCCACAAGGCCTTCTGCTGGTGTGGCACCTTGTCTGACTAATGTAACCTTGTGTTAGCTGCAAATTCTAGAAGAGAAGAACAAACAACTTCATGAAACCATGGCTGAGTTGGAAAAGAAGCTCGGAGAGGCCCGGTCGCAGTGCAGAGAGAGAGAATTACAGCTGGCATCTCAGAAGAAAAAAGAAAAAGAACTGGTCACAACAGTGCAGAGGTATGAAGAGCTGCTCAGGCTATGCCCTGGAATGGATGTGCTTCCCCACCTGATGTCAAGACCTAATGCTATTTGCGATCTTAATCTATTACAATGCTGATGATTTTTCATTGTAAGGGTTTTACAACTTGCTTTGTGGCAAGTTGTAATTAATACCACAGAGAACAGTAACCCCCGGACATTCTTTGCTGTCTGTCTTTAAGGATGTGGGACACTCCAGCAATGGCATCATAGCCTGTTGGCAAATAGAGGATGAAACAAACCTGTGTGGCAAAGGGGCATTGTATAGAAGCTGTCAGTAGGGCTGTTTGATAACTGATCCTGTCATGAGCTGTGGAAAAACTCCCTGGATATTGGTTGATGGGTATACCAGGGAAGAGTGAAAGATTTCAAGAAATTCCAGCTGTTTCTTATATTTTCATCGAGGGTGCAGGTATTTACAAGGAGATTTAGCTGTAGCTAATATGTTGTCATTGAACTTGCCTAAGTATGAAAAAACAAATGGGACAGATATCCAAGAATATCCAGGTAAGACATGGAGACTTTGTTACTATGTTCCATTTTAGATCAGGGGACTTACTTAAACATTTTTTTTTAAGGGAAGAAGGAAGCAGGGGAGAATCACTTTTAAGTATCTGTGGATGTTCCTGCAGTTTGTTGTCCCTCCATTGGGTAAAGGTGCATGCCACAGGAGTCTGGAAGGTTTCCATGATGAAAGGCGAGCTGGCTGGGACACCTTGCCAGGCAAATTGTTGACACATTGTTTCCATCTTACCAATGGAAAGCCTTTGTGCTCTCATAATCTAGAGAGGGATCATTCTGTCTTTTCTGAAAGCGTACAAATCATTGGGGTGACCCTCTGGTTTCTAAATTAGACAGCAAGATTAGCACTAATAAAGTGTATTTCTTTTCTGAGAGAAGGTGTGCAGACAGAGGCTGTAGCTACACGTATGGGCTTGAGTTGAGCAATGGAGGGTCTGAAGTTCATGCCCCCTTATGGGAGCATTCCTGGCAGGAATGGCCTTGTGCTCCCCCTTACAAGTCACAAAGGGTGTGATGGATGGACCACCAGCAGTGGGCACAGCCTCTGATTCTGGACTCCACTTCGAGTTGTATGTGCCCCAGTGAGACAATCTGATTTAAAAGCTCCCAAAGCTTTGAAGGTTCACAGAAGCCTCTGATCTGTGCTTTGCGTCCCCCAGTAGCACAGAGCAACTGTGAGCACTGCACAGCTTTGCTTTGCTCCTTTCTGCCGCCTCTCCCTACACGGTACTGCTGGAGCTGTGCCTTTTGGGAGACCGAATACGGCACATAAAACCTGCATTCATCTGCATGAATTCGTCCTTGTCGGTGCCATGGAAACTTGAGTAGTTTAGAATTTTTGTATCATTCGTGCCCTGTTGGTGCATGAATTATATGCTCATTCTGCTAGGTACACTTTTACAGTTCTGGTTGGAAGACGGTGCAAGTTTTTAATTTTTTCCTGCAACACACAACCCTCTGATTTCTATTAGCCCACTTAATCTTTTTTTCGTGTTCAATGGCAGTTTACAACAGAAAGTAGAAAAATGCCTGGAAGATGGTATCCGGCTTCCTATGTTGGACACAAAACAGCTTCAGAGTGAGAACGAATGTCTCAAAGAGAAGAATGAGAAAGCCAGTAAGGTTAGTCTGCACATAATCTGCTGGTGGCATCTTTAACCTTAAGTCCTGCACATCTGGTTTTTTTTAAATTTAGAAATAAATATCTCACTAAAGAATTACATATTTGTTCCTAATTCAGATGACTTTTCAAGACCTGCCTGTCTCTGTTCAGTACACTGATTTTTTATGAATTTTGCATTAATTTTATATTCAGAGTTGAACTGTCTTGTCATTTGTGTTTTTAAAGATGCTATTTAAAATCTATGTCTGCACACCTGTAGGCTGTTTTTTAGACAAAGATCTGAAGAGATTCAAGCCTTCTAAATTGCTCAATTTTATATTCTAGGTCATAGACAATCAACAAAATCAGATAACCGGACTGATTTTGGACATGCAGGTAAGGAAGAATGTATATTCTGTTGTTCACTGTGTGCATTTTTAGTTCATGAAAATAACATTGCTAAAGTTGAATTTTATTCTTTTATCTTTCTGAATAGGAATCAAAGGGAGAAATGCAAAAAACCAAATCTTATGGACAACTGTAGTCGTCCCCTTTTCTCTTGCAGGCTCCCAGTGTAGTCATTCTGTCTCTGTGGTTTAGCACTTCACTGGTACTCATCAAAAAGTGAAAAACTGTTGCTATGTTCCATCCTTATTCTGCTGGTGTAGTGGATCATCGAAAGTACAAAAGCGATGGTGCTTAGGGGCTTCATTGTTCAGTTTGTTGGAAGAGACAGGTGCCTTTCTAAACCGTCCCACTTCACCCTGTTTGACTGGCTTCTGACACTTAGATACTTTAACTGTTTTGGCGGATCTTGGGCACCTAGCTTGCAGCCAAAGATTTTTCTAGACAGCAGAGGTTATCAGCTAGGAGTCAACTGCAGCTCTATAGATCTGATTAACAGAGTGTTGAAAGTTACTCAGTGACCACTGTTTGTTGTGGAGTAAAAGAAACGTTATACAGCTTTTAGGAAGGAAGGTATTACTTGCAACTGAAAAAGCTGAGCATTTAAAAAAACCCAAAGGTTTTCAGCAAATACTGAAGCCAAACTCTAGTTTCCACATTCCTCTTCCAGAATGTCGTTTGTCTATTAAAGGTTGTCTTCCAGCATTAAATTGCTTCCTTTCTCTGCCATGGTAAATAGGAGGCCTGATTCCTGTCAACAACCATGTAATTGTTTGATTAGATTGCAGTGTATGAAATGTATCTGTAGAGAAGCAGTAGGAGAATTCAAATTGCAACATGAGGTATGTATGTTAACTGAAAAGGAAATTGAATTATTTAGCTTCTCAGGGTTTGAAGAAGACTAATTTTATGAAACAACTGTTTGCATGGAGCAGACTGGTATATGTAACAATTGTGACACAGGCAAATGTTGTTTCAGGTGTTATAATTAAAAAGAAGTTCAGCTTGAACTTCATAACCTTTCTGAGGTTCTCTGTTCCTTTTTGTAGCTAAGATTATCTACATATATACTCCATATATGTCGTACTTATCAGAGATGCATACAACTTGCTAAATGTATTATCATCAACCTAAATCTTTTCCTGTTTCCTAAAGTTTCTGGTCTTTTTCTCGCCATTGCCTTTATCTTGAGACTAGTGATCTTCAGTGTTTTGTGTGCTTAGCCTGACATGACTTTAAGGAGCTGGGACTGGGAAATGCTGAATAGTTGTGACTGTCTGTGAACAGGGTACTGTTCTGATCTCCAGGACTTTCTCTTACTTTTCCTCTTGAGGTATTTTATATAAGGACAGAAAATAAGATTTGAAAATGGTGTCAGCCGTCAAATTACTTGTAGACTATAGCAGCTTCTTTGTATCCTTGATCTCCTTGGCCTTCCATACTTGTGACCTGGGAAGCATTGAAAATTAGTTCATTAGAAATTGAAATCCCTTATCAGCACAGAGATGCAATTTATCTTCAGCTAAGCTGATCTTGTTTTATTCCCTGTCTTCTGCCACATTGTAAACTTAGGCTTGAGAATGTGTTTCAGTTCATTGTTCTTGCAAGCTGAAAACAAGTTGTGTTTCTGACAGCAGTTGTATAAAGCAGTATTAGTTTCTATTTGCTCATAATCATGGTGAAATTATTTTGATCTTCCTTGTATGGTTTTGCTTCATTGATTTGCTGTTCTGAGTGAGAGGAATTAAAATTCTGGTTGGTCTTGACAAGATGCTGTGCTGCATATATAGTGCATCTTTAGAATGAGAAAAATTGTGGATGACAGTGGTGTTTTAAAAAAGATTTACATGATTAATTTAGATATCACAAAACTAACAGTTTTGTGAGAGTAGAAGTAAGTCAGATTGTACAATGCCTATGTTACCGAAAGTACATCTGTCAATCTTGTCAGTCACAATAAACCCCAGCTGTGCCAGGCTGGGAATATTGCCACCAAGTTGTAACTTTGGAAAGCATATGGAAAGTGTAAGGGTGAGGTACGGAGAATTCATAGCACCATGAGGAACGTGGAAATCCTAGCACTATAGGTTCAGCCAAGCTGTTAAGCACATGTGCTTTTTCTGAGCTTTAAGATGAGGGTAACAGAGAATGATTGCTCTTAGGTGTATCTTTTAAAAATAAACACTGATTTCCACTTCTAGTAGTTCTCATTACATGGAGCAATTCTTGAGCTGAACATGTGCACATTACTTGGAATATTCTAAAAATTGGTTTTTGCTTAGTTTGCAGAGTCATATAAATTTAGTGGCAGATGTAGTTTTGAAAATACACTGGAGAAGGTTAATATTTCTCACCCTGACTTCCCCACCACCTCCCACCTTCCAGAAGGCTGCACAGTCAAACTTTTTTTTGTCTGTTGTTGACATGAACATGAAACGTGTAAGTGGTAGTCCCAATGCATCTATCATAGCTGGGGCTCTTGGTGTCCCTGAACTTGGTCTTCATTAAAGACTGTTAAAATTGGAAGATATTTGGAAGCTGGGAGGGTGTTTTGGACACCTGTGTTGCCCTGTTCAATTCATGCTTCTTAAGTATGATGTCTGTATGCCACAGATGGAGCTAGAAGGACCTTCAGTCTAATCTAGTAACGGCGGTTTTTCTCAGTAGATAATGTTTCTAAAAAACTAAAGGCAGTGAGTCGACATCACTGCAGGTTCTGCTCATCTGCAAGCACACGAAGGAAATGCCTGAAGCAGTTATTTCCTGCCCTCTCCTGGCCCAGGGTGTTTCCTTTGCCTCCTTCCTCCCACTGGTGTGCTTTCTCAAAGAGCTTATCTTTAGGATACACGTTACTTCAGCACTTCCTTTTGAGGGGCTTGCTGTTGGTAAAAAGAGCGGCAGATCAAGTGTATGAAAACGGTTTCAAAAACAAGTAGTCTTTTCTGGGTTCTGCCTGCTCATTCTTACTGCTGACATGAAAATAGAGTGTTGGGGGTTTTTTAGTCCACATTAAGTCTGTAAATGTTAGCATCATTGTTTTCCAGTTTTGCAAAGAGTATGACAGAGTACTGACTCCCCACTGCTTTTGTGGTGTTGAGCTGAACGTGCAAGGAAATTTTGTCAATGCTGCAACACCTCCTGTGACCAGCCAGGCCTTTAAAAACTTCACTCAGTGTTGGGCCTGTCTTGCCTCTCATTACTCCCTGCCTTCTCATCAGTACTGACAAATCTTACAGGTGGCAAGTCACATCTGAAGAGATCTCTCTGTTTGAAAGGAGTTTATATAGTCTCTATTCATTGTTAATATTCAGATAAGATGGCTTGAATATTCCTCTTTCTGAATTTTGCCAGATGACCTGAAAAGACATATCTACAGATTTAAAAGCCAAGTAGTGGAATAAATCTGAGTACTTTCGAGAGTCAAGGCACCTGTGGTCATGCTGAATTCACCCTGAAAATTCCATTTTAGCAGTATCTCGTGATTTTTCAGTTTGAACACTGTGGTTGAAAACTGGGGCATTGACAGCAGGTGATTCCATATTGCAGAGGTTTTTTTATTTGTTGTTGTTTAAGATCATTAACCTGTGTTTTCATTCATTTCAGTCTATGCAAGAGAAGCTTTCACAAGAAAAGCTGATAATTCAGAAGATGACAAATGAGCTTGAGGAAAAAGAAAGACATATAGAGCAGTTGAATAAAACTCTCTCTGAAGTAAGTAAAATAGCTCCAGTAACCCAACCCCTGACCACACCAGAGCCAGGAAGAACCTTATAGAATTATTGTAACATCCCTTGGTAGGGCTTTATGAGCTTCGTTACATACTTAACTGTCCTGGCTCCCATGCAGAGCCACTCCTCAAGAAGTGAGAACTTAAAAGATGAATATGGCTACGTAATAGTAACATTAAATAGCCATATAAAAGATGTCTATGTGCTGTTCTTTGGAGTGGTACAGAAATATTAGCTATATGTTTGGAAATTATTTATTTTTAATTATGCTATTTGTGGTTTGAAACTTTCTGCTACAGTGAATGCTGCAGACTAACTTTCCCCTTTTCTCCATTTGCTTTTCACAAAGAACCAAAGATTGATGGAAGAGAATGCCTGCCTGAAGGAGCAGATGCGGCTGGTGGAGCAGTCCAGGCAGCCAGTATCTGAGAAGATGCCTGTAGCAGACCAGTTGTTCAAGGAAATGTCCCACTGCTTGTTTGACTTGAAAGCACTGTGCAGTATTCTTACCCAGAGAGCTCAGGGCAAGGAGCCTAACCTTTCCTTACTGCTGGGAATCAGATGTAAGTGGTGTTGACTTTCCAGTGTTTAATAAATGTTTTGACACAAAGGAATAACTAAGCTAAGTTTAGCTAACGTGGTGCTTGAGCTTGCCAGCTGGACAGGTTTGTGTCCCCTTGCTATGCAGATGGAGCAGTGGTGCATGGACTCATGGAGCTCTCTGGAAAAGCTGGGCTCTCAGTGCCTCTGGGCCACTAAATTCATGTGACTACACAGGTCCTTGCCAAGTCAGGAGAGCAGGTAGCTGGCTCTTCATGCGGGCCCAATCATGGATATGTTCACTGCTCTAGAAAAGAAAGGTGTGTAGCCAGGTGTCTGTGCCTCCTGAGGGCACACTGCAGTCACTAGGAGGGTTAACAGATGCTAAACACATCTTGTGCTTTTGTTTTAAAGCCCTTGGGGTCAAGTGATAGGAATATCCATCTGCTGTTTGAATATGTGTATGTCTAGTTTGGGAGTGAGGGTGTCCAGGTGTTTTAAATAAGCCTTATGCCTGGTAATTTCATCTCTAGTGCTTCATCTAGCCTTCAGCAAGTTGTTAAATTTAACCAGGAAATGAGAAGCATGCCCTAAAACCAGTCAGACAAAGTTTGTGCTAGGTTCCTTCAAACAAGCTGCTTTTGTTGACCTGAATGTATCATATTCTAGTGTTTTCTGAATGTTAATTAGAATTCATCAGGTAGATAGGTTGCTGAACTGAACCATCAGCAAGGTAGAAAGGTAAAGTACAGTGTTTGTGCAGCAAGAGCTGCTACACACCTGCTAGCCCTGCTTTCTGAGTGACTATAGAAACCCCCAAAGTCTATAGAAAATGGTTGCTCTATCCATTTTTTTCCACTGCTTTTCTGATTCATCAGACTTCAGCAAGTCTAGATCTTGGTGCAAGCAGAAAAGCATGTCTTTCAGAGAAGCACTGATGGGCTCTGAATTGAGTTTAAATGCACATGGTACTACATTTTGTAGACTTTTCATCACAGTGAAGCCTGATTTGTCTTGATGTAATTAAAGTGACCTGCCTCTTATTTCCAAGGAGGTGACTAGTTGCAGTATTCACAGGACACAGCTGCTGGAGCTTTAACCTTGGGTGTTGTTTTTCATAGCACTGAGCTGTTCATCTGAAGAGAGTGAAAATTACCACAGCACAGAGACCCTTTCAAAGAAGCTCTTGGACGTTTGTCAGCTACGGAAGGATATTGATGAGTTAAGGACTATAATGTCGGACCGTTACGCTCAAGACATGGGGGACAACTGCATCACTCAATGACAACACTCCATCTAGTAGCAAACGACTTAGTAGGTCCTACTGTGTCACAGGTCTTTGCATTTCCATTAAGGAGCCATATGGGAAGGCTGCAAGGAGCGCCGGACACGCATCTCTGAGGGCTGCGTGTAATTGATCTCGGGAGTCTGGTGTGCAGGGGACAGCCATCGTGTGAACAGTGCTACAAACTGCAAGAAATCTTTTCTCCAAACTACTGAATGTAGGAACAAGCTGTGAAGAATGATTCAGTTGGACACTCTGTTTCCTTCATTTGGGCTCATTTTATTACTTCGCGTAGTTTTTGGAATCAGAACTTCAGAACAGCCGTGCTGCTACAACTCTCAGTCCTTTCCTTCATCAAGGGTTTGTGTGGCATTATCTGTGTTCAGATCTTAGGGGAGAGGGTCGAAGAACCTATAGTTGTATATGGTGAAGCCAGAGGCTTCTGCCACTGGACTTCACTCTAAGAATTGCAATTAGAACAATCTTGGAGCACTCAAAAAGTAATTGCTCTTCAAGTTGTCAAAAATGAGGATATAAGAAAGATGTTTTTAGTAATGGATGTTTACCTTGTTTGTCCAGTAGCAGAAAAACCCCAAGTTTAACTCCTTTATGCAAACAAGTCCATAAAAGACAGCTGTATCAGATGGTTTGAAACACTCTCACGTTGCTGTAAGAAGTTTCAATACTTCAAGGTCTGTGACAAACCAGAGAAGCTGTAAGACATAAAACTGCAGTATACTCCATGGCTGTAAGAAAAAAAACCCAAAACAACCAACAACTGTATTTTAGTGTTTGTACTTATTTTTCCCTTTAGGTCCTTTCCGTTTCAAAATGTTGCTGTGTTTTGTTCCTGAAGGCCTCTAATAAGGTTGTGTACCACCTCAGCCATTTTTATTACAGCTACGAAAAGGATGTTTGACCCTTGGCAAAATTAAGGCTCAGAACAGAATGTTTCCAGTCAGCAGTATAAAGTACTTGGTTATCTGAGGACTGAAAAATTTTCCACATTGTTTGGGATATCTTGATTTCTCCGTTTTTGTAGGAAGCAATTACATAAAATAGTAAGCTCGTGTTCCGTAGCTTATTCAGTGAGTGTCACTTGGCAGTGCTCTTTTACTCCCATGGGACAGACGACATTTCCTGGAACATCACTGCAAGTTAGCTGCACAGTTACGCATCGTGGAAAATAGTATTTAAATGAAGGAAACAAAAACTTGCAAAGAGCAAAACCACTTTTAAATCACACCGTTAAGAAAAATACATGCATCATTTAGTTCTGTAGTATTGCAAGAAGGTTTCAGATGCCTTAAGGTGCAAGTCAGTCAACTGATCTGGAGTGGGGATAACAGCAGAAATCTCTTGGAAAGTTTAGTAATTTGATCCAAATTAATTCTAGGGTAACATTTTTATGGCAAAAGTGAGTAACTTCAGTTTTCTAATTTGGTGATGTTTTGCTTTCTGTTAATTGTTTAACAGTTGCTGTTAATGTTGTTTTTATGATTTAGTGGTTCAGTTGTTTATAGCTGTATGGATTTATTTATTTGACAGTTTTCTCTATCCTGAAACTAGACTTGGACTAATTTGTGAAAAATTGTGTTGCTATTTATATTACTGCTACATGGTGTTACCAGATAGATTAATCTGACTGGTTCAGCTCCTGTGAGCACTAAAACAGTGTCTAGATAAAATCTCAAGTGAAGTTATCTAGTGTCTACTTCAAGGGAAAAAAACCGAGGCCATTTTATTTTAAATTTCTGTGCTCTTTCTGTAGGCACACTGCACTCTCTCCATCAAGGCAGAATTTGCTCCAGTCTTCCTTGTCCTTCTCAGTGGTGTGATGCAGGTGCAGTTGGAAGTACAATTGTGCTCTTGTCACTGATATGATGAGTTCTGCTATGAGTGGGGAAAAGATATTCTGAACTAATCTGCATTCTTAGACTGCAAACAGATCAATGGTTGTTATCTAAAGGGATGATTTATTCTTGTAGCTCATTAGCAATATTAATTCCACATTAATACACACCTGCTGCATCAAAGGTGTACTTTTATACTAGTGCAAAACTGAAAACAAGGATCTTCGTACCACTGGGCTTGCGCAGTTTGCTGTGCCTCTCACAGTGCTGGCTTTTGTGACTAAGGCTTCAGCTTGTTCCTCTGGTGTGGTCGGTTGGGTTCGTCCCTGCAGTGAAGTAGTCTTTAATTTGTGGCATCTGTCTCCTATCAGAATTCAACAATAGCATTTCAGACAATAAATTAGAGATATTAGGGAGAAAGGAAGCACACAAGTTACACATTATTGCTTCCTTAGATGGCAATGTTGTACCTATAAAAAATTACCAAACCCCACATTTATCTACATTTGATAGAAATAACAAGGAGTTTAATAGAGCAGTTAGAGGGGATCAGGAGATCTTTTGAGTCACTTTGAACTATTAAGCTTGTCACTTGGCTGGTATTCCTCCACTGTCCCTCCTTCTAAATGGTGATACTGTACTGCAAAGTTGAGATCAGTAGTTTATATTTGCCAAGCACTTCAGAGCTTTTATGCTCTTCAGGTATTAGTTGAAAGTCCCTCTGGGAGGAGATCCCATTTTATTCATAATACTTTTGATTGCAGTGCTGTAATCTTGTGTTCTAATGTTTTTGTTACAGAACCTGTAATATTTATGTTGACTTGAAAGCACTTGATTTTAAAACCCCGAGTTTATCTGCCTCGGTCAAATTAAAGTAGGGAGGTAAATGATGGATGTATGAGCCAAAGATGCAGACTACCAATTGATTATTTACAGCGATACAGTACTTTGCTTTGATTTCTTAAAATTTGGCCTGTTGTAGTGGTAGCAGTTACTATATATGCATCAGTTTACAGATGCCTCTGAATGGAATAAGCTTTGTCTAAGATATGCATGACTGTTTAATTGGTTAAAATGTAGTGTGTGTGGTCTCATTCAGCATATTTAATACAGAGGTGATTAACGAATGTTAACATTGGAATTGCTTCGATTTAGTCATGACAACTTTTTGCTGTAGCTATTAGACAATCCCAAGGGCTGAAAAACAACTGCAGATGAATGGATACTGTACCGTTCTGGCTGTCAGCAAACTGTACAGTAACATTTTGTACAGTTTCAGATAGAATTTATATGATCCTCTAGAAGATATTTACGGTAACTACTGTAATTAAGAATGTATTTTGAAAAAGACATGAAAAGTAACCGTCTTCCGACAAGCTATATGATGTATTCACTATATAGAAGTATTTACTATATAGAAGCAATGCAGCTCAGTCATGTAAATGTGATTTAGGTTGCTGAACTCTGCTGTGCAGCTTTGTCATGTGACAGGTGTGTGAAATTGTGGAGATTTGCTGTAACCACCCACTCGGGCTCCAGCATTTGAAACTGACAGTGGTCATGAAGTCATTCAAGAGCTGAAATTCCGTCCTTTTCACTTCAGCAGGTTTCCTTCCTTCTTTTGCCCTCGCTGCCTGTCTTTTGTTTCAAACATTTTTTTGGACATTTTTCTTGGGAAGGGTAAGAGCACAAGGGAAGGAAGAAAGCAAACCCTTTCCTCCGCAACCTGCTGCCGTAGCATGGGCAGTGACAGCACGCTGCGGTCTGTCCACCAGAGCATAACTTGCTCCAGTTTTCCTTACCCTTCTCAGTGGTGGAATGCAGTTGCAGTTGGAAGTATAATTGTGCTCTTCTCATTGATAGGACAAGTTCTACCATGAGTGGAGAAAAGATGTTCTAACTAATCTGCATTCTTAGACTGCAAACAGATCAATGGTTGTTATCTAAAGGGATGATTTATTCTTGTAGCTCATTAGCAATATTAATTCCACAGCTGCATACCTTTGTGCCTTTTTAGCCTGAAGTAAATATATATTCCCCTGGAACTTCAGATGAGTTGTTAGGATGCTGATGACTGCACCTTGTTTTCTTCTCACCTGCCATTACTTTGTTAATAAGCTTTTGTAGTAAGAACTCTTGCATAATGTCTAGAAACAAAAGTACTGAAACTAGGTACTAGGTGTACACTTCAAATGTTAGGCTGGTTGTAGTATGCAGCTTCTTTGAATACGATGTGTGAGCAGGAAACACAAATCATAATGTGTTTTTTCTGTGTATATTAATTGCAGTATATCATTAGTTCAGTGGGGAGGAGTGTCTGGAGCTCTCTTTTAAAAGCACAGCTGACATATGTACTGGATCAGTCCCTGAAGACTGGTAGTTTTGTAAATTGGGTTCAATTTTTGAACTGCTCAGAATACCTCATATGTAAATAGAGTTGTCATGACTTAATCACAATGTGTTCATTGTAAAAAGTAAAGGAGCCACTGGCTGGCTCAGCTTTAGGCTTGTTGTTCTTGCCTCTTTTTGTAATTTTTTTTAAAGTAGGGTTTACAGCTAGAATTTTGAATGCCAAAGTTCTATTTATTAAATAATAATAAAAGTTTTCATTGTTAATGACTGGTATTTTTCCACTGGAATTTGTTTGTTGATGTTTGAGATTTGTATCCACAGAGCAGAAATAAATTTTGTTACAAAAGTGAATTTTTCATGGTTCTCATTTATCCAGTATCTGGCGTGTGATAGAAGTGACCAAAGCTGGAGGCAGGAAAGGAATGACGAAACATCCTCCCAACAGCCACCCCAGGTTCCCTTCAGTAGTCTGTTCTGCCGGAATACCAGCTGACCAAGCTCTCTCTTCATGGCCTTATGTTTTGTTTTTTTTAAAAAAAATCAAGGCCTTGATATAAAAAAAATTATTTCTATGTGATGAAAGGATTTTAGTGCAGAGTTTCCTGATGCTTTTTTAGACAGATGCTCCTTTTGGCCATTTTGGATGCTAATTGGAGAGATCACAGGTAGGTCTGTTTCAAAGACTAAGCACAAAATTGTAGGGAGAAGTCAGAAATCCCTGCTGCATGAAATACTGCAGGTCAGTGTAGTCCAACACAACCAAGCAGCGTTGACTTCCATGTCAGGTTACTCTGAGGAAGAGTCAAAGGTTAAGGATTTTAGTGAATCTGACAGGAGTCTTCACAAGTGTAGAGGGAAGTGGGGTCACCCAAAAAGGTTTTTTTTTCTGACAGTTCCTTGTGATAAATCTTGGAGCCCATTCGGAGCATCAGGTGCTGAATGAGCTTTGCACGTAGAGTGGTCTTCTCTTCCCCTCCTCACACTCCATCGTGCAGAGCGCAGAAGTTGGCACTAGCTTTGCTTTTCAAAGGCACTGAGAAACGCACTCTGATTAGCTAATGCATTACATATGGTAGACATCACTTGCTGTTCTCCAGCACTGTGGCTGAAGGTTGCATGATGGGCTTCTACCTCAATTAAAACCATTCTGTGCCGTGTGTAAATAGCTGTAGTGGGCTGCACAGCTGGCCAGCTTTCTGTACGATTGCTGAGGGTGGCCTTTTGTGAGCTGCTCAAAGTCAGGCTTAGTTTCAATGTACCAAGACTAAAGCACTGCTTACAACAGTAGTGGTACAAAATGTTCTGTTGCCTTTTATTCCACAAACAAAATAGTACTCCACACGTGGATGAAAATGAAGGCTTAAACAGTAACGCTGCAAATAAAACCAGAGTCTTGAATGAGTACAATTTACAGCAGGTAAATCTGCAGTAGATTGCCTTCCTTATGTAAATTAAGTCTGCAGGATGTGCTAACGATGCTGGGTCGTTTGTTTTGTAAATGAATGGGTTCAGTATGCTTGGAAAATTTCCAAGTGGCAAGGGAAAGTGGGTAGTATGAGCGATGATATTTAATTACGTTTTGGTCTGTGCCTATTTCTTTTCCGGCATTGTGTCAGTTACTCCCCCTTTGGGGGCAGCTGCTGCTTTTCTCCTCCTTTTTGTGATGTCACAGGTCTGAATTTCGTGGAGATAAAGGCACTCTTCAAGTGGAGTTGGAGACTGACTGTGGGGAACCTGATAGGTTCAGCTAATGTTTTGAGGTGTTTTGGTGACCAGTTTGGCAGCTCCTCTGAAGAATGCAACCTGTAGGTATTAATAGACCAGAAAACTGATTTAATGGTCTGTGTGCCTGTGAAAGCGTTTGCCTGAAGGAAGACAAAAGGAAACCATTGTCTAGTTCTGGTTGAGAAAAATGGTGTCTCCTGCTGAGAAACTGAATTGTAATGCTAAAGGTGGTTGTAAGAGAGTTTTCTGGCTGAAAACACCTCCTTGTGTGGGATATGAATAGAATTTAGTATCAAAATAGCTTGCCTCCCTTACATTAGAACATGGGAATACAGGTAGCCCCCGACTGCTGCCAGGGAGATGCCAAAAACCCCTCCCACACCAAATGGGTTGTACCGAGCTGTGAGGTGGCCCCAGGTGCCAAAGGAGGGTATTTCTGAGCCCCACTGCCTGTGTTGGGGTGGGGCCCAGCCATCTCCTGTCCCAGTGCTGGGCCAGCTCGCTGCCAGCCGGGCTCCCAGGGCTGAGTTCTGCCTTGGGGGAGCGTCAGGAGCCAGCTCCTGCCCCACAACTGGTCACGGCGCTTCAGTGTGGGCTGAGGCAGAAGCCGGATTTTCCTGGTGTCTCAAGAAGCCGACTCGCCCTTTGCAGCCCTGCTGAGATGCATTCCCAGGAGCCAGGCAATGTGGACGACAGGACTTAATGGACTGATGCATTTTCTAACGTTTGCTATTTTTGATCTCATAATGGTTAAATGAGATGATGCCTAATTTATTGTAAGTTAATTGGGGGCAATCCAGCAACAGGGAGAGAGAGAGCGCTGATCAGAGTGAGCGATGACACAAACTTTGAGATGATCTGTCTTCCCCGATGCACAGACACTTGAGCTGTTCCAAAAGCTCTGTTTTAAGGTGGCCTGAAAGTAATGCTGGTAATGCAGCAAATGCAAAGTAATGCTGGTGCCGGGGGCAAGTCCAGACCTGCAGGGCAGGCTGCAGCAGGACAGGACGGGCTGGTGAGGACGCTCCGTCCTGCTGCAAACACATCCTGGCTGTGAGACAGGCCCTGGAGTCTGACACACCCCACTCTGGTCCTTGAAAGCCCCACTCGTGCTGTGGTGGCCGTCATACCTTGAGCACACCCACCCAAGACTGCATTCAGCTGAGCTACTTGAAAGCTCCCACAGGATTTTCAAACTGAGCTTTCTCCTCAGGAAGCTCAGGTGTGCCACAGCAAGTTGATGTCTGTTACCCTCCTGTTAATCTGGACAACACCTGGTTGTCCTCTACATCAGAGCTGGGGTGCCTGGACCCATTTTCTGGAGCCTTCTTTGGTCAGTAACTTTTTCAATAAATGGTTTACTGCAAGTTAAAGCCACAAAGCAGCGACCTCCCAGCAAAATCATCCCTGAAGTATTGTAACCATGTGCAAAAGATCATCCAGCTTCAGCAGTTGTCACCCCAACTTCTGCAGCCCTCATGGGAGCTCATCATTTTGGGTAGAGACAATAAAGGTTTGGGAGGACAGCGGGGAGGGAGCTGGCACAGGCATACACTGCCCTGCTGGAAGCTCTGCTGGAGGAGGGAGTGCTGCAAAGAGCCTTGATTGATGGCATAATCCCATCAGCCCCCAGACATACCTCATTATACAAGCCAGTGACAATCAGATCATTAGTTACATTATCACCCACTGCCTTGGTGCCTGGGAAATGGCGAAGATAAGTAATGGGATATTTTTAGTTTAAATTGTGGTTTGAACATTTTAATTAAAAGCCTATTATAATCAATCTGCTTCTGCCATCCTTTCCCTCACCCTCATTCATAAAAATTAATTATCACCGTGGAAGGCCAGCGAGTGAGTATATCCTGCTCCTGGCCAGTGGCAGCTTCAGAGCCTGGGTTTGCTGCTCTCCAGGTGGCTCTGTGCACTGAACCAGCCCAAATTGTGTGTGCTCACCGGGGCAGTTCACCAGCCCAGTACTGGCCCAGTAGGGCAGGTGTTGCTAGTCACTTAAGCAAAAGTGATGATCTGCTCAGACCCAGCTCTCTCAGACATCCATTTATATCTTGGAGGTGAGAAGAGCTGAAAGCACCTAGACTTTCACCAATTTAAAAAGAAAATTGTCTTCTCAAAGTGCTAGCTTTTTTAAAATGTCCCAAATCTTCCCCAAAGTTCTGATGCAGTGGCTATAAAGGTCAGCACAATAAAATGACCCCCAAATGGCTGAGAGAGCAGTTAACAACATGGGTGTACCACACAGCTTAACACTATGTATTTGCTTCAAAACACATTGAGAGGGTAAGAATAAATACAAAACTGATCATTTAAAAAACACAAAATTAAGTCACTGGCTACACATTGCCTTGACCTTCTCAAGGCTCGTCACTGATCCCAGCCTGCATAAACAGAAGGAGACTTAGGTCTTTAGACACCTCATTTGGGCCTTAAATCTTTTCCAGCAGCTCTGGAGTTCAAAGCAGAAATGCTTCCCCTGCCAAAGAGAAATCAACAATTTTAACTGAGAACTTCTCTTAATTGTTAAAAAGAAGAATTTTTAAAAGTGTAATTGTAGTGTTATTATCTCTTGGGAAATCCACACAGTGTGATATACCTATCAGCAGGGCTGATACACTTGCAAACTGTACAGTTTTCTAAAGTCCCAATAGATTGGTTTGTGCAACATGGAGTTGGCAACAAACTATTTTCACTAATTAAATAAAATCAGATTGTTTGTAACGTACATTGCAAGTGGTGACTTTACAAAGCAAAAGAGTAAGTCAAAGACCTTGATCACATAAAGTAAGAACATCTAGTTTGGTAAAGAAATACAGTCTCTTTCACAATAAGAAAACAACTACAGTGTTACAGGCGTCCAGATAAATTAACAGCTGCAATAGGATTCATAATTCATCAGTTTGTGCGTGAGGATGTTTCAGGAGACAGTGCTGGACGGCTTCCTAAGCTCAAGGTGGTATCATCCACTGCTCTTCCCTTCTCCGTCAAGCAAATAATTTTGTTGTAGAAGTCTGTCAGGTTGGTCACACATGGTTTCCCCTTCATAATTCCATGCTGATTACTCCAAATCACTTGTCTTTAATGTGTTCACAACCAGTTCTCAGCATAACTTATTCCATCCCATTCCCAGGGGTCAAGGTGAGACTGACCAGCCTGTAGTTCCCTGCAACCCTCTTTCTTGCCCTCCTTGAAGATGCCAATGATATTTGCTTTCTTCCAATCTTCAGGATCCTCAGTGTACAAAGATTGTCAGGAGTGGCCTTGCAATGATGTCAGGCAGCTCCCTCAGCACTCATGGGTACTTCCCATTGGACCCAAAGATTTGTGCACGCCTGGTTTGTTTAAACACCTAACCTGAGCCTCCTCCATATTGGGTAAATCTTCATTGCTCCATAATTCCAAGCCTGGGAAATGATCTAATCTCTGCTGGCTACACCTTTCACTTACTCACAAGTAAGAGTCTTTCTCTAACTCCTGAGGGTGGCAGACACTGCTCACTCAGTTAAGGGAGTTAAAACTTCAATGCATTTAGCAGGTGATCATGCTAACCTGATTCTTTTCTATCTTTCAAACAACTTGACCCCCAAAAGTGAAGTACAACACTCTGAAAGTTCACTGTTATTCTGAACTTCAACATATGTCAAGCAAAAAAACCCCTCTAAATTCAAAGACCTGTGGAGGCTGGATGTGCCATCTCTGCACTTAAGTGCTTTTCTCTATTTTGCCAGCTGCCTGTTCGCCCATCTGTTCACTGCTCAACGCTGGAGCAAAGCCTTTCTGAACCTTTGAAGGAGGCACACCATGTTGTGAGGCACTCCTGATGTGATTTTAAACAACTGTGTTTCTCCAAGGAACTTTCCTTCCTTCTTTTGAGGGATGGGAGTTGTGCTTAGTGTGCGCGAGGCAGCATAATGACAAAAACAAACCCCAGTGTCACCTTCCACTGCTGGGTGCTGACAGCAGGCAGCCCAGCCTGCTAGGCGGGATATGCAGGAAAAAGGTGAGTTGTTGCTTCTCTCCTCCAGCCTGGCATGAAGCGATTAAGGAAGCAGTGACTCAAGTGTTCCAAGCACATTTGAGTGCTTGTCATGACCTTTTTACACAGATCCTTTTGGAACATCACTTTATGGCTAGAAGTCACATACACAGATATATACACATTCACGCAGAGCCTGCTTTGCAGCTGAATTCCCTATGGTATTTGCATTATTTGCATTTTGTTGGTGCTTAAGCTAACATTTCTCTGTGGTCATCTATGGTAGGCTGAGAGAAGTCCCTCATGCTGCGTGGCAGGGAACAGGAGGCTTGGACGGATGCCAAAACACAGAGGCAGGGGAGCACAGAGGAGCTGGCAGGGTCCTTACCCAAGGAGAAAAGGGACAGGGAGAAGGCTTCAACCATGATAGATGAGTTCCACGAGAAGAGCATGGCAAGAAGTCAAAGCTGAGCCCTGCCTTGGACATTTGGAAAAAACCCATTTATGTGGCAAGTCAGTCTCAAATGATTAACATGGGGATAAAAGGAGCCCTCATGGAGGAGCAGTCTGAGGCAGCAGTAGTGACATTTTCTGTGTCGTAGGTCTAGGGTTTCACACAGATGTCCAGAAAGAATATCTAAAAATATCACACCACCATAGCACAATTATTTATGTGCACATTAATACAGAACACAACATGGTCTCTGTCTAATTAAAGCAAGAAAACTATTACATAAGCTGACCTTCAAATAAAAAGAAATTTATTAGCTCTGCACTTAAATATTCTAAATATGACTTTGGAATGCTTTGAATTGTTTCAGTGTACGTAGTGAAGAATTAGTTTCTTGACACTAACTAACCAAGAAGAGGTCAACCTTGCATCTGTGGCATGCCTGAAATGTATTTCAGAGGCACTATGTCCTGGAAAACAGGCCCAAAATGCCCAAATGTGGTGCTGGCTGTTCTGTTTGGGCTGAGCTGGACAGTTTGGGGCAAGTAGCTCCTCTCAGTGCCTCAGTGTATGTGTATGTCAAGTGGAGATTACACAGGCTCCCTTGGAAAGCATCTTGACACCCCGGATGAAAATTTCCATGACAACTAGACAACATCTCCACTAATGAGCATTCACACACTAGTCTGTGTAAGTGAAATGCTAAAAAATTAGATGCTAAAAAAAAATTAGTGGTTTTCAATCTGACCACAAAACTGAGATACTACATCTCCTGTCTTGAATCCCCTACCACCCCATCTCATTAATCCAGGAAAACCGTCCCACTTCCAGAAATGAGATTACTGGAATTGCACCAAACTAAATCCATTCCTCATACAATGACTGGGGAAAAAACCCTAGGGTTTAAAAACATTTCTGACCTGAAGGACCTAATTCAGCCAAAAAGTTGTCATTTCGTTTACATACAGCATGATTTTCCTGGATCCACAGGTTCTTTTGCAAGAAGACCTGGGATTTTTTCTCCTTCCTGATGTAGAGCTAGCACAATACTCAAGTCTTCTTTCATCAAATACCAGACCAGCCCAGTAATCATTAAAATCTCTGCTGGATTCCCCACATTAGTGTCTGCTAAACCATGGTTTGGAGATCGTCACCTTGTGCTGGTGCATCATGGTGGAGTGTTGCTGCCTCATGTGCCTGCAGAGGAATGGCCAAGGGAATGGAAAAAGCTACTGCTTTGCTCAGGCATCTGGCTTTTTTGGAAACTGGCCTGCTGGGAAGGGAGTGTTGAGGGAGGTCATCACTCAGCATCTCGGGGCTATGTTGCAGGGATTTGCCTCCCGCCCACTGCAGGCAGCTGACACTGCCTTGCCCGCCCTCCCTTTCCCTCCATCCGCCCCTGAATTTACAGAGCAGCAGCTCCCAGCACCCCTTCCCAGCTGGACCACCATGGTGCTTTTCCTCCCCATGCTGCAACGCCGCAGCTCCCAGTGCCGATGGTCACTACGGCACGGATGCAGAGGGGGCACCACCACAGCCATGGCTGCTGTTGCCCACTGGTGTTGTCTGTGATTTAATTCTCCTGATTGAAAGGCCCCTGTTCGTGTTCCGTGGTCTGACACTGCTTCAGGCGTGTATGTGTAAATGGAAAATGGACTAGAAGATATTATGAACAACTTCAAAAGCTCAGGCACAGCTGTTTGATCCCTGACAAAGAGTGGACAGATTATACTCTTTCATTCCCAGCCAGGAGAAGAAACATCAGGATTGCAGAAATACAGTAGTTTCACGAAGAAGAGTCCCAGCCAAGCAGAGATCTGCAGCACTGATGGGAACAGAACAAAATACAGGATTAGTTAAAGTGGATAGATCTTGGATCATGACAATTAAAAGCATTTTATTCGCAGTTCTATTTATTTCCTTCAGATAAAAAAAAAGAAAAAAACAGTTGACTTTGTCCCTTTGCTTCATACCTGAGCACCAGCAGATTGGGATATTATCCCACTCCACGGGCGCAAAAGGTCTAGCAGGAGGTCCTTCTACCTGTGTCTCTTCCTCCGTTTTAGGGTCCAGCCTTTAGCTGTGACAGATGAAGAATTCTATCCCTGTTATAAGCTAGACTTCCTGCACTCCCCATGTGGATGGTGTCTGATGCACCTCATCAGCAGCAGATGCTACCATGCATCAGTGATTCCTCACTGTGCGGGAGCATCGCAAAAACAGGGGTTTGGCCTCAGTGCAGGCAGGCGGCACCACTCATCTCAGTCCAACAGCCACAGTGAAAATAGTCCTCAGCCATGACTCAAAAATTTTTATTACTCCTTAGTAATGCTTTTGCTAAGAATTGACACCCTTCCTCCAACTCCTTACTCTTGCAATACAAGGGAGCACAGCAAAGCCTGAGTGCACGTCCCGTGTCTCACCTGCTGCCATCCTCCTTGGTGCCTGCCAGGCCCTGGGTGTGCACACCAGTGTGTCCATTGCCTCTGCTGCACCCACTGCAGGAGCTATGGGGAGAGGGGAAGGGACACTTGACTTGATCTGGCTTGAGCCAAGGAGTGGAAAGAAGCTGTGTGAGCTCTCAGTGCCCATACTTGGCACAGACCAACTGACAGCAAGGGTTGAAACCAATCCTGACTTAAATCCCTGTGCATTTTGCTCTCATGCACCTTTTTCTTGTCCTATAAATCACTCTTCCCATGACTTGACATTTTGCTAGCTAATGAAAAATATGTCTGGCCTTCTCCCAAGGCAGACTCAATAGCACAACCCCTTCCAGCTATGGTATGCAGAGGGAAAAGGTGACACTGCCACAGTCCATTTTAGAAACATCCAAGTGTCTCTGGCTGAAGTGTCCCTTCACAGAGGGGTAGCCTTGAGGAGAACAGCTTTTATTGGCTAATCTAGCCATGAACTGCACCTTCAAAATGGAGATTTTTATTTTTGACTGCTTTTGGTTCAGCATTCTGCGTGGCACTCTTCACTGTGCTGCCCAGCAAGGAGTCTGTCCTCACTGCAGACCACGCTTCTACCACTGCTTGTTAAAATGGTGTCAATACTGACCAGGAAGAATAAAATTTCCTCTGCAAGTGAACTATCAAGTTATTGCAAAACAGAACCTGGAGAAATGACTATGAAGTCTTGAAGACTGATGTCAATTTGTTAGCATGTAAGCATCTGTAACTAGCAAGATCATTATGAACTGGTGGTACTGCTCTTTCAATCACTACTACAAGTTTCTTTAAAGCAAAACAAACAAAATTAGACTGGAGAAAAACCTTCAACAGTACTACTAGTAAAATATTGTATTGGATTCAAGAGGAAATAAAGCAAATTCACCTGAGGAATAAAGACTATCCACTCATGCCAAGAAAATCCTGTGCAGTACAGATTCCTCATTCAAAATGCAGGCAGTACATTTCTAACAAGCAGATCCTATTCTTTCACCGAAGGGAGAAAGGGAAAAGCCACAGACATTTCAACAAAAGCATCTCTAACACAGATGTCGCTGGTTCAGTGCATGTCAGAATTTCTTGTGCTTGGGTGCCTCACTATGGCTCATGGAGAGCTTTGAAGCACCAGGGACCTTCTTGAGATGTCCTCTGTCACTCAGGGAGATGTCACATGTAGAAGAGCACACTTCAGGACAGGAAGGGAGATTAAACAAAGGGAAGAAAACGCCAAAACATCCAACTTCAAGAAAAACCTTGAAAATTAAAAACCCAGATATTATGAGTCTGATGTCTGGAAAACCCCAGATTAAGGCTGAGTGTGTGATTGTAGCTTCCATGATTGCAGCTTCCTTTCTGCCCGGCAATTTTCTCTGAGTACCCAGTAAACCTTTACAGAGGCCTGGACTCTACAGTAAGAAAAAGAGGTCTTGGATCATTCCGGTCACTTTTATTGTTTTCGCTTTGTTTCGGAATTTTCTCCTTTTTTTTAGCATTTCATTTCTTTGATTTCTTCTCCTGTCTCTTTGTTTACCTTTCTTGCCTCATTTTGGGATTTCAATGGGAATAATTTTGGCAAGTTTCAGTGCTTTTCACTGCAGCTCATTTCATCTCAGTACATTTGCTTGTAGTCAGTCCATTTGCAAATTTTCTGGGTTTTTTTTCAATTGCATTTTATTTGATCGTATCTCCTTGCCAGAGTGTTTGTTTCACTTTCTTCTCTGATTTCAAGATTTCATTCCCTTTCCCGAAAGGAAGAATTTTCTTTCGGGAAAGGAACTGAAATCTTGCTATTTCAATGAAGATCAATTGGGATCACCTTTTCTCTTGGGTGAACATTTTTTCTTTATTAGGGATTTATTACCAGTTACCATTTAATCACCAACAACATTTACCCTAGCAATGGGCACATCGGCTACTCCACTAATGTGGGAAGGAATTTGGTTCCCCCACCAGCTATTCTGTTTCTCTTGCGAAGACAAGGAAAAAAGTCTTTAAACCCAGTCTTTTGTCCTTATTTATCTCCATAATAGCATCTGCAAACTTACTTATCCTGACAGCAGAGAGAGGTGCAGCTGGCCAGGCTCATCTGCCACACGCAGCTCCCAGGCCCCTGCTGGTGTCTGGTAAAGACAGGGGATACATGACTAAAGCTTTTTCACGATGACATCAAATCAGCACTTCAGGCAAACTGTCCATTCCTGCTGGGAATTTCTCTTGGTTGAATACGGGCAACACAAGAAGTTGACGTATTTCACTAAATCATAGATTATCATACACAGGAGAATGGTCACATCTCAATTCTCCACAAGGAGGTGCAGTAGCTTCTAGATATGTTTGGCACCAACCACCATCCATTCCTGCCACATCCCACAACCTGTTTTCCGCAAGCATGTTCAGGGACTGCTATTGTTTAGCAGTGCTGAAAAAAATCCACATTTAATTGGAGCAGGCTATTTATAAACCTGTTCTTTCAAAGCCAGGTGTGCAGCAAAACAAATGATGGTGGTCACTGCTTGTTCGATCTCTCCTACATTACACTGCTGCAGACAATTATTTGGAAAGAGAGCCACACTGACCTCAGAAGACCTCGGAGAGGGCAGGAGCTGACCATCCCACCTATGGCTTGTGCAGCTTCTCCTCATGCTGCCCTATTCCCCACTGTCCCAGCCATCCTTCACATCCCTGGGCTGAAGGGCAGAGCCCAAGTCCCCATCACTCCTGTCCACACCTCCACTGTGCTCTCGGAGACACCGTACCTGCCTCTGGCAACAGCCTGCCTCTTGGTTTTTGTCAGGAGGGAGTGGGAAGAAGGGAAGAGAAGCAGCTTGTCAGGAGCAGGCACAGCTCATACACATTTGTATAGCGAGCAACGCTTCTCCCTCACTCAATTTTTGACCCCTCTGATGAGGCAGGGGACGAAGAAGGATGGTGAAGGACAGAAAGTTGTTCCTCCCATGGGGGCAAGCACAGTGCTCTGCTCATTCTCAAAAAAAAAAAAAAATGAAAAGAAAAGAAATTCAACATTTGTGCAGGATGACCCAAATTTCTGTTTTAAAATATGCATGAAGCTTTAATCTTGTTCTTTCCCCTGACATATTTAAATTCAGAGCAATGAAGGTGTCTATATCCTGGCAGACACTCAGCCCATTTCATTTAAGGTATTCATAAAATATTTCACACACTAAGGATGGCTGACACTACAAAGAGCAATTCCTACATAACTGTAGAAGGTATTATGATAGCATTGACTTTTATATATTATTTGGCAATAATTTATTTTTTTTTTACTGCCAGGGCATAAGATGATAAAAGAAAAAAAAAATCGTATCAAACACCAGTACAAACAAGTTCACGTGAAGTGCCTAAGCCTTCACCCTGTAAGCTACTGACAAAATATAATGTTTGCTCTACACATTCATGACTGACATTTCTCTTTTTCAGCCACCACTTGAATAGTCCTAGAGGTAGGGACTGGGTTTGCAGTAGCCCACGTTGCCCCTTTCAAAGCACTGCCAAGGCCACAGAAAGAACTTGTGGTAAGATAAGCCACCACAGCTGGAACGTGAGATAAGCACAGCAGGGAGGAATTTGTAAGAGGAAGGTGCTGATTCCAGGCCTGATGGTGAGATCTGAGGTGGCAACATGAGGCTCTCCATCATTCCTCATAGCTTTCAAGAACTCTTAATTTTTTCCATGTACTACACACGTTACCTGGGCAGCATCCACATTTTTAAAGCAATGGAGAGGGGAGCTCTGAACTGGTAAGTCTGTCTTGACAGGTCTAAGTCCAGTCCATCTAGGCCCCATAACCGTGATCAAAAAAAGCATCTGAAATCCATTAATTTAAAATCTGCTTGCTTGCCTCAGTGTCATTGAAATGCAAATCTCAGCAAAACATCGTGGCTAAACTGATGATTGCCCCTTTCAATCACACAATGATGCCATTCTTAGTGAACAATTTGTTTGACACAAAGCACCCAGGCTCTGGAGACCTCAAAATCTGCCAGCGCTTAAGCTTATGAATGTTAAAATTGTCACATCAAAACATGAGAAATTAATTGCTACTAACTGCAGGACTTGTCTGATGCACTCAATTTAAACTGTACATCTTTGTAAATATCATTAATTGCTCATTTAACAGAGCTTTACATGGGGCACAATTGTAGCAACACTTTTATGATGGCAAATATTTGCAAGAACTTCAGTAAAAAACACACCAGTGCTGAAATAATGTTTGGGACAGCACAGAATTCGTGAGATAGGATAATTTTAAACAAAATTTCCAGTCCAAACAGAACCAGAAACAGCCAACTATTTAATTTTTTAACACGTGACACCAAACCCTGAAGTGTCTGAATCGCCAAATATCAGCATGTTAAAAAGTTCACTGCAGATATGAATAAAAAAATCTGGCATCTGTAATACATTTACAAGTGTAATATATTATGTATAAATATGTAACATAAGTGCATGTATATGTACACATATATAAGTAATTATGTAGGCACAAGTATGTCTAATTTAAAAAAAAAAACCAACAAACCAACCACTTGGGACATGATTTAGAGATTCCTGACGAAAAATATAAAGATGCTTGAGTACCTCTACAAAAAGCACATTCTAATTTGATCTTTGATCATTCTGTATTTGTTATCTATATGCTTATATCTAATGGTCTTTTTCATGTTTTAAGGCCAGCACTTTTAATATTCTTGAGTTTCTTCAATGCGAGTTCTTTGCACTTTATCTCATAGAGGACTGAACCACATGGATTGAAAATCTGAGAAGAAAGGCCCTAACCCAGTGTGGTTCTTACCGGTGTGGGCCTTGGAGTTTCAATAAGCTGTTAAAGTGTTAGAAAGCACCACAAATGTATCCTATAAGCAGTTGTCTGCTTGACCTAATGCTCACAGTCACTTTTTGTGAGGACAGGGATGAAGCAAACAGAAAACAGTAATTCCAACCTCCTAGAAACAACCTGCCACAGCAACAGAGAGCTTCTGGGTGGAACAGTGGCAGTGCTAAGGAAATACTGAACAAGACCAGTGAAAAGTCGCTGTAGAGTTCCCAGCGAAAGACACCTATGTTCCAAGAAAAACAGGACAGCTGTCAATCTCTGACTAGTGACATCTCACATCAGAAGCACAGTGTCATTCTTCAAGTTCTACTTCAAAACTTCTGGGACTTTTTTGACTTCTGAAAAGCAGGAGGTAGATCAGGGCAAATTCACCTTTGGTGTAAACCTATTTATTTCACTCAATTTAGATTAGATATGAAATTGGTTCCTACCAGGACTTTAAATGATGATTAGATTTGAAATGTCACTATCAGGTTTCAGAAAAGCGAGTAGAAAGGAGACGGTGCTGAGCCACCTGGAGAGCAGCCATCCATCTTCCTGAAAGAAAATCATTAAATTCTTCAACCAGAAACCTATCAAGGTAGAGGACTTCTAACAGAAGGACTTCTAACCTTCTGGGTGTTGTACTTTCTCTCTCTGAGAGTGGCACAGAACTTGCCAAATGTCATTCTGGCCAGGATACAAAAGTTGGACCCTGTGTCCAAAGATCTCCGGCATCTGTACGAGACCTGTAACAGCTGCTGCTTGGAGGAGGGCAGTAATTTCTCTCTTCAGTGCTGCAGCTGGCTGACAAGTTTGTGACGCCATTCCAGATGCTGGTAGACAGCTGTTCAGCAGCTCTCCAGGAAGTATAAAATGTGCAGAGGTTCTTGTGGCTTGAACATCTTCAGCCCTCACATCAACCTTTGTCCAGTCTCAGCCAGGGAGCTCTCACCACTTCAGTGGTGCTCATCAGTGGCACAGGTGGGAAAGAAATGCAGTTTTGACTTATTTAGAGAGTTGCTCAGCATGATCTAGACTGAAACATCCTTCTTTGCATTGTAAATGAATCATTATGGGGGGAGGAATATATTAAGACCTAATGACTGTACCCCTGAACTTTGTCTGCAAACATGTTCTACTTTAACAGCAAAAAAACCCAATGACAGATCTTTAAAAATTTGATAAAACTCCTACCTTTAAAGCCTTATGAAACCGCTACACACCGTAAGCTTTTCTGACAGGCAGTATTGGAAACTTGGTTTCAGCAACTCCTTTGACAAAAATCAAAATTAATTGCCTTTCTTGTGCCAGCAGACTGTTACATTTCCCTCCCACTGAAGAAGATTAGAGGTGCTTTGGTGTGGACACCTTTCCCGCAGGTGATGTCATTGTGGATTTGTGCTAAGTTCTGTGTTTCATTACCAGTGCCCAGCCTCACTCACAGTGCAAAATACGCAAGTGCTCAGCCGTGATCCACCTTCCCTTTCCCACAAAACTGCAGGGTGTGTTGCACAGCAGGTGAATGAACTGTGGATTCAGATCTAAGCTTACTCACTACTCACTTGTGAGCAACAACAAAGATGTTTTTCTTGCCTGAATTCTATTTTAGCCTTGCAGAGTACTGTTCAGTGAGTGAATCTTCTCCGAGTGCTGGGTGGATGGTAATGAAATGTTTTGGAGGCACAACTGCCCCAGAAGGTCCCCAGCACAAAATGAGTTGTCTGGGAAAGAGTGCATGGTGGGCACATGGGAACGCTGGGGGAATAACAGTAAAAGGGGAAACACTGTTCCATCAAAATTTGGGTGAATGAGTTTTCAAAATGTGAGACAAATTTTAGGATCAATGTTTAGACTAGAGGTTTTTAAAAATTGCTTCAAAGTTTTTCCAATTTGACCCTCATAAAAATGAAAGCTTTCCCATAATCCGTGATAGGACAAAATTTTGAGGTTAGTGCTTAGTTCTGTTTTGAAACAGCTTAGTGCTATTTTGGAACAGTCCAGCAGCGATGTCTAGTACACTGAAACAGTATTATCACGCTCTCTCAAAGAGTTATGAAGTTGGCAAAAGCAGAGATAAATTAATATCTGGAGTCATATAAAGCTTTCCAAGGTAGCAAGGAAATCAGTGGAAAAGTTAGAATCAAATCCACAGACAAAAGGCAATACTATTCTATCTCATTACACTTAATTCAGAGGATTAGAATACAGATATTCACCCAAAGAGTCAATCTTATCAAGAAAATAAGGTGGAAGTAGTAACTGCAAGAGCTAAATTTTTAGAGGGGCATTGAGACTATTTAGATTTTCCTCTTTGGGTGCACAGAGCAAATTAAAAAAATCACAAAATAATAGAAGAAAATCAGGAACATGGAAAGGAAATCAACATGGCTATATGCCAAGGTAGAAGGTACTAATAAAATAAAGGAAATATCTTTATGAACAAACAAAGCATGGTGTCCTAATGAGGACTGCAAACTCTGCAGCACACAGACAAAAATAATGTGCGAGGAACAACTTGTAAACTGTATTAAAAACAAACAAAAACCTCCAATGACCTACCCAACACTTTTTTGAACTTACTAAGGTTAGAACCTAGAGGACATACAGATGACCAACATGTGATAGAATTTTCTAGAGAAAATAAATCATAGTCAAGTACCTCAGTGAGTCTGCAATTATCATTAAGTAGCTTGAAGAAGTTCCAGTGCTAGACCTACTCCCTCTTTTTCAGTAGAACATACAGGAGGTCTTTCTCCAGATGCAAAATTGGCAGAAGGATAGTGGAATAAAGGATAAAGGAAAGTGAAGGTGAACGTGTGGCAAAAGGACAGAACAAGCAGTAGCAAATGGCCAGGACCTAATTGCATTGCTCTGGGGCTCTCCAGAAACTGTGAGATACAGTAGCTGAACAGCTCTAAGTGCTATGTACCCTCTTACCCGGCAGGGAAGGGAAGGGAAGGGAAGGGAAGGGAAGAAGGAAACATGGTGACAATATTCCTAGGAGTGGCCAGGGCCACCACAGAGCAGGGGTTATCAGCTAACAGGAAATATGTTCTGTGCTGTAAAGAAGAGCAGAGCTGGTATTTCCCATCCTTTCCAATACAAGTAAATGGGGCATCAAGTGACACTAGTGAGTGTCAAGTTCAAGACAAAAAAAAGTGAAGAGGTTGATCCCCACAGAGGACAGAGAGAAGATGATAAACTCCTAGTTGACTGACATTATGGAGGCTAAAAATGTTATATGGGCTCAAAAGAGCACCTGGAAGATTTTACTGAAGAAAAATCCATCACAACCTATTACATACAAGTTACTACCTCTGTCTTGAAGTTCTCCTATGGTATTTCTGCCTGTGCCTAAGAACATGGTTTTGGAATTATGGCTCCCTGCTTAACTTGACCTTATCCTCTCCTCTAGGCATCTGCTGCTAAAAGCAGGAAACCTGGCTATGTGTGTCTTTGTTCTGGCCAAGAAAAGCCTCTCTTTTTCTCTGATCAGTCTAGCCAACAGGAAGCAATGAACAGATCTGTCCTAAGAGGAAAATTAGAGAATGCTAAGTGAAGTTAAAGAAATCTTTTATCCAAATGCAAGACAAAAGTTCCTATTGCGTCTGTGTATGAAACACCATGTAGTCAGTTTCTGTTTGCTTTTAATCAGATCCATTTTCACCTTTCACTTTGGAGTCTCAAATCCATTACTAAATATCAGACAGGGTGCTAATCACTGGAACCAGGCACCTGTGAGGTTTTTTTCCCCAAAAGAGATCAGAAACAAGCACAAAGCAGGCTAGAAGTTGAGATGTATTAATTAGTCCTTCCAGTGGCAACCTTATCCAGAAGATGTCACCAAAGCACAAGTAGTGCTCACAGTCCCTAGAACAAGGAACATAAATGGAAGGACCCTGGATTTGTATAAAAAACACTGAAAAATCAAGCAGGATGTTTAGAGAACATCTCAAAATGTTGTGTGATAACTGTCCCCAAGCCACAGCAAAAACCAGGTGGTTGGTCAAGGCAAAACCAGTGCCTGGAGCAAAGGCTTTCAGGGCTTCAGAGAGCTTAATCTAGCATGCCAGCAATGTGGACAGTGCTGCAACCTCAAGCAGATCAGCAATTAGCAGATGATATCTGAGAGGTTAATATCATTTCACTTCTTTGTGACAGCTGAGTGCAGGTATGAGTCAGCATGACTCATCCTGATTAATGCACTGTGGTTCAGAACAGATCCTATTGCGGGGAAAAGTTCAATTTAAAGAACACAGACCAGGGCATCAGCCAGCAGAAATTGTCCTGAGCCTTGAACCTTGTGTTTAAGGGTTTTCTTGACCCTCTCTGGCAGCAGGAGATGAGCCCCATTGCATCATGTGTATCCTTCTCTAAGAAGAAACCCAAATGAATCTACCTGACAATGGTAAAATCCACAGGTGCTTTAAGCCTGACAATGCATTAGAGTGTATCACCACCTGAGTACCACTCTCCACAGACCTCTCTGACAAATGTGTTCTAGGAGCAACTAGAGTATGAATAATGGAGCTTTTAAACTCAACAGACCTTTATTCAGATCTTGTTTGTGACTGCCCAATTTACACCATTTTGAGCAGAGGGTTAAAAGTAAGACTTGCTCCAGTAGTATTTGCACTATTATGGGAAAAGATTTTGTGAGAGGTACTTCTAGGAAATTATGCATAATAGTTATGTAATATAAGAAATCACATTCTCATAATATCATTTGGCAGGTTTAGCCTTATTTCTAGGAAACAGGCTAATAGAAATGGTGTCTTTTCATATTCTGTATTAATCAAAGCAATGTAATGAGACCAGGTCTACAGTAAAAAGTAATCTGAAGGTATATCTATATGGATTTCCAGTGTTCTGAAGCAAGCTGTGGTCCAAATAAATTTTGTTATATGAATCTGTATTTTATATATACATACACATATACACACTATTAGGAACAATCCATTTACATAATTTGATTTTCAATCTACTTCCAATGCAATAAGGAAGTCTTCTGTAAAAATTAGTGCTGCTTTTAAGTCTGTACATCTAGCACCTGCTAAACAAAAACATTTTTCAGTTTCTAAAAATTTACAAAAAACAATTTAACAAGTAATGAGGTAAAAAGAGAACTTCTTTAAAAGCAGAAATAATTTGGGTTTCAAAAAATTAATAGCATGCTTCTTGGCTGAAGAAGTTCAAATTACAGACAGGGCTCTTAAAAAAATCTATTCATGGCACCTAGCCTTCTTGCTCATGTCTGAACAATCAAGCCACTGCTTTGTTTCAGATAAAAAGAAACAGTTTCCTTAGCAATCTCAGAAAGCTTAAGAGCACAGCAACAGAAGAAGAGGTTTATCTTTGCACATATGCTTAAAGCAGTAATAAAACTGCTGCTCTACCACTGTGTCGGATCCCAAGTCACGCGTCTTGGGGTGATTCTATGACAATACTGTATTCCCCATTGCCTGCTTGATCTACAGAAATGTAGTTTGTACCTTTAAACTGCAAAGGGAGAGAGAAGCCAGGGGAACTCCTCAAAGCAGCTCGCTTGACCTTGCAGTTAGACGTTTACAGACTTCTCCAGACTGGCAGTTTTTGCCAGTTAGGAGGGCAGAGGAGAGAGGTTTTTTTCTCTAGCTCTTTGGCTTTCAGCTGAAAGGGGCTGCAATCTGCCTCAGTAGCTTCTGTTCCTTTTTGGACTGTTTTCGGCTTGCTTCTTCATCCAAGACCAGCTCATCATCTCTGGGAAGCTCGGCAGGACTCTCCGGGGGTTGGGGGGGCCCGGACTCTGCCCAGCTTAGGACTGTGTGAGCAGCTAAATTTTACAGACAGAAGGGGCTATATGAAATCCACCAGCCTCTTTAGGGGATGGGAAGAGGTTTCAATATCCTTTTCTGCCCCTTGCCTGTGGGGGTCTCTGTTTGTTAAATAAACAGTATCTTTCACTTTCATTCAAGAAATTGTTTTTCTGAACCAGTGTGGGGAGGGGCTGCTGGGGCCTGCTTGCCTGGCAGGCAGGAGAGACAGAGATGCCTTTTTTGGGTTGTTTCCTCCTGGATTTGTGTCCAAACCAGCACATCATGAGAAACAGACAAAATCAGCCTCTTAGACACCACATAGTCCTGAAGTTCCCTACAGGGTATTGGCTCAACAAGGTAAGAGGGTCAGGAAGTTAAAAGCACTCCTGGGAGGAGTCAGCTGTGTGGTAATTCTCCAGTCTTGTGGTGAGGACCTGCCCGGTTCAGAGAATCCTTTCCAGAAAGCTCCTCTGATTTGCCTCTCTCTGTAAAAAAGGGGTTTGCTTTCTATTTCTCTGGAAAGAAAGTGGAAGGAGTGGAGCAAGCTGAGTTTTTAGCATAAGCTAAAACTGGACATCACATCCAGTTATCAACAAAGATCCTTCTCTTTGTCACACATTAAGAAGGTCATAAAGCTTTGCATAAGGGTAAATTGACATCAAAAGCTAATGCCTGATTAGGCATAATTTGGGAGATTAGGCAATGTAAACAGGCATCCAGACTTTCTGGGTAGAGCAAAATCAGAATTTCAGCCTCTGGGAATCTCTGTCTGCAGGTCTACAGGCAATAAATCATTGGAAATGCACAGGCTTTTTTATGACAGCAATCCTCCTCCATTACATAAACTCATTTCTTGCTCTCTTTGTCATAAACTAAAAGAGGGGGCTTGACAATAAACACTCACAATTCTCATTAATTGGCTGCTGTTTGTGCAAAACCTCCCTGGTTTTCACAAACCTAGGCAACCTGGATAGTTAGGAAGTGGGATGATATTAACCAAGCAGAACCAGCATGGTTCAACTAGGTAACTGGGGAAATATTTAGTTTTCAATTTCAATAAGATTTCATTGTATACTTCTGTGAACAAAGATACTTACAGAGAAATGAAAACAAGTCAAGTGATGCTGAAATACACTTTTCTCTCTTTTGGTAATTTGCAAGTAGCTCCAGATCCTATTCTGTGTAAACATCACAGTTGGCCTTGCTGGTAGACCCCAAAACTAACATACTTTTTTTATTTAAGTACTTCCAAATGCAACAGGGAGCTACTGTAAACTATGAAACTACATGCAATTGAGAAGTCCCATTTTATTTCACATGCTGATCAATTACTCTTCTGTATTTTCAACCTGTGCTTAGCAGTGTTTGCAGGTTGTCATACACATAGCAATTAAAAAGAAGTCATAATTAAGAGAAAATTACTGGTTCTTTACACCCAGTTTTATATTCTGTTCTGTGTTGTTGTCTACATTCATGGAGGATACGACATTACATACTGCTCCTTTATCATGTTTTGTCATACATAGCTGCCTGTTCAGATTTCTCCTGCTCTAAGGAGTTACAGTCTTGGAGTTTCCGTAGCTGGTGTACCCACAGGATGGACTACTTAAAAATAGTATGGAAAAATGTAAGTAAATAAGTGTACCTTTGATTTAACTCAGACACTTCCTTCTCGAGGAGGGCACATTAGAGCTGATCTCTCAGTTTCTTTTCTGAATGTTTTCACTGCAGACAACAGAGGAGAAGCATTAGTTCAGAAGCCACGCTATTGTGGTGATGGTGATCTACTGCCACATTTGGCACCACTGCCAGGAGCAGAGATTTGAGCTGACACTGTCACAATGTCTTTTAAATTAATTTGGCATCAAACATCAAAAAGGTTTGTTGTCACTTTCCTGTAACACAAGTACAGCAGTCTGACAGGCACAGTAAAGGCTGTGGCACTTTTCTCTGTCAACCTGGCTTCTCAGTGTTCATTTTTCAAACATAACTCTGTTATCTATGTTGCTCTGTTGGAGCTCTTGGAGGGCTCAGAGACAGTTCCTGCTCAAAACACAGTGGGTATGAGCCTGGGTGAGCTCTGCCTCCTGGTCCTGGCTGTACCGTTTGCTCCCTTAGCTGAGACATCATAGCAGTGATCAGAAATAGCAGAACTGAGGGTAATATGAGAAGAATCTGTCTTTCGCTGGTGAAGAACATTGGCCATGTCTCTGATGAGATGTGGCTCTGACAATTGTCACCCCAGCAGCACTACTTCTTACTCCAGCCTTTTGTCCCTAAATCAGGAATTTCTCAGGGACAGGTAGGTATTTTCTCTCAAAGTGAACAGTGGAAAATGAATTTTGAGCAGCACTATAACTAATTTGAGACTACAATTAGTCTCAAATGGAAAAGAAGTTTAACTGAGTTCCTGTGACCATTCAGATGCTTAAGGATTGATAATTAGGATAGCCTGTGGATAACTCACAGGCTTAACCTGAAGTATATAGTTAAGTACATGACTGTATGGAAGCCTGTATTGTCAGCCACTGAGACACTGGAGCATTCTGGTATTTAAAACATGTTGTGGTACAGAATCCTGTCTACTAAAAACTAGTCTGAATCCTTAATTTACTTTATAAGCAAATCAATGAAGAAATTTAGATTTCAGATCTTTTCTATTAGATTTCAGGAATTTTCTTGGAGTGTAGTATGGTTTGAAATAAATCACTGTAAGCAGGAACATACTAGACAACCTATACACTTTTGGCATCTCAACTTAAACATCTGTCTTTTAAAAAAACAAACAACAAAGCAGAAATATGCATGATCGTTCCTCTTTTTATTTGGCAAATGACAGCATCGTTTCATATAAAACAGAAAAAGAACCATGCTGATCAGCCACCCACACACTTTCTTTAAAGCTCTCATGAATTGGATCAACATTTAGAAAGCACAGCAAGTACTGGCATTTAAGTAATATTATAAAAACAGTCAAGCTGTGATAGTGAATATGTATCCAGCCTTTGTACATTAGCTTCCCTATGCACACACAATGTTATGAAACACTGTTCAGAAATACAAGAACATGATTTTCATGGGAATTTCACAATTAGAAATCACCTCTTACTTTACATACATGAGCAAGGCAGTTAAGCTCTCCCTCTCCCCAGCACCAGCTATTCACAGAGCTGCTCCCTCATCCTGCCTCAGATTAGACCGTTATGCTCCAAGCCCAGCATCTGCATCTTCTAATGCAAAAGGCTGGCCCCAAGCTCCTGAGCACAGTCTACTTGCTCCTCCCATGCCCGAATTTAAGCTGAATTCGATCCTGACATACCTTGGGAACAGCTACAGCTATTGCCATGCCGTATCCCTGCCTCAGGCAAGATTCATTGCTTTGTTGCTGATATCCTCTGCTTACAAAAAAAGACAAATTAAATACGATAAATCCTTTGCAGGATTTACTCAACACCAAGACATACAGTTGCCATTTCATCCTTTTTCATATACGAGGCAGCTGCATCAAAACAAGCCTGGGTTGGTTTTGTATTCCAGGTATCTCCAGAGCCACTGTGAACAGGCAGTGGTGGTTTCTCATTCTGCTGCTCTGGCCCTTATTTAAAATTTGTGTAGTGTTTATATTCTTCTACACTGATTTTTAATGTAGTTGGATCTTAAAACACATGCATACACACAAACTCAGCTTTTAGGCTGGTCAAGATGCATTATTACTACCCTTTGAAAGAACACCAAGTGTTTAATGTTTACCCTTTTAATTGCCAATCCCTCTTTAACACCAGTCTGATCTTCTCCATTTGATGGGATGTTATGGAGGGGAAGGGGAGGACGTTTTGCCTTGAATTTTCAATAGAGATTAAATTTAGTAAGTTATTGTGATATCGTTACTGGTCCAGCTGAACCTCTCCGAATCAGTGAGGGTAACCCTTGTGAGATGCATTGCCTCCGAGTGTGAGCTGGCTTGCCTGCTTCTGAAGCACCCCAAGGAGGGCAAAACATTCCCCAAAAGCCACCTCATGTCTGGCCCAAAACCTTGAGCTGGAAAGCTTAACACACACACACACACACACACACACACATCAGCATTAGTACATACAATCAATGTGAGTCTTCAGCTCCCTCATATTTCAAAGCTGGGATACTCACCTTAAAAAGTGGACCTGCTGCAATTGTTTGGGTGCTCAGCTTCCCACTGACATCCTTGCGGTCCCCTCTGAGCCCACTGGCTCCTAAAGCAAGGCAACTAGCAGGCTTTTCAGTGAAATTAACCTTACTTTCAGTTTGCATCCCAGTGTCATTAGCATCAGAGCTGTAATTCTGATTTCTTTGATCTGTATTGTTTGCCTGCATAATCAACAGACAGGCAAACACATGCTTGGTGAATGAGCAATTGCAACATGCAACCTTTTTTTATTCCTTCAGGGAATGCCGTGGCATGAAACAAGGTCTTTGTAGCCCCTCATGCCACCAGGATGTGGGAATAGTGCACCCCTGGCTGACTGAAGAAGGAAGAAGATGAACCCACCTGATACTGAGGCTGGGAGGAGAATGCCCAGGACTGCAAAGCTTCCCGGGGTGCAGAAAGGAACCCCCTCTCCACAGTCCCTGAGGGTGTCCAGCAGGTCTGGGCAAGACCATTTCTCCTCCCCGCCACCCAAAGAGGTGCATGAAGGCTTATGTGTCTTATAAACCACTCCTGATGGGAGTTAAGGAATGACTGTGGCCATGGCATATTCCCTCTTTAAATAGAAGTGATGATGCCTTCAGTGGGATGCTAGATCCTATCATCTGCACTCAGGGCAACATCCATCCACTCATTAGGTGACCCAACAAGTTTGATCTGCTTGGGCTAAGCAGGGACCATGCAGTTAATTTTGCTCAGAAGTGGAATTTAAAGCAGGGTTTAAAACTGCAGACCCAGAAAATTGATCTTAAAAAACCACTCAGCTCTGTGAAGAGCTCATAAACCTAAAATTAAAGCTTTAAAATAAATGCAAAAGCCATCATCTACTGCATTATGTTTCTCAGTTATACCAATTTAAAATTTTCACACCGAGATAATCCGAGTAGCCCAATTCCGTGTCAGTAATATCACCTACACTAACACCCTGCAAGCCCAGCAACAAACTCTCCCAGGCAGGAGGCCAGGTGCCAGCACCAGTCACTGAACTTGAAATCAATTTTGTCTCTCAAGTGTAACTTTATTCTTGTACTCTATGAATATATCACTGTGTACAGGGACAGCTGTACACACATTTTACAGAGATAAGTAAGATGAAACCACTGACTTAATAAACTCATTTTTTATAGACGCAGAGTACTTCTGTGCAGCTGTGTAACACAGAGTGGGACTGAAGCAAAGTACTGCAAAGCAGGAAGAAAGAAAAGATGAAGAGATCTTTAAGATCTGTAGGAGTTTCGCTGAAAAGGAAATCTCACTTCTGTCATGTGAGCTTTATTATCTCATTGAGGGGTTGCTTTGAGGGTTTTAACCACTGCTGCCTCAAGGAGGATGGCTACAGGGTTCATTTCTCATCCCCTGTCCCCTGTACAGGCAAATCATTATTTGCATGCCCAGTTCTTCTCCTGTGTCACAAAAGTTTAGATTTACCCGGTCATTAAATTGTCCCAAAATAACTGAACTTGGAATACGCTTGGCAGCTTCCAAAAATAGGGAAATCTACATTATCCTTCTCTGAGTTAATAGATGTAATTAATTGTTTCTAATATTGAACAATGGCATATAAATTCACTCAAATATTTACTTGGAATCAAAAACCAAGGCAATAAGGAATTAAAACTATTTTCAGAATAAAGATAGCTGACTGCAGAAACGAATACTCTGCTGGCAGCAGGCTGGGGTATCTGCATTTATTCTAAAAACTAGCAAAATGGGAAGATGCAAGTCATAGCACTTGCACCTGCACTTGCATAGCACTTGCATCAACATAGCACTGAAGTAGTAGAAAATGCCCTCTTATAGCCTTCTGTTTACAATCCCACTGTTAATAACCAGAACACCTTTTCTCCACCCATATTAGACATTCTCTAGGTCACCATGAGGGTTGGTTAATGGCTCCCTCTAACCCCAGGGTCACACACCCCAGCTCGAGATCATGCTTTCAGCAGAGGTACCCCTCGCATGAGGCAGATCCCTCAGCCTTTGCTGTGACCATTCGATGCTTTTAGAACAAGCAGAGGTGTTGTTTAGGCAGAGGTGCTGTGGTCGTCCCTGCTCTAATGGCACTGTTATCTGGCACAGTGCCTGGCATCTTTTGATGCCTTGTTATCTTGTAAAAGCAGAGCAGCCGCACACGTGGTGCAGTTTTTCCAATGAACAAGTCACAAGACTTTCAGACGTACAACTGGTGAAAGGCTGTTGAAATGCTCTTAGAATTATAATGACAACTTATCAATGCTTGGAACAAAATCATCCTTTTACTGATTAATTCGCAGGCTCCAGGAAGAGTGTTTGCTTGTGAAATCTCTTCTGCCTTTTTAGTGTCATTTCTTCTTTTTTTTTCTACTCATGATCTGTAAAAGGGGAATGTTAATAACAGCAGAGTGTGGACTCTTTTCAATTTAGCTCTGTTATCAGATAGCTTTCTTGGGAGACTAACAGATAAGAGCAAAACATGACTTTTCTCACCAAATAACAACTGCTTTGACATGCACAGTGTGAGATAAGCTGCCTGTGCATGTCATCATCTGCAGACCTGTGATCTTTCTACTACAACTCTACTGCTCACTGGGTAGCCAACTCTAAAATGTGGGCATCAGCCCCCCTGTGACCATGCAGAAAAGGAAGCTCTTTAGGTCTCTTTGGCTGAGTAGAGATTCCCTCATGTGAGAGCTGGTATTAAAGGACAGCTCCAGATAAAACTGTGCCCAGCTTTTATCCACAAGGAATAGGGAGAGTCTGTATTTCAATCAGTAGCCATCCATTAGAGATCCCTTACCCAGTGCACTAAACCTCAGGAAAAAATTAAAGTCTGACCTATGCTGCTTGTTAGCAGATACTCAGCTGATGGACTAATACCTCTAAAAATTATGTTCTAAGACAAAAGAGATGATGAGCAGATGACACTCAATATTAGATTAATTTACAAACAGAAAAGAACTTTTCTGAGAGGCCTGAATCACACTGTCTGAGGGCAAACAACTCCACATCTTTCCAAAATAAGCTGCAACACAGCTTGTTTCAAGCAGAGGAATGACACAGAGGGTGCCACTGTCACCACGTCTGGCTGTGAGTCCTTCAGAAGCCACAGTGACACCCTCCCTGGCTTTGAACACTGGATGTTGAAAGCCAGAGCGATCTTCACACTTCAGGGTGCTGGACAGCAGGTGGTTTTCATACCTATTTAACCCAAGAGGTACAACAACAGGGTTTAAATATGATAATTAAAAGGTCCTCTGTGGTAAACCAAAAAATGCCCAGAGAGTTCAACCCCTCTCTGTTCAAAATCCAGGATAGGGAGTCTTTGCAGAATAACTCCTGTGTTAGAAAAGTCCTGTATGCTGAGACCTGGCCAGTGTCCAGGCTTGTTCTGTTTGCAAACAAATCACTGAGAGAAGAAAAGGACACAGTGACATGTTTCTGAGAAGTCAGATTAGAGGCTAGGAGCACTGAACCAATGTTTGCCTTGGCTGGAAGGGGAGGTGTGCCTTAAAGACAGGTTGCCAAGTTTTATCTGTGGCACTTGTGTCCTGCTAGGGGAAGTCCCTCAGGCCCACACTACATGACAACACTATGGTGACCATGAGGTTATCAGAAGTTTCTTGTTTTCAGGAGTGCTTTTCTCTTCAGGTCCGGCTACAAGGGAGGGTGAGGGTTGGCAATAGATCACAGCATCTAAAAGAACTCTTACCACTTTGAGGAGAGAAGCCCAGTACATGTTTGCCAGCCTTTTGAAGATACATTTCTAAATGGAGACAGAAAGCACTTTGCACTGTCTCCCCAGGATAGGGATGAACATTTCTCAGTGTTGAAACCTTTGTATTACTCACTGCTCTGGTTACAACTTCCCACCTTTTACCGTATCTGAACCTGAAATCATCTACCATCTTCACTTGTCCTTCCAGTTACAAATACTGAACATTATGTTTTGGTTTCTTTGTAGAAACCCTTTGCATACTGACCATTATTTATCAATGGTAAATTGTCTGCAGATGCCCAATACGCAATTATGAAAGATTAACCAGTGTGGGCACAGCTTGCAGCATCCCAAACGCCAGTGCTGATGATGCACACAGTCATGGGTTTATCATTGAAGAGGGTACATCAGTAATGCAGCTGGTACTACTCTACTTAAAAATTCTCTGGTAATTAAGAAATCCTGGAAATATCTTGGACGTTTTGGAAAATAAAAAAAACTCTCTAAAAATCTTTCTCGATGATACCATTCCCTAAATTTAAAGGTTTCTTTAATTTCTAAATTCTGACTAATCTTAAATAAAGCCAACATCTTTCTCAAAATCCAAACCACGACCCTAAAACTTGAATAGCATTGTCAAAAAAAAAAAAATCCCCACTCATATATAAAAAAGTAAGCAAGCTAACAGCTCTCCCATCTCCAGGATGAAGGACAGGCATTTCTCCCTAACTGGTTTAATCATCGTATTTCCTGACAGCCACATAGCATGAGAAACACAATCAGTGCTGCTTTGTGCTGAGGTCAGCAGCAGGTGAGTGTTGACTCACTGCTTGCTTTCCACAGGTTTCTTTGACATTTTGGCCAAGTGGATTTTATGGAGTTGTCTGCAGATTTTTTGTTAATTTTTTTCTTTTTTTGCCTCCCTCGTCCTTAATCTTCCTTACGCAGCCTTTGAAAAGGGCTTTCATTCTATCGTATTTCTATATGATAGAATGATGCCACACTGCTAACAACTACAGAGTGTAAACAGATGTAGTGAGCTCTTTCATCTCAAAGTCGTTTCCAAGAAACTGAGGTATGTATTGATTAAGGACATAAATTGTACAGTCTCATTTGAACACTGACTGTGCAGTCAAGAAGGCAAAGGAAGTACTTTATCTTTATATATTGAAGATTGATTTTGTTCACTCGCACTGAAAAATATTTTACTCTGAAGGATGTCTTGCCGGTACCAGTAGGATACTTAGGCTTTTAGTCCCATTAGATCAGGCACTGCCTTCCTTCTAAAGAGAGAGAGAGTTGGTAGAGTCCAGAATGAAAGGGCTACAGGTGTGCAGTTCCAGAAGCAGCTCCACACATTGGACAGATGCTCACTAGAGTCTAAGTCTTTTTTTCTTTTTAGTAATAATTGACCTCAATTAACTGCAAGAGTTTTCCAACTTGGTAAAACCCAGAAAGAGTGAGGTGGCATTACTAATACAGGAAGGCAAATATTATATTAGGATATGAAATACAGTGAGCACCATGCACATAATCTGAAAATCATAGCTCAGTTCTGACTTCTAATGAGATTTTGCAATTGTGCCAGAAGAGGCTTCCCCAACAAGGGAGTAAAAATCTGAGCTGTTTATCATCTACTAATGCATACTACAACTGTTAGAGACAGCTTCTTCAAAATCTAATATTACCATATCTATTTTGACAGCCGTAATCTTGGGTAAACAACACTGAACATAATGTGATTAGCAGTTATAATTTCCGTTTGATGTGAATGTAATAACCCTAATTCAAATCTAAACCAGAAAATGAGGAACTGTGAAATTTTCACCCTGACAGCCCTGGAAATAAAGTTAAAGAGACAACCCATCTCCATGGTGGGAACTGTCTAGGGCTCTTGAGACCGGATCACTTGAACCTCAAGAAATACCTCTTCCAATAAAGACAACATAAGCATCTAATATAAATTTAACTGTAAATTACAAAGGGCACATTTGTTAACAGAAAAATGAATTTTTTTTACACCGCATTAGTTAGCATAGGAAGAACTGACTCCTGAGTAACAAATGTGTTATTATTGCCAGGTAGCTCTCTTGGAAATCAGAAACAATAAGCAACTGTTTGGTTATTGATAGCATGGTCTAATCAAAGAGATTTTCTTACCCTTTCTCTTATTCCGATTTTTATTTTTGTCAGTTTTTCTCGTGTTGCCTTAAACAACCTACCTAAGTAATGCAGCTTCTTCATCATGTTTTAGGAAACCATTCTAATTTCATAGGTAATAATTAAAAATTTACCTGCAGGCTAAATTTTTTGCAAATTAGTTTTTTGTTACTGATTTCGGAATCTCTCCTCTCTTTGATAGTCAAGCCTTTCAGACACAGTTATGGGCAGATAATACTATATTACCTACTTGTATAAAGACTTTTTTTTTTTCCACAGAACTAATCTCCCCATATTTCAGACATTCCTGACAGTCCCTAAAAACTTCTTACCTTTCCTGCGATTACACAAATTTGCCAGAGGCAGTTCTTTGTAAGTCAGAGATCAGAGCCCAATCTTACTGCTCTTGTACATAAACCAGCCCTGGCTGAACTCTGCTTCATCACAGAAAGCAGCACACATCTGAGAAAGACAAAAACCTTTTCAGAGATTTTTTTTGTTAGTTTTTTTTTTCCAAAGCAAATAACAATTTCCCCCTTGTTAGTTTTTCACACAATCTGAAATTAAAAGGCAATTTTTAGTCTCTGAAAGATGTAGTTGCTATTGTAGAGTGGAATAAAATAAGCCCCAAACCTGAAGGGTGCGTACTGGCAAAGAAGATAAAAGGTATGTGCAAAGGTTTTCCAGTGGTCTTAGGTGATTCATTCTACAGGTAATATAAGATTGCAGATAGAAGTTCAACCCTCAACTTCAGAGGTCCTGTGAGAGCATCAGCAAAAATAACTCCTCCTTGTTCTGAATATGCACTGTGGGAAAGTGACAGTAATGGCTATGAAAAATTGTTATCTAAGGAGGCTGTCAAAAACCCTGACTCAGGACCAAAGCCCTACACAACCCTGCAATGTACTCTGCACACATAGGATGAGTTAATCTTTATTTAATAAAGTCAAGCAGACAGCTCCACTAACACCTCATTCCTATGTGTCAGTCATTGACCTTTGCAGCAAGTCACAAGCATAGTTAATTAAAAGAAAAAGAGCAGCATAAACATTTAGGAAGAATTCCATTGAGCAGCTCAGGTAACAGATGTGATGTTCTAGCTCCTGCCACCACTCCCAGAGCACACATCAGAGATCTCTTGCTAACAGTGGTGTGCATGTACCTACAACTTCTGCATTGTACCTTATGTCCAGCTCCTTATCCTGCTTGTAGGGGCTCAGTGCTGTGTTTTGACTATCCCATTCCTTGTGACTCAGGACCAGTTGGAGCATGATATGTGGAAACCACAGCCAGAGAAGACTGGTGCATCTCAGATCTTACATTGGTGTGGAGTTGATGTGAAGGAAGGGCATACAGGCAGCCAAAGCCCTGCTGGCTCCCAGGTCAGATGTAGCCTCTATCCACCTTCCACCGCTTCTTCCCTTCCACCTTTTTCCATAGCATGCACCCCTTCTCTCCTCCTGTTGTTGTTTCTGCCTCTTCATAAACAGTTACGTGGTGTTTAGAGCGTACATGTTGAGCATGTGGGCTGCTGCACATCCTTGCATGACTGCAGTGAAAGAAGGGAGATCCATATACACACACCCTCTTGTGTAAAGAATATACTTGTCTTATCCTGTGAGAACCAGGTTAAAAGCTGGACATGAGACGTTGCATCACATATAAAAGCAAGAGGCTACATTTTCAAGAGGTGCTGTGTAGGTCTTCGGTTTTCATATGTATTTAACATTTAAAGTCAGTCAGAAAAATCTTTTCTTTTGACTCTTATCAAATGTCAGTTGTCAGAAAGGCTCTAGCCAGAAAAGATTCTGCATTTCAGTATTTCAGTTTTCTGCTGCATTTCTATTAAAACCAAGTCATGTCCACGGGGCACTAAGTCACTCATTCATGAACTTCTTAAGGAACAAATCCTCTGTTTGAATAATTGCAAACAAAAAGTTAAATCCTGAAATTCAATTGCAATTTGAGTTTTCACTGCAGGCCACAATGTCCTAATAACCTGAACATTAGAAAAATAGAAAATCTACATGGCAATGTACTCTCCATGGAGAAAGAAAACTCCAGATTCAGCACAAGTGCTTTTCTCTTAATGTTGAGCACATCTTATTGGAATTTGTAATCCCTCATCGTAAGCCTGTGTTAACTATTTTGACAGAATGAATAGTGTTTTCAAGCCATATAATTTTGACATCAAAACAAAACTATTCAACAACTGCAACCAATAGAAAGCAGATGAAAAGCCACCATTTGGTCCCACAGTGAAGAATGGTCCACTCAGAGCTGCTGTGTGGTAAACAATTAGAAATGAACCGAGACGAATGCACATTTAACCCTCACTTGTCTGCTTTTAATCACAGGCAATTTGAAAATGTGTTGGGCTGAACAGCTGATGGACAGAAGTTTACAGAATGCCTTCATTAACCCACAACAACATCCTCCAACTACGTATTTTCCCAAAGTGAGGTAAGGAAATGAATAGATATTAAAGTAAGGGAACTGAAAGCTATTGTTTTGTAGTAGGAGCAAGAAAAGTGTTTAGGATAGAGTAATTGCAAGAAATTTAAAAACTCAGTGGTGCTGTAGAAAATAGACAAAGAGTAACTGCACAGCAGCAGCACCACACATCACAGCAATTTCCCTCTTTTTTTTTTTTTTTTAACCCCTGAGCAGATAGTTCAGGTGGAAATAGAGAGCTCTGGGAAGAGAGGTAAACATGTAGAGGTTTCCTGGATTAATGACTTTTTTTTAACTCTTGGAGTCTAAAATGAAGATGTTTTATTGCTGTTGGGACTGGAGTCCAATTCTTTCATATAAGGACTCCAAAATCAGTGCAGATAGTTGTAAGTGGTTTTGTTTTGTTTGTTTGTTTTTAATTTGTAACCTCCAAATCAGTCTAGTAGAAAGGGGCAGAGAGTACTCTAAACTAACGAAGTGAAGGTGTAAAGGAGTTGTGATGCAAGAAACCTTAAATCATTATGCTTTTAATATTTCACTAATTTTTTGCTGTTGTGTTAATAGCTGGAACTTCAGGTTTGCTATTAAACAAGGTAAGGAGAAAAAAAACCCCATGTCTTAAGACTCATGCAAACAAAATTCTTCCAAGTCTTGGAACATTTAGAACTAAGACACATAGGAATGAGAGCTTTAAATCATCTTTCAATCACTGCTTTTCGTATCTAAAGAGCAATATTAGAAGTTTTGGGTCTGAGGGGAAGACTGTACTGTCCTTGCAAAAGGACAGCTTAAGGAAGCCAAGTTGGAGAGAAACCCAGAATACACATTTTCCACCTAAAGCAGCATTCAAATTATTTGTTTATTGTGGAAAATAATGTCAGAACCAGACTTTCTTCATTGGAGGGAATGGGGGAGTAATGCTGCACAAGACAGGGCACTGGGTAAGGAACATCTTCCTCTTTGCCACATGTGAATGAATGCCCGTGCTACACAGATCTCTTTTTAGAGGCAGTTACTTCATCTATTTGAAACAACCAGCTTTGAAGCAGCCGAAAAAGGCAGTTCTTGGGGGACCCACCCTCTGCACAGCACTAAGAGTATGGTCCTCTTCTCCAGGCACACTCAGTGTTGTGCAACTCCTGCATACAGAAAATTGCAGCTGACTTGCTGTCAAGGCATGCCAAGCACTTCATTTCCAAATTAGCTTTCTACATAAATGTCTCTCTACTTTTATATTTCAGGAAAGAAAAAAATTAGTTGTATTGGAAAAATGTGAAACAAATGTAATTTTTTCGGCTCAAGAAATAACTTCCAGCATTTCACATTTCTTGGCTGTGGTGATTTGTTTAGTGTTCGTGTTGCTATCTTTAAATTTTTTGTAGGTCTTTGCAACAGGAGAAGTATAACCCAGTCATGTAAAAACCCAAACAGAACTGAAACCCTGTACATCTGGTTTATGTTCTGTGGTTTAAATATTCATATACCAGCAAAAGGCTAAATGACCAAAATAAATCACCATAATTGCAAAATTTAACTCTATTTTGCCATTCAAACTTTAGGTACAGAAATATTTGTAGCAGAAATACCAAGATTTGTCTGAATGTGTCAGCCCATGTGAGGGCATCAGAAGAAAATGAAGGGTTAAAACTGTAAGACATAGCACTCAATAACCAAGTACACAGACACACACACAGAGCAGTCAGCCTTGTAAACACAGCGAGACGTGTTGCTGTTGGGATGCAGGTCTTCTCATCTAGATGTAAACAAGATGATGGCAACAAGGCTATAGCACATGTGCCATTCTCACTCCTCTCACACAACCAGAAATCAAGTTACAGCCAGAAAGACAAACAAAATGAGGAAATAAAGGCAATGGGTAGCAACAGTGCCTAAGATTAATGGAAGACAAAATAAGCATGGTTCAGAGGCAAAAGCTCATCCCATAGTCATTGTTGAGTTCTCAGAGGCACATCAAATCTATCCAGAAAGAGTTTTCTTTCCCAAGAGATCTGTTGAGGAAGCTGAAATCCTAGTTTTTGGTGTCATTCAGTTACGATTATGGGCAGCTCATGAACATCTGGGTGGGAATAAGTGCAGCCCATGAGACAGTGAGTGAGACTGGTGACATTTGTTATCTAAGGTATCCCTTTCCCTTTCTGTACAGTCTTACACAGACTTCTCTCCCATTAATTTACTACAGGATTTCAGGTACTAGAGGATTTCTCTGTCTGAAAGGAAATAAGTGACTAGCTTCCTTTAAAAAGAACCTCAAAACAACATCCATTTGTCCAATGCCAGTTGAATACACAACACTTCAGTGATACACAGCGAGGATTCTCTGCTGCTGGAGACATTTGTGCTAATTACTTTTCCGCCTTCTTATCTGCAGTGGAAGTGAAAAAGAAGTGGAATTGATCTCTTAAGTGCTGTGCCCAAAGAACAACCTTTAAGGAGAAACTACTTTAATTAAAACAAAATGAGAGCAGCACTTCAGGACAAAACCGCAGAGCCATCAAACAGAGCAGTGCCTTCGAGACTGCAGAGTTCACAGTAATTAAGAACAGAGATGAGCAGCTCCGGTGGGAAGAGACTGAGCAAGGCTTAAGTCACATTGTCACCCACAAAATCATGTTAGTGAGACCCACAGACAGTTTAATCAGGACAAACTGATCAGCACTTGAGAAAAAGGATTGGGAGTATTAACTTGGCAGACGGTATATGAACCAGTTTACTCATGGATAAGATGCAGAAGGAAGAGAGAAAGTGACCAAGGAATTAAATTCTCCAAGACTTAGAGGAGAGCTGGAAGGAGCACAATTAAGAGCATTCAGAGGATAAGTTGTAAAGCTGAGAAGGGCAAACCAGAAAGACAGACTTCTAGATCTCAGGGGAGCATGCAATTGCCAGGCTGGACAGATGATGTCAAGGTGTTTGCCAGTTAAATGAAATGGGTAGGTGCAGGATCAGAGATGTGTTCATAAAGTTCTTCCCAAGGGATGAGCACGAGCCATCCTGAAGCTTCAGCAACATCTGGCATCTGGGAAGAAGGCGAGGGGATTTGCTATTGCCCAGCCAGCATTTGCACAACATACTTCCAGAAAAGGTCAACATTTGAAGATGTCTATTATCCAGTAGCTTCCTGTAGAAGTTATTCCAGGTGTACAGATGCCTGAAGGCATCATCCATCAGGGGATTGAGATGGGAGGGAGGCATCCAAAACGAGAGAGGTCATTTAAAGAGAAATATCACTTGACAGCTCAGGAGAGCGATGCATTTCAAGAATAATCTGTCTGTGCATATTTGCCACAGTTCTCTTTTCTGCTTAAATGCAAAATCTATCAGGTTGCTCCTATTTTTAAACACAATACACAGACCATCATACATTAATTGGAGAAACAGGTATAAATGTGGAAACCTCAGTAAGAGCAATACGGCACTTTTGGCATTAGTTTGTACCTCCATAGCATGTTTAAATTTTAAAACCTATGTCTCATAAAATAAGGAAAAGGACAAACATATTTCAAATACATACTCCTTTTGACATTTTCAATTGTGTCCTTTAAGGGCTTTTAAAAGTGTAGGATTTTTATATCTCAAGTATATTCCAAGAAGAGATGTAAATATACAGGAAAAAAAACGGATGTAAAATCACGGCAGGTTAAATTATTAAGTCACCTCAGTGACAAGACCCAGAAACAAGACTTGGCCCTGCCATCACCCAGAATTAGAACTGATCACTTGCATCAGTAAAAAGATGTATGAAGGCCAAGTGGGCACAGTACAAATGTCACCCAAAAGACATATGTTGCAGCACTTTATATACAGCTCTGCAAGCATAATAGAAGCATTCAGATCTAGTTACGTTTCTCCATGTGAAAATTCAAAGTCTTAGTCTTTATAAGAAACAAAGGAAATATTCTTTCTCTTGAAGCTCTGCTGGAAAGCCCAAACATCTGCAGAATGCAAATGAGCACCACCTGCTGCAGCCTCAACAGGATGAAAAAAATTCTGCTTGTATCTAGATAATATAAATACAAATACTTGTATGTTAAATTGCTAAAGTGAAAATCACTTTTGAGTATAGAAAAGCCAGGTTCAGGTCACCAGCTATAAGCAAGACCCCTACAGAATGATTTATTCTCTGGGGCCGTGGATAAATGTCACTGCCTCAGAAATACAGCAGCTCCCAAGGAAGGTGTGTTATCCCAGCAGGTGCTATTGCAACCTGAGGGCAGTTCTGCATAAACATCTTCCATTTGGGGATTATACCTTCTGCCCTCTTCAGTGGATAGTGAGACCATCTGGGTCATTTTCTGTGCGCCACACCTTTCATTTTAATGGAAATCAGAATGCCTAGGCATTTCTGCTGTGTTATTTTTTCAAAATGCATTAGTGACATTTGCTGATTGGAGTAGCTCTTGGCTAGTGGCTAAAAACTTTCGTCCAGTGTGCTCTAATATGTTCTGCTTCACTCTTCTTTCGTTATTTGCTTTTTCAAATATGTGCATCCTTAGACTCTGGTGTTAAACACTCTGATGCACCACTAGGTAAATGGAGAGGAAGAGATCAGAGCAATTGAGGCTTTACTGCTTTATTAATTCACAATTACAGAGGTTAAGCCATCACACAAGATGCCCACAGAGCCCCAACAGTTTTTTTCCCTTTATTTCTTTCCCCCCATCTTTTCTCCTTCCTGATAAATGAGCAGTGAAAGAAGTGACACGTTTATTTCCTAGCTCTGATGCAAGCCAAGTATGAGGAAAGCAGGGGAAAAAACACTGAGCATAAGATCTGGGCGTTGTTTTTGTCCAGAAATGTTGATATAACAAGACTGATTTATTTCATAAGTCTTAAAATTCTTCCAAACAAAATATTTTGAAATAACCAACAGAAGGTCCCTGGCATTTCTCATTAGATTAAAGTGTCAGTGGCAAACTCCAGACGCTGCTCTTACAGTGCCTCAAACACACTTACCAAGTGCCATTCAGCTTGTGCAAAGAACAGTCAGAACACAGCCAGTATCAACACTGGGAAATACAGAAAAAACAAACTAGGATGGGTTATTTTCTCTATGCTCAGACAAATTAACCATCTTTCATGTTCACAGATTGCAAACACTCCATGCAGCAATAATGTTCCCTCATACATTGATAGACTTTTTAAAAGTCAGTGTGGGGTGGGGTTTATTGGGGGGAAAAAAACCCCCAAAAGTGAGACAACAGCAATATCTTGTGTGACAACACAAATGAAGCCCTCTTTCACACTATCATTCTTGCCTGAGGGTTTTTCTTCCATCTTGAATATCTGGGAGTGGTTGTTCATTAATGGGCTTTAGCAGTGTTTGCTCTAGGTTCACACACATCCAACACAAGCACCCCACGGTGCAGCTCCTAAGGAGAAGGCACCTATTCTATTTTCACTGTGCTGTCAGAGCATGTTTGCCTTGCAGACCCTGCTGATCAGGAGGAGAGCTAAAGCCTTGGACTTTGCAGTGTTTTGGCAGCAGGTGAGGTGATGAACCCCTCTCCCACCCCTCTCTAACCTCTTAAATAACCCTCCCCGGCCATGGTCCCTCTGCCCTAGCCTTTCTTTCCTTCACAACTTATGTTCCTTTTCCAGCCCTTCTCCATCCCAAGAGACTCCTCTTTCTCTCCCTCTGTCCAAAATCACCACTTTCCTCTCTTCCCCTCTGCCATGTCTTTACCTTTCACAACTGTGAGTCTTCTCCCTCATCATCACAGAAGGCTGCAGGAGTCTGGACCTGGCTTTGCAGACACTTTCTTGCCTAGAACACTTACCATGTGAGCAAGGTGTAAAACTGAATTTCATGTGACTAAAAGTCTCTTGGACTGCCAAAGCCTTTTTTTGGCCTTTCTGTATGTGCATTTTGCTCCAAGTCTCAAATACTTATGTGGAAAAAGTCTCTTGGCACCACGTATGGGCAAAAAGAATGGAAAACTCACAAGGAAAATGCAGAAATTCAAATGAAAGTGCTACAGTATTTTTTTAATGAATATATGACTGCTCCCTGATATTGCGTGATGCACACTCAGAGCAAAGTCCATCAGTATTCCTTTGTCATAATAAAATACCTGTGCTGTAGCTGACAGGGAGATTTGCCCCTCTACAGCTGTAGAGACAAGCCTTTGCTAGTGCAGCTGCTGCAATGATTTTCTTCAGATCAGCAGCTTACAACAGTAACTCCAATTAAAGTAAACCTGTGGAAGGTGCCAGGCTGCTGGCTTTGCAGAGCATGGCCCTGTATCTAGTAACAAAATCTGAACTCAAATAGCTGTAGCGAGACAAGCTTTCTCGTGCTGTCTTGAGCATGCATCCTTCCTCCTACACTCAGGGGAAATAAAAGGAGCTCAGCAGGGTGTCTCTGTCATCTCACAGAAATGAAAATCTGTGGTAGAAGTGAAGATTGAGGTTTGGGGACTGAGGACTCGCAGTCCTCCTCCCAGCCTGTGATAACAAATGCCAGCTCAGCCACAGTTCATGTTTGCACCAAACGTAGCTCAAAGGAGGCATTTTTACAAGGAGAAAGAGAAGCAGTTACACCTTGAATAAACACTTCCCTTTATTTTTCTCTCTTTTCTTATTTTTCTAGTGGAATTAAGCCTTTCCTTGGTGAGACCAGACACAGAGAAGCTGGAGAGGAAAACAAGAGCTGCAGGAGAAGAAGTCAACCTCTATATATGTAAATGGATCATCAATGCTATCTCTGGTAATAATTTAAATAATTACAAGCTGGAGAGTCATTTTGCTTTTTATGTTTGTCTTTTCCATGAGGACAGAATGATGTGGATTACCCTCACTTGCTCAGTCCAAATAATACAGCTACTTTTGTTGCTGACTTGTTAGAGCCAATGACCAGACGGGTACCTGTAGCTCATCCTCCATCAGCCACTCTTCTTTCACCTTCACTGTAAATCAAATGGCAAGCAAATGCACATTGTTTTTTGAATCTCCTATGACTGGTTTCATACCATACTGGTATGCCATTGGCTGAATATCATATAGTAGAAGAGCAGACCGTTTTTTTTTGTTTTTTTTTTAACTATCTACAGTTGCAATGGAGTGGGGCTGGAATCTGACATTCATACAGAAACTGGAGGTAACTCCTGTTCAAATATTCTGTGACCAGTAGCTTCCACGTTGAGGCCAGGAGCCCCTTTGGCTGGGCTACACCAGCAATAAAGCAGCGAGATGTTTGTGTGCAAGGTCAGTGAGTAGGCAGAGGACCCACGCTACACGCCAGACTGGGAGGGAGAGGCAGGATAGCTAAGGATCTTGAAGGTGTGAATGAATCCATTTAGGCAAGTGATTCGGAAGGAACTGTGACTAATTTAGACCAAAAAGGTGAAGATGAGCTTAGGGGTTGTTTTAGCCACATGGAGATTGGTGGATGGTGACTTGGGGAAAAAGACTGTCAGACAAACTGGATAACAGAGGATAAGAAGCTAAGTGCTATCCTCCTCTTTTAATATATACCGGTTTCACTTTAAATACCTGTTTCCTTTTGTTGCATGTTGTATTAAAGCTCAAGATTAAAATAAAGACTCAAATTTTGCGTTTTCCAAATGCTTTGCTGGCTGGTGTAGCAGTACACATCATCCAAAGAGGCAGTGTCACCTGAGCATGCAAAGTCAAAGCAGGTCCTGCAGCAGCAACGTTCCTTGTCAACTTGGTCATTAAATCAATCCTGCTGCAATAGTTTTAAATGAACAAAATTGTGGGTATTGTTTTGTGGGTACTCTCCTGTCTGTTTCATGAGAGTGTAGGCTCACAGACAATGTATGGGGACATAAAGACTCATGAAATTCACTCCAATGGTTGCATACATGTGTGACCTATTTAGCATCCAGAAACCTGTTTAATGCCAAGAACTACATTAGATAGCTCAAGCCACAGCTCACAGTGAGTCACGTAATGAGGTTCTTCAGATTATTGTTGTCATTAGCCCATTCCCTTCCCCCTTCTCACTTAGGAAGTTCATTTAGGCAAGCAGTCATTTTAAGAACATGCAAATGCTGATTGCTGATTTCTACGGATCTGGCAAGCAGCCAGGCTTCTGTGATGCTGGCTACTATAGGCAGTGGGAAGTTAAATATGCATGACCTCACATAACGTTGATCCATGGGCTCGCAGGCGTTCTGCACCTGTAAAAATCCCAGCTATTCTGCATGCAAAGTGTCTCTGGTGCTGTCATCGAATCGCTTACTGCTTCAGTGCTCAGTGATCAGGTGAAGTCAGCACGTGTTCATTATCTTTTTATGCTTTGCTAAGGTCTAGAACAAAAAAAGTTGTTATTTAACCATGGTAAATCCAATATTTTGCTCTTGACAAGCATGTACATATTGCACATGGGAAGGAGGAGCTGATTTCATACTGACAACTTTGCAGTTATTTTAAAATCTGATGAGTTCACTGCTATCAAGATGTGGGGAATTAAACGGAGTAGTTAGTATAAATAATGTATGTAGCAGTAAGGAATTAATAATGCATTATTAAGATCAGGGTAGCACTAGGCAATTGCCTAAGGACGTCGTACACAATAAGGAGCCACAAAAAAAGTCAACTATAGCTCAAGGTTATAAATCAGAATCTAAGTAGAATAAAATTTATGAACCAAATAAAATCAGCTTCACCTAGTCTCAACCTACAAATACTTGTATAGTATGTAGGATTGACAATATCTGTATTCTTAAAGAGATTCCATACATTAGACTATTCATAAAGGGCCATATTCTGACCTCATGAATACCAGATTAACTTGGGGCATAATTTCCAATTAAAAATGGAACTTCTAGGATAAGAAAAAAAAAATACCCCCAAATAATAGCAAATGTATGGTTTTTACAGCAGAAAGGACTGCACAGAGTGCTGACTTTTCACTTTACACCTCAAGGTTTGCTTTGAGCCAGTTTCTTTCCTCCACCTGATTGCTGTACCATAGCAGCAGCAGCAGGGGCTCTTCCTCAGGGAGGGAAATGCCTCTGTGAGAGGCAGCACAATGGTAGTGGTTCCTCCCTGCACCCAGCCAAGTGACCTCACTGGGACCGCTGGGCACCTGTGGTGTTTTCCAAGGCTGTGGAAGATGCTCTGTGACACCCAACCGGTGATGTGGCCTGAAGAAATCAGAGTGTGGGCCTTTTAGTGAAACTGAAATACAAATTGCAGAGCAACTTATCTGAGGGTTACCACTGGCTTTTTACAGCCAATTTGTAGGGTTTTGTCTCCTGTTGGTGGCTCACAGCCAGTCCGTGACTAATCACTGATTAGTGATCCCAGCCCTGTAGGATTGATATCTTCCATATAGCAGGATTTTAAACAACACATACCACATACAGGCATGAGCCTGTACTTCAGATTGCAGGAGGAGGATGACAAGGACAATGCTCTACTCCAATATTATCATTATTGCTGCATTGCTGGCATTTGGTACCCACTTTGCAATTGCTGAGGGAACGGGTCTATGGCTGTGCAAGCAGAGGTGTTCCCTTTCACAAAGGTTTGGCTTATTTATTGTTTACTTGACAATTATTTAGTTTATAATTGCAGAGCAGACATAACAAAACAACTTTTCTAACTGTAAAAGCACTGCTTTCTTGTTTGTATGCCACAACATATTGCTGCTAAGCATTCAGCTTTGGGTTTGTAATGTTTTGGAGAACTAGTTCTAAATAAACAAAAACGAAAGGAGGCTGGCAGCTTTAAGCTGATTGAGTGTCCTTCAGTGTTAAAATGTGTTTGATTTAAGAACAGAAAGATTCATTAATAACTATTTATGATCTATTTTTAGGGTAATTCCATGCAATTACTATTCATATGACTCAAGCACCCAGGCTGAATTCTAGCCAGGCAATAAAAGGATAATTTTGTAATGCCAGAGAGTCTCTTGAGAAGATTTGGAGGAAAATGCAAATCAACTGTTAGTATGATAAAGCTGTGCACATTAACTCAGTTTCTGGAGCTCTGTATAACTCAGGAAACATTCACAGTGGAACATCGGACATCAACCAGTACACTGGTGCAGCACTGCTGGCTTTGTAACATCTGGGCTCTGTGCAGTTGCAGTGAGGGAGTGGCTGGAAATGAGCTCAATACTCTCCATCTGCTTTTATATTCCCAGCAATGAAGTAGGTGAGAAATACTGATGCAAAGTTTCCCAGAGAGACATCAGGCAAAGAGGGATGGAGAGGTGCATATGCTGGCAAACACTCCTAGAAATGAATGAATATATGTTCACAAAATCCCTTACTCTCACACACCAAGGATCTTCCTTTTCTCTCCATGCAAACTTTCAATGAGTCAAAGTCATTCTTATCCTAATTCTACTCCTCCTGACACTCCTTTTCCCCAGTGCCCAAAGTTTGTCTCAATCCTTTCTTTTCAGGACTCATCTGGGCGTAGTGTTGCAGTGCAGGGCAGCCTGGGAGAGAGGGCTTGGCAAGGCAGCTGCAGGCACTCAGTAACCTCTGCCAGAGAAGCCCTTCAATACCATGCACTTGTCAGATTAATTCTACACTAATTAATCTCCCCAGATTAATTCTAGACTAATAATTTCTGGAAGGCAGGAGTGCTTTAATGTCCAAATGAGGGTAGTGACTGTCAGGATACCTGAGCTAGCCCTAGGGAAATGGCAGACAAAGGGTATGCAGAATTCCTTTTATCCTTCTGGACCAGTGCTCTGGGGCCAGGCAAGATACTTGAGGATGCCTGATGGAATCTACGGACATTTGGAAAGAGTTCTAGGTTAACCACGTCACAAGGGAAAGAAGCCCTCAGCACAGCGAAAAATTATTCCCTGCATTCAAGATTTACTCTTCTGAAAAATTGTTTTAGGCTAAGATAGCAGAAAGGAAACAGTCAGGAAACCAATAACCCGCTTTCATAAAGCATTTATTTTTTTTATTTGAAAACATTGTACAGGCATTACATTGCCACAGCCAGTCCATATAGGTGCATGCAAATATCAAAATGGAGAAAGGTTTATTCAGCTTCTCAATGCAGGATTTGGGGTTGGGATTTTGTTTGCCTGGTTTTGGTTTTGGTTTATACTTCCATCTGCGGTGTCAAGATTAGTGTGCTTTATTATGGCATTTAACAATAAAATCCTACCCATGGGGTAAAATTTATATTTGTAACTAGCTCAGGAATACTAAATGGTTTTTTTTAAAAAAAAAAAAGGAAAGAAAACGATACTACACGCTTGTCAAAATGTTAATAGCACAAGTTAGCAATCTCTACACTATACATTGAAACTTCTTCTTATGACACAGTGGTGCAAAATTTTCAATTGCTTGGTCTATCGTTGTGTGTTTCGAAACTTTATAGCTGGAACAAAGACAAGGTCTGTCTCCCAGTGAAGGTTTTCATCCGGTAGCAGAAAATTACATCAGTCTTGCTAAGGGCTGCCCAGGGCCAGCAGTATCAGAGAGTTTCAGTTTGTTCGGGCAAGGAGCTATGCAGAGCTAGAGACATCCTACGCAACACGGAGAGTAGCTGCCATTAGATAGCTGAGCCTTTGCTGGTGCACACTGAGGGCTCCAACTGCAGAACACAAGCACGTAGAAGGAACGTTTTCCTTCACTAGACCTCAGTTTTTCAGTCAACACAGTTGTTTGTAAAGCTATACTACTGTTTTCCTTCGAGGTCCATCCAGGACTAGTGTACTGGCGCTAATCCGAGCATCCACCTTGTTTATCGGGGAAACACCGACAGCGAAGCAGCCCCGCTTTGCACATCAAACTCCTCCTGCACGACAAGCCCAGGGGATGGTGGCTGGTCACAGAGTGCACACCGAAACATTCACGACTTATTCCTGTGCAACAGAGCCTTTTAGAATAGCCTGGTGAAATCGCTCCAGGTGGCACCTTGCAGCCACCCATGGATCGCAACCCCTCGTAAGGAGAAGCTCCCAGCCCTGTGACCTGGCTAGGAGCTGCCTCCTGCCCAGCTGTTTCGCAGAAGACTCTAACAAACATCTACAAGTTAGTGTCAGAAAAATGAGGAGGGGGAGGCTGAAGGACTACAAACATTTGGCTTAAAAATAAATACTAATAAGGAAATTAATCAGAACAGTTATGCAAAAAGAAGGAACTGTAAACATGAAAGACGCACGCACACAATCCTCAAGGTTCTCAGACCAACATGGGGACTAATGTTCAGAGAAAGGTATTTAATTGGTACAAAAGGTAGCAAAAAAGACTGAGATGACAGGTGCCCACCACTGTGCCTCTGGGTACCTGAGGGAGCTATGATTGTAATCAGACCCCTTCTCCTGGGGAATGTATGAAATCCACCTTAAGTCGAAGCTCTCACAGGGCTTGACCCAAGGATCTAACCCTGAAGTGTCAGGTAATCTTTTTTGTGTTTTTTATTTTTTCGATTTAGACTTTCCTTAATATACTCAGAATACAGACTCTGTTTTTCTGTGAGAATTCAGTGATCTTTTGTTTTGTGTTTTTTTTTAATCCTCAGTAGTTTAAGAAAAAAGTTTGGAAACATGAGTGCTAAAAAGATTAAAAAACCAGGAGGCAGGGAAAAAAAATTCATACATTTGTTACTTTAGTACCAAGGCATCTTAACCAAAGCTTTTGGGCCAGTTTTGGGCATGATTTGGCAATACTGCAGAACCTTCCCTCAGGTGCAGCAGGATCGTGGCAGACAGCCTAAACACAGTGGGAAAGAAATTGCCTCCACAGTAAGAATAAGATACAGCATACTTCTGCTGTTCAAGACCATTTTGACATTTGCCACTTCATGTGTATTATGCATATATACACTTCTCTCAGTCTGCTTCAGGGAAGTTCCTTCTGTATTAAAGCAGAACAGGACTACAAAAAATGAATGTTACCTCAGCAGAAATTCATCCTGCTTGGTTGAACTGTGCGACCTTTCTAATCTCCAGTGCACAGATTGATTTTTTTCTTCTTTTTTAAACAGAAATAGGTAAATTGTATTTTTCAAACATGAAGGCCTACATTTTTGCTTGAAACAGTCTTTTTTAGCAGAATAACATTCAAATCAAACTCACCTTCTATGCCCACAAGCAAAATATTCATCAACCATGCCATAAACTCCATTTTCAAATACAATGAATGTATACACTTTTACAGCACTGTTATGTGCTTCTTAAACTCCTTCTTTCTGAAGATCCTGAAGTATTTTAAAATAACTTGGTCCCATAGCACCCCTGTGAGGTAGGTAAAATGTCATTATTCCCGTATATACTGATTGGGAAACTCAGCCACACAGAAGGTAAGTTATGCCCAAGGAGTCATGCAAAGATGTGGCAGATCGGTGAATAAAACCAAGCTTTCCTAGATCCCTCACCTATTCTCAGACACACGAACACCTCTTCTTCCTTAATTTTAAAGTAAATATAGACAAAGGATATTGAAATAATGATTTCCTTGTATTGGGCTCTCAGAAGAGCAAAGATACAGGCAAAGATGGATTTTTCATGGTGGTGACTAAGATTTCCCCCATTCTCGTAAGGCTCCTGAGGCAGAAGTACAGCTGTATACAGAAGCGTGAAGCACACCCTTACTATTTTCACACGTCCCCAGGAATGTAAGAAAACTGCTGAATTCTTCTGCTCGTTTCACAGTTAATGAAAAATAATTGGCTGCACCCTGCTGGTAAAATGCCTTTGCGCTACTGCGGCAACACCAGCAGATGGTCCAGTCTTTCTGCTCGTGAATTCCTCGCTTAATCTTCCTGATTTTTACAATTTGTGGGTTTTGGTGAAAAACTGACACATTTCTAAGTAGCTATTGTTAGAATAATGAACCACAGGACACTAAGCAAACTGGAACAGCAGAAGGCGCCCTCGATGCACTGAGTATCTAAAATAAGTGCCCTGATCCACATGATATGTCATCTTTCTGTGGAGAGGTACAATACACAGGAAACTAGAAAATCTGTTTTTCTTTCTACAGGTTAAAATTTAAAAAGTAAGAAATCTGTGTTGAGTCACGACTACAGAGAAACTGACTCCCTGTCACCTGATGCAGAACCTTGGCCACTAGGAAATCTGCCATGGATCATGGAGAGGTCAATGCTTGAGTACTTCACTTCTGCAAATATAGAAAGGCTAAAATGCTCGCCTTATACCTATTCCTAGAATAGAGACGGATATTACAAGTTGTCCCTTCTCTGGATTCATGGATCAGATTACCTAGAAAGGGCAACTAGACAGATAGCACAGATGAACTCATTGTATTTCCCTCACCAAATCCAAGGTGCTAGCAAAAATGTGTCAGGCTGTTGTTATCACGACTAACCCATCTGTTTTGTGCAAACAAACAAATCGTAGAGAGAAATTAACAGTGACTGCACAAAGTGTATTTGCTGTAAAAAGGCATTTTGTCCACAACTGGTGTGGCTTAGGCATAATATCGTTCTGTGTGTGTAAAACACTCTTCTATGAATTTCTTCTTTTATAATTTCATTTTATATATTGAATATCTTTCACAGGTAGTTTGATATTAACTGATTCATACACAGCAGTTTGTGTTGCAAACATGCTGCTCATTTCGTAAACGAGGGACTGGCATCTCCTTGCAAGGAACACCCTGAAACAATTAATTTGTGTTTTACGAGCTTTCCTTATTTGCTACCTTGCAGCTCACCAGTGTAACTGCACCTGGTAAATACCTTTCTCTATGTACAATACAGAGATAATGGACATACGAGCTCCACTGTCAGTAGGTGATCAACAACCCTGGGTTTAAGCAACTCTAACGTGAGGCTCCTCTTCTGTCTCCTGCCCCAGGCTGGTGTATGTCACCGAAGGCTCCATCTGGCTGGTGGCTGGCAGGTCTACAACAGGTCCAGAAGGGTTTCGAAACTGCTTGTACACCCGAGGATCCTGGGCTACGTAGGTGGATGTGGAGGAGTAGAGCATCAGCCCAACAAGGATAGTGAAGAATGACAACAAGTAAAGTCCTGAAAACTGAGCAGAAATAAGAGTAGAGTCATTAGACACAGCACCACTTACCCTGAGTTCATGAAAACCCAAAGACAAGGGTAGGCACCGATCCTTGTTTTGGCATGCACTGCACAGAACAAACTCCCTATCACCTGGATGTTGAATTTTTATGGGAATGTCTGTTCAAAAGTTGATTTACTCCCACCAATGCCCCTGTCCTCCATAACCAAGAGCTAACTGGTGCCTTCCCCTGGGCCAGGCACATTAAGTATCGACTGGTTGGGACTTGGGAAAGCTGAGTTTTGGTCACAGATCCAAAGCTGATTTTTTCATGCTTTTAGACAAGCCAGCTACTCCTCTGAGTCCAAGTTTCTCCAGCTCCAGTGTGAGGTACCATCATCTACAGTTGTCAGGCAGCAGACAAATCTGAAGTTAGTTACAGATAAACCACATGTCTGTGAAGTTAACATGCTGTTGGAAATACAAAAATATCATTAAATAATAATTTCAATGAGAATTTTAAACATACATACATACATATATGTATATACATATATATATATATATATATGTATACACATAAAATATATTTTAATAAAGGCACTTAAAAACTGCCCTGTCTGCAGCTTCTCTTGCTTGTGAACAGAAAGCACGTGCTAGAAGTTCTAATGTGAGTTTGGACAGGATGAACTTCAGCTGTGAAACATGCTCTGGGTTGACATCATGAGGCTTGAAAGTACACATGGAGGGCAGTTAACTGAAAGCTCAAGTACACATATTTTGGCACACAGCTTCACTAGATCAGAGGTCAGCCTGAATTTTTTGACATATACAGACTTGTGTGTGGACTAAAAATACAACACAAAGAACCTTTTTGGCAACCCATTAGCCCTTGCAGATAAAGCTAAAGGCAAAGACAGGTTTTCAAAAGCACAGACCATCGGGTACTAGCTTTAGATACTGGGTTCCTGGCTACAGGGGACACAAAAATGGCTCTAAGCCCATATGACTTGTCTGCTGATCCTAGACTACAAGTCATTTCTTCATGCATGCTGTGTGTGAGAAACCATGAAGGACAAATTACATAGCCACCCTGTTGGGGATACAAATGATTTCTATTCAGTGGAACTTCCAGAAGTGCCTGTATTCTGCAGTTGTCAGGAATCTGTACCTGAACACCATCAACTACCTGCAACCTGCTATTAACTGCTCCATGAGGTACTTCATGATTTTATATAAAGGCATCTGCCAGTCTGTTTGTTAATCCTGACTGACTCTGCTTTGATGGATGCCCATTTGTTTCCTCTGGATCACTCTAGCACAGAATCCTCAGTATCTCTGAAAGCTTTAGACATATAACCCATGGTGGTACATCTGTGTGTGCTTCCCATATCCAGTATGCATGTTTAACAGGGAAAATACAGAAATGGGGAAAGTTTTTAAAGTATGTCAGGATAAGAGGGTAGGAAGAGTTTTGCTTTTCATCAGCTTCTAATTGGTTTTTTTCCATGTATGTTACCAGGTCCTCACGTGTCATCTGGCAGCACAATTTGATGCAACCATGCAGCTGTCCCACCAGTCACAGTGTTGAGCCTCACCCTGTGTCTGCTGAAGGATTCCTTCCATGTGACACAGCTCTGATAGGACTGTTTAAGCTTCTATCTCCCCCACGTGGCAATCAAACACAAGACAATAATTTCAAAGCAGCTTCTGGCTGACTTCTCTCCCTCCATTTTCAGTGCAATTTTGTTCTCAGCACTTTCTTCCCCACTTTCACTTTGCACTTGAACTTGAGTATCACTTGGCAGCAGTGAAGTTGACTAAACTCAAGCAAATCTCAGGAGACAAATGCATCTCGTTTCCCATCCCTAGTTTCCCACTGTCCCTCATTCCCACCTTATGCTTGAATTTCTCACCCCAGCCAGCCAATTGGCTTGGCCCACTGCATAGCCAGAGTGCCAGCCAGATTTGTGATTGCCTTGTGTCCTGCTGTGAGGAATCTGTGGGGCTTCCAGCAGCTAAATGTGCTCTTTTTCTTGTTCTAGGAGCTGCCCAGACAAAATCAATTCATTTTTGCTTTAGTTCCTGGCTCCAGCTCTACCATATCCCCCTCCTTCTGGCCATACCTCTCATTTCTCTCTCAGGGGCTTCCTGCCAGTGAGTTCTTTTGACTGATAATATTCTTTCCATGGTAGTGTCCTCCGTCATGGCAGCTCTCCAGCCTGGAAAAAGGGTTTGGGCATAGCTTGGGGAAATCTAAACAAAGGTCTGTGAATCATTTGTCTTCAGTATCTGCACAGCTAGTGCAAAGAGACCTTGACTCTGACAGTCCTATGACAACTCCTTCCTTTTTACCTTCCTTAGAAACAAGGTTCAGGCTGAATTCATTTGTGCAGCGGCTCTCTGCAACACTGAAGTAGAAGGGTACTTAGTGACGTTAATATAGGAATATATACTGAAGTATATGACAAATCTCTGGTTTTTGTCAATACCCTGTCAGACTGATCTAAACTCCTTTGAAATAAATGGGTATTTTCCTCCTATTAAAACAGGAGTGAATCCAGCAGTGTGATGGGAAGATGCAGGCTTAGTTCCCCAAATACAAAATTTGTTGCTCACTGTACTATGCTACTCAGACTCCAGCTGAAATCTGCAATTTATGAAAGGTAAGATTTCCAGGCACATTCTACTGCTATGTAGGTTTTGGAGGGTTTTTTTAATCTTGATCTGCAAACCTCATCTACCGAGATTTGCTATTAATAGACAGAAAAAGACACACATTCAAAAGAAAAGCAGAAAGAGCTATTCCTAAGAAATGAAGTGAGGGAAGATCACTTTTCATTGCTACTCTCTACGCAACTGCAGTACCAAACTGCAGGTTCTTGGGAAGTGTGTAATTCCTCTCTCTGCCTAAAAAGCTACTTGAGAATGATATTGTACTTCATTTTACTGAATTTTCTCTTTCTACAGAAACATATTTCCTCTAAGAAAAAATATTTTTTAGATATCCAGATTTGTATGCTTCTCCAAATCCTTCTTCCCTCCATGCTAAGCAGGATAACTGTAAGTTGTTCAAAGACTAACATGGCCAGAAACTGATTAGCTCAGATTAGCTAATGAGTGTCACACATCCTAAACAGACTAAAAGTCAACTCATGTTTCTGTGTCATTAAACAGTTTTGCTATGGATTTCATATCTACATGTATAGATACATATGTATATAAACTTGCTTTTCCATGAAGCTTATTGAGAGACCAGATGACTTTGTGGTGGGGTCAATGACCTAACACTCTTGAGTCTGTGGGTTTGATTTTCAAACTGTGAATTTATTTTGTGAATCACAATGATTTTAGATGATCCTCAGTTTCTTACCCATTTAAAAGAGCTAATAACCCTTGATACTGAATGAAGATGAGTTTACAGAATAAAAATGGGGAATAGGGATATCACCCTCTGAGGAGAAGGCAGAGATCTTGTTTGCAGAGAAAGTGCCTTACTTACAACAACATTTCAGATTTCATCACTGACATGAAAAGCATCTGCCAAAGGTTTTTCAGCAGTCAAATCAAATAGTTAAATCAGCTCTACAGATCTCACCATGTCTGCTCTGCTCTGACATCTGTGTGTCTGTAAATGCTTCCCCAATCACTAGTATTCAATATGGATCATACAATGATATTCACAAATGTTAAAAAATTATGAAAACACACAAAAAAATCTTCTCTGGACATAATTTAGTACCTGTGGTGAAAATAGCCTACATTAAACTACCATTAACTTTCAGCATGTAAAACACACATCTTTGGTGCCTGTCAATTTGAAGATAAACACACAAAGCAAAACCTAGACAAATATAACAAGATAACAAGCTTAACAAGATTTGCTCAGTCTATCAAAACAAGCACTGATTCTGGTGAGTGGACATTTCTGGTATTTATCAGAGTTGTTCACTAGGAACCCAATCTTTGAATGGATCCACTCAGTCAGGCTCAGCAGATGAGCTTATGGAAGCTGGCGGCTTGGCTGCAGGAATAGGGGCCTCACTCCAGTATGTGCAACTGCAGAACCCCACCAGGAAAACCTCTGCAGCAGCAAGGTCCAGCTGATCACAGCAAATATATGGTGAAATCATTCTTTCTGTTATCCATGCACAAAGTCTTTGGCATTAAAAAAGACAAGAACCCAAACATATCTACAGTGCTACATACAAGTGTATGAGATGTTTACAAAACAAAATTTAGCTTATATAGTATTTTTGTGGCAAGTGAATCAAAATGACAAGTCAAGAATCACAAGGTTTCTAAAATAAAAAAGATGAGTATAAAGGCACCTGAAAATTTAGGACTTTTAAAAATCCAGAATAAACTATTAAACCTTTCAAAATTTACTCCCTCCTAGAATTTATCCTCTACTTTTTACTGTCTGTCCATGTGAAACTTATCTTTCATAAATCCTTAAATCACTATGGGTAAAACGCTTCTGCTATTTCCTCTTGAGGCTCTTATGCTTTAAAGTAATCCCCTTGGAAAGGTGGGAGAAAAGGAAGCTTCTTGATGGGGAAATGAGTCCATCCGATTTCATTGTCTTGAACAGTGATTAGACGGTAACAGAAGAGGAAAAAAATAGAAAGAAAATCTGTTTAGAAGGTAGTAGATTCATGCCTGGGTCTGGAGAGAGTGAGCCATTTTTCAGTACATAGATCATGAATTTAGAAGGGAAAGCCCAAAGAAACGGCATGGAGGAATCACATCTAGGAAAGGCTGTGCTGACTCCTGCCAAGGGAATCTGCAGACGAATAGTTCTGGCTGTCACAGATGTCCATGTTACCACGGACACCAGGGCAAAACAGTATCCAAAGCGACAAAATGAGACAGATGTGAGTCTGCAGAAAAGCCCACACAAAGAAATTCAATGATTTGCTAATTTTGGGGTTTCGCTCAGCCACCATGATAATGATCTTGAACATTATTACAAGGGTTATGAAAATGCAAATTCTGTTTTACTCAGTCCATTGAACTGGAAATAGTTGCAGGAGCAGACTATTTGAGCTGCAGTACTCCAGCACTCCATTTGTATTTCAGAACAGCAGCCACACACTGAATCTCTCGGTAGGTAGCACGAATCCCAGCTCCTAGCCTATGGCAACCCAACTGTGCTTTTTATGTCCTTAAAAAGGATTTTTTGTTAAAGCACTAACTGAAAATTTATAATTGTCATGTTTCACATATTCAGTGATAAAGTATGAACTGGAATAACTACCTTTTTCTCTACCTCATCTGGCAGTTCTCCACATTTTGGCATAAATGAATAAAGAAATCAGGTCCATTAGCTCAAGTTTTAAATCTCAGAGAAAAGTGACCTCCTCAGATTCACACTAATGAAGAGGGGAAAAAATGTACATATCAGGTGGAATTCATCTAGTTCCATATTTCTGCTGACACCATCCATGCTCTCCAGACAAGCAGTTCCCACCACCTTCTTCCTTCCTATCTGTAGGTCTGTGCAGTGCAGTGAACTCTGCTTTCCAGACTAATTCAGTTTGTAGCATACGCTGTACAGCCCATCAAAGCTGAGGCCAATAGGTGTTCTTTCACTGACTTATGGCTTTTTCCCCTGGGTAATTTCACACATGAATACCTGAGCAGGCTGAGTGAAGGGAGTTAAAACCAAATTTCTCTCATTATCTTTTATATAGCAAACAGACATTTCCACTCTGTTTGATAAATTGATCGAGAGGCTGAGCTTCTTTACACAATTTTCTATTTTCGCCTCCAATATAGCAAATGAAGCTCACCGTGACCAAGTGCAGAAGTCGCACTGTGGGATGCACACACTCTCTAGCCAGCGGCAGTACCAGAAGGCTGAGGGCTGTGAGAGCTAGGAATTCACACAGTGCTTTCACTTGCGTGGCTGGATGCTACAGCCATATTACTTTATTAATAGTAGCAGGAGCCAGCATCCTACTCACAGCTCGCAGTGCTCTTTGGTGACTGCCTCGAATCACACCCACGAGGATATGACTGACTCTCTCTTAGATCAGCACTGTGACTTAAACTATTTATTTGCTGACTATTTTTGTCCCAGCCTACGAGGAAGATATCTCTTTGGGATTCAGGGCTTGATCTGCTCGTCAACAGAAACTGAAGCAACCTTCAACAGTGAAACACCATATTTTGTAACCCCAAATGGCACCACATGCCAGAAGGGCTGCTGTGAGTTTTCCAGACTGTACTGAAACAGATAAAACAAATCCACCTGAACCTTTATGTGTCCTGTCAGATCTCTCAGTTTTAAAGACATCTCCAAAGGGACCCAAACCACTGAGATATGGTTTAATGTGCCTTCCCTGCTCACCAACTGCAGAAGCCGGAATGTCTGAGCAGAAGTGTTGGTTCTCTTGCTGAGAAGGGCACCAAGTGGTGCTGGACAGCTTCAGTAATGATGCACAGCAAGTATGTCCACTACCAGCAGGATTGCATTATCTTCACACTTCAATGACCTCCAGCTATTTCTTAGACAAACCATGAGGATAAACTCTTAGGTGATGACTTAAAGTCCTGTCTTGCCCTCTGAACACAGCTGGGATGAAAAAAGTGTGTAGCTAGTTCTTCCACATCTTTGATCATCACTGAATGAAGGAGATTTGTCTCAAGACATCACTCATGCCAGCCAGAACACAAAGATGTTTTTGGTTTGCCTGAACAACAGTGAAAATCTGACACTGCCCTCATTGCCATTTGGTGAAAACAAAGAAGCCAAAGGGAGTTTTTTCTGTCATTTCATGCATGGCAGAAAGGCCATACTTCTCAATTCCTGATGCTTGCTTGCACCCTCAGTATGATCTAACTCAGATGAAATGCTGTCCATTACTATGGCTTATGCTGAATTGCGAATGTTGCATAGAAACCATGATGAGAAGGAATCAGCTGACACATTTTCTGTATTTTCCAGTTGATTCTGTTCTACTGCTTGCACGTTTTACTCCATGTAAAACATACTGATCAATGCTCCCTGTCATACAGCAGCACCCTCTTCTTCAGTTCTTGCATGATATTTGATGGTGGGCACAGTTTAATTGGTAAAACAGTGGACAGTGGGAAACTCCTAAGCTTTCTTACCTTTAAGATGCTGAGGTTATCTACAGGGGAGAAAAATGAGGACAGTTTACTGGAAAACTGTCACCATGAATTCTGTTAAAATTTAGGAAACTTAATAGATTTCCTGGAATTCATTGGTGGAATGAAACAAACTTATGGAGAAAACTGATAGCATTTTGGGAAAAATCTCTGAGCTTGACACAGGGAGCTCTAAGGCAAATACTGATTTTGCACAAAGCTGTACAATTTCATGCTTCTCAAATGGTATAATGAGAAAAAATTAATAATAGCCTGTCCTTCTAAATACATGCCTGCTAGAGCAAAATGTTTGTGTGAAATGGCTTATCTTCCTTTCCTGAGTGCCAGGAGAGATGGGAACGCTGCTTTCTCTTCTGTTTCCCTTTGTTGCCTCTGACATCAGACGTGGAGAAAAAATGAGCCTGTGTTCAGTACCCCTGCAGTACCAGCAGTCTGTCTAATTAAAAAGTGCAAGGTAGAATGAGTCCTGCAATCTGTTTTAATCTTATCTATGTAGGAAAGAGATTTTTATGTGAAGTTAAAACACTTCTATTACATTGCTCTAATTTCCTGTGAGCATCCTTACTGTGGCATAGGGGGGCTTCATTCCTGGTTATTTTATATCAATTACTTGGCAAGAAAATGGTAAAGGACCTACCCCTTCAGATGTTCTTAATCCAAAAAGGAGGAGCACAACAGAAAAGCTTATAAAATCAATTTTCCCTCCCCACATTTACCTTTCAGTATTCTTTGTTGGTTTGCTGTATCAGCTGCCAGTTGCCATGTGTCTTTTTGGGTTTGTGTGCAAGTATTTAATATAGTAGCAGCTGTCTGCTGTAATTGATTCTCTACTACTGTACATGAGGCTAATTGTGCTCAGTGTGTTCAAAACCAAGGTTACAATAACTGATTTATCTTGGATTCTTTGCTTATATTTTTCTGCTGAATCTAACAATACATTACTGTAGAAATTCCTCCTCAAATGGTGTTCTTTTCTCCTGGCAATACAGATGGGGAGCACTCCTATCCTGAGAAACAAGGATCCTGCAGCTGCAGTTACTCGTACCATGAGTGACCACACCAGCTGTCTGGGGGGAGTGTGACATGGCTGTTTCATGTCAGGGTTCTCTGTAGTGTGACACATTTTGCTGCTGGCAATGAGAGGACAAGCTTGAGGAGCTCCAAGGGCTCTCAACTGAGTCGAGTCTCAAGGCAGGTGCAGGAGGGAATCAGAATGGAGAGCATGTCCTAAGCTGTCGAATCCAACCTCCCATTACTGCTTACAATAAGATCCCATATTCCATCTGGCAATTCCTTCTCATGCAAGCATTATTAGGGCTTTTTTTCACTTCCCACTAACCTATTTGAAATTATCCTGGAACCTCCCTGCTATGATAGCCAAAAAATCCCCCTAATTTCTATACATTCTCAGCTTCCACCCATACGTTCTTGTACCATTAGATCAAATGATTCTCATTTTCTCCCTGTGAATTTATAGATTAATTCATATATGTTACGGTTCCATAGTCCCTCCAACCCATCAAAACTGTGTTACATACAATAAAGATTTTTTAGGGATCTGCATATTCAGTACATTGTTAGGGGACTCAATGGTTACTCTGTCAAGGCTTTGGAGCAGATAAGAGAAAAAGCTCTGTTTGGTGCTCTTGAGCTGACAGAAAACAAATCTATAGCTACAGCTAGAAAAGTGCTGTCCCTGAGATGGTAAGTTGTCCTGTCCCATGGCATTAGCACTTCTCCATCAATACCAGAAATACCTAGACAGACTCACTTGGAAACAACTTTGTCACAACCGTGCTCAAGTTCTTCCCATCTGTTGCCACAGACACTGCCTCACACTCTGTGCTTCACAGCATTTCGCAATGTCAGCCAGTTCTAGTCGCCTGATTATTCTAATTCTTCTCCCTACTGAGGGTGCCAAATCTATTATTACAGTCACTACACAAGACTGGTCTTGAGACCAACGGTTTGGGACCTCCATCAGTGAGCTCCTTCGAGTAAGCTATTTCTCTCTCAGCACATTGCCTTGTCCTTTATCCTCATTAGCCAGTTTCTCACCTGGCTTCCAATCTTTACACCACTAATCCTGTTCTTTAGCTTAACTGATAATTTTCTGTGCTGCACTGTTCAAAAGCCTTGCATATTAGATCTATCATTTGACTTCTTCCTAAAAAAATCTAAATTATCAGACAGACATCAGATTTAGACTGGATTATCTGTCTTCTGTGAACTGGCTTGCATTTCATCCCATTTCCCATTTATCTCCATGTCCCTAATTATGTCTACTTCCAATTTTATTGTCTACTCCATATCAAATTATTCCAACTGTCTATATTCATAAGGTTTGAAGTATTCAGATTATTGTGTTCTGTTTCTACTTCTGACATAGTAATTTCCATTTCTATTAAAGATGGTGCACTGTTTTCACATTTAGTTCTCATTCTTACTGAATATGACAGAAGGTCCCAATTTTGTTTTGGTGCCAAGCAAAAGGTTGTTTAATTTTGGCCTCCACTGTCCTTGCACAGCAAAACTATGTCTTCTCTTAATATTCAAGAAGAACTTTTCACTTTGTTTCACTTTCGTCTTTGTTACCAAGTTTGGTTTATCTTTTACAGTAATTAGACTTCACCCCTTTTCTTTTTTACCTGCACAGTGATTCCTTGTTTTCTGTTTATTTCTAATAATTTTTTAAACAGATGGTTTTCCCAGTTGCATTTGGACCTTTCCCCTAAAAATTGTTCTCTTGTCGTTAAGATATAAAATTCGGATTATTTTAAGTCAAAGCTATTAAAAATCTCCTTCAGACCTATTATGAGCCTTTTTAGCCTTCTTCCTTGCTAAACTTAACTCATGTAGGTGGTGGGAGTAATTCCAGAAGTTTAGTCCAGCTAATGAAATTGCTTGCCAGCAGTGCTGATGTCAACTATCTATCCCATATAATGAGTTTGAAAGCTTGCAGTTTAGTGGGAAGGGGGAGTTTAGACAAAAAGAAGATGTTTTTTGTAGATGTTCTAGAAGCTAATAAAACACTCCACTGCTTAGATTGAAAGCATGTAAAGCGATATTTTCTAACTGATGTTTTGTTTGTGTTGATCCATCCCTCCATTTTGGTAGGAAAGAGAAGCTGATGTGGATGCTTTAACCCTGTGTGTCTGTAGCATTCACTGATTTGGCTGGTAGGAGGCACAACAGGAAAAAGCACTGCAATCCATTCCTATACCAAAACAGATTTTATGTATGTTTCTTCCTGGCAGCTCATAGACCATGGCATAATTTGTAGGCCAGACATAATTCTTTGCATACTTCCCAAATATTCTACCTTCTTTTCTGGTCACTTCTTGAAATGAAGATGTACTCAGTTCCATAACAAGTCTCCAAATTTATAATGAAAGTATTGCATTTAACCCATACCATTTTCTTTCAAAGATGATTCTATCTGCATCTCTGAAGAACTTCTGTTCTTTGCTTCCATATGCAAATCTGAAAACAGCATTCAATTAAAAGAATCATAATTTCAAAATCTTGTAGATTTTCAGTAGCTGAACCTTGTTTAAGCTTTTGAATGCAATTGCTTGTTTTTTGGCTGTCTCCTCTGGGTTGCACATTATTGCTGAGATATGTAATTCAACACATTCACTGTACTCCCTTGTCTCCAAAAGTATGCTTGTCTTGGGAAATGCTGAGGTTCTCACTTATGTTGATTTTTTCCTCCACAAGTAATTATGAAACGTAGCCACTTAGTCTTTGTTTTCATATTCATTGAACATCACTTAGAAAAAGTATGTTGTCAGTAAGATCTCTTTAGATAGGATGACTTCATTATGTTTTTTTCTGTCTGCACTTTTTCTTGTGATAAAGAAAAAGAGAGTTATTTGCTCCAACATTTTTTGCTCTCTGCAGTTTGCAATCCATTTTCTGGTTCTCTGATATTATGCATTTTTATTGCTGTGATCCCCAGATTTCCTTTTTCAGCCTATATTCACCAGCACCTTTCAAATCAATATGGTTTTGTTGAAGGTTTATCATCCAAGAGTGAATTCCAGTAACAGAAAGATTTCTCCTAATATGTTTGAACTCTCATTCTGGGTAGGAATTAAAACTTACTTACTTCCTTCAGATTGTAACAATTACAGTTCAGAATGTGCTCTTGTGGTATACTTAAGAGATCTCTGAACAACTTTTTACTTATATTGGAACACAAAACTAAATCAAACAAGGTAATGTGAGATGACTGTTACTTGTTTCCAAGTACTCAAAGCCCATTGTTACAACAGTTGGCTTTTTGTATACCTTCAAGTTAATAATATCAAATTAATAACTTCAAATGAAAAGGATTGACATGTGGAGACCATATATGCTAAACGTAAGGATACCATTGAATACTCCAGTACAAAGCTGTTGCCTCCCCTTGGCTGTTCTACTGCTCACAGGTCTGAAGAGTTGTTGAGCCTGAGGGCAGAGGTGGGAAGAGAAGGGACTTTTGGGATCACCTCTTCTGACTTGGACAGCAGTGACTTCAAATTGCACACAAACTGAAACAGCATCCTGAACTACCCAGCCTCCACACTCTGCACAGCATTGCGCTAATAATTTCTTCACTAATTCCATAAATTTTACACTTTAACACCTGAGGTATGCAGGAAGGTGTGACACTGAGACATAGAAAGATGGATTGAAAAGTTACCCACAATAAAAGGGTGGTGGTGGTGGTGTTTCCTTTGGAGTTTTCTAAGATCAAGATGTGGTCACTTAGCATTTCTGTTTTGATAATCAGGCATTTCCAACAAGGACGCATATTCCTAGAAAACTTCAAATAAATTCTGTTGTGTGCAGTCTTTTAACATGAGACCAAAGGGAAAAATCCCAAACTAAAAGCACTGAAAACAAGCTAAAAAGTTGACATTTATGAGCTAGTGCCTGAAAAAATATATTTGAAATCGAAGCTTTTATCATAACTTCTGCAATAGGAACGCCACATCATTTATACTCTTCTAGATGGCTTCCAAAGAGTGAGTATCTATGTTTCACTATTCATGCTTTGCAACTAATGAATCTATTGCAGGATAGCACTGTGAAAGGAAGACATCCTTTTAAAAATGCAGTATTTCGAAAAAGTTGCCATATCTGTGCTGTGTTGTTAAAAATCTGTCAGGCTGTGCAACGTCTTGGTGGGAGGCATTTCGTTTTGCAGCTTCTACTCTCTTCTGTCATTTTACTTCATAGCTTTTTTATTGTATACCATCCTGCACCATCACAAAAAGAGTGAGTGGATGGGGCCCTTTCTGTCACAGGAATTCAACTGTGACCAAAGACACACCTAACTCCTTTCCACCTCAAGGCAGCTCTTTAAATATAGACACCTAACTATATTCTGATTGACTGTAATTTGGAGGGGGAAATTCAAACAGCTATATAATGAAATAAATAAATAAATTTTAAAAATGTGAAAATGATGCTGCTTAGATGAAAGGCATGTAGACAGTACAGCTTCATGGGAGCAGAGTCGTTGAGAGGGAGTCCCACTGTAAGAAATTTAGTACTTTGGAAAAGGAAAGGAAACATGAACATAGGTTTTCGCACATTACCAATGACATAAGGAATTAACTAGTAGTATAACTTATCCTCATTATTATCAAAGGCTTAGAAGTATTCACAAGGATAAAAGCCCTGTGTGATTAAATTCCATTCAAACAGAAAGTTTATGGATCAAGCAGCTTGCATACCCAATTTCATCAGGAAAATACCTTAAAGTATATGACTGAAGAAGTAATAGTGTAAAAAACAGTATTTTAGCCTGCATTGCCTGCTCCGCTAGAAATAATGATGCAGCACTGACAGCACCACTGACAACACCACTGTCAAAGTTTAAAATAGGTAGGTGTTAGCTCCCTAACAAGTGCAAGCAAAGAATAGGATCTTACTGACTTCGGCTTATACTTTCAGGGAATTTGAAAAAAAAAAGGTGAGAACATAAACTGAAGTATTTTCTCAGTTAGGTCAGAGGTTTGGGAAAAGTCTCGCAGATGTTTATGGATGGCTGCCAAATAAAAATTAAAGTAATAAACAAACAATCCTCCTCCAAACCAAGCCCATTTTATTTAACTTTGCTATCAAACCACAAGCTTTGTATCTATCCTGCTCCAACAAAACTCAGGACTGCCTGCAGCATATAGAGTCACAATAAGATTTCATCTGTATAGTCATGAAATTGAATTTTTTAAAAGATTATTCCTTGAGTGGCAGGCTTTCCTAGTTTAGGAAAATGAACTGAAGTGCACCAAAGACAGCAGAAAAACTCTCACTGGCTTTAGTATATATTTCTAGCAAGGCTCAAATTTTCACTACAGTGAAGACTATGTAAATCCCAAATTCATAGGCACTGCTTAGGATCTGTGCTGGCAAAAAAGAACCTGGAATCCCCTTCCCTCTGCCTGCAACCTCTCTTCTCCATTTGGTTAAATCCTAGTCTCCTTCATGGCTTGTTTCTTGATGCAATGGAAAGGCTGTCATCTGCTCCCTTCTGTTGGAGGGATGCTGTTAGAATTAACGTTGAAAAGTAATTTTTAGAAACATCAGTGAGTATCAGAAAATGTGGTTTCAACTAGCATAATTTCAGATTTCTGGTCCTGAAAGGTTTTGAGTATCATGTTTATCCATGTATCCAGGTCCTTTGTCACAGATACTCTCAGAGATTCTAAATCAATATACATGACTTCCCTGATTTTTTATGAAATACATGCATTTTCTTCATTTGGGAATTGCTACTATATCCAGAAATTCTGAATTTTTATAGCTGCATCTTGGATAAAGTAATGAATGAATTTGCCAAGGCATAATATAATTGATTGTACTTGGCTTGCTAGGTAATGACATAATATAGTGTGACTCAACCTGCTGGTCCAGAACACAATCAGTATTCATGCTCTGGCTGCTGGAAAATATAAAATAAACTGCTTAGATTATTTAGTGAGAACCCAATTTGCTTAGAATGACTAAAGACAACGTAGAGCTTGCAAAGGAAAAGTAATAAGTCTAAAGTTCACATAACAAAAGAGCTACGGCTGAGACTAAAATGTAGAAAAGAATACTCCTAAGAAAAAATGCCCCCATATTTATACAAAAGGTCTAACCCTGTGCACCTGGAGAGGTGGCCCTAATTTTTTAGCACCACTGGTGTCCATGTATCTGTTACAAAGAATGGCCAAGGACAGTCCTGTTACCTGTACTAAAGAAGGTAAAATGAGAATAGACAGCTAGGACAGTTTTAAGCATAAAAATTGTATAAAACATATCATTATGGTGAGAATTAAAAAAAAAAAATTGAAGATATGCTGTTGTATATTTAAATGCTATGGCAGTGGTGGATATTCAGCTACCAAAGAGGCCAGACACATTTCTCCATTAGCTGGAATATTCAAAATCAATTATTGATTACAGAAGAACTAAAAAGACAGCTTTTATTTGAGGGATGCAAGAACTTTTAAGAATGATGCATTACAATCTAGTAATCTACGTCCAACTGGAAGTTATATATTATTACATTTTAATACAATAAAATCTTGAACAATTAACAACTTGAATTACACTTATATCATCAGAGTTGTGCCAAGTTAGTATGCTGAATTTCCAGCTTCCATGGGCCTGGGAAGTGTTCAGTGTGCTATGAAGATGCCTGCATGTGGGGTAAGACTAGAGATGCAGATGTTTATAAACTCACTCTTGTCCTGCATGTAATGATGTTGCAAGGTAGTATTATATAAAAATGAAATGCTAATGAATCAAAACACTTCAAAGACAATCTTCTCTTCAGTTTGGTTTCAAAAGCTCTAAAGCCCAGTTAAACTAATTTCCTGCATTTTCCATGGACTTTAATAGATCTAGTGCTATAGGTGTAATAAACTTGTCCGGAGATAAAAGTAGCAGCAAGGGGAAAAATCATAACTGTTTCTGGAAAGCCTCATAAAATGATATTCTGCAAGGGATACTAAACCACTCAGTTGATTCTACTTCAGCACAAACCCATTTGCTTCCCAGTGTATTGGGGCTGTGCCCATTGGCCAGTGCAGCAAAAAGCAGAAGGAGCTGCAGGAGATGTACGGCTGGGCTAGGAACAAAACAGCTCTTTAAAAGCTATGAAACAAGCAAGTGTACACGGTCCTAGGAGGGGAATTAATTCAAATCACTTAAAACTAACATATTAGACTTCATTATTGAGTGTGAGTCACACATTTCACAGTTCCACTTCTTTAGATAAAATGATACCTGATAGCAAACCATAAAGAAAAGGAGGAGGTCATCTGACTACGCATAAAAACATGGTAACTAAAGAAGAATTCAGGGAATTTGGTGGACTTTTACATCTACATGGTCTTTGCATATAGCCTCTCTCTTCAAATTTCATCTGCTATGTAAGTTTGAAGGATGCAAAAGGAGACATTGACAGCTTGAGAAGTTGATGCTACATTTCGGGTAAAGGTCCTTTCACAAAGCCCTGATAAAGGTCTTCTTATCAACACTTCAACTGGGAAGAACTGGACTGCGGGATGAGTACAAATTACACAAGAAATGCAGTGATGAAAAATGTCAATGCTGGCTTGCTATCTATGAGGTAACTGGCTTCCAAGAGAAACAGAGACAAAAGCATTGCACCAGGTGCTGGTGGAACCAGGACCTCGAGCTGAAGGGGCTGTCTCAGCGAGGATGAAATCCAACCAGATGAGGTGCAGAGAAGGGCTTGCTCTGATTAGTGAACTGGGGCTGAGAGAAGTGATTCCTCTCTACTGATGTACCAGTGGAGTAAAACCCCATGGAGATTGGCATTCTTCCTGCTAATGGATACTCTTGGCAGAAAGATGAATGGACCAAAACCAGGCACAAGTAAATTTATGCTGGAAATAAGGAGGTTTGTAACTGTTGGAGAAGTAATGTTCTGAAAGTCTTCCAAGGACAGCAGTGGAGCTAAAAAACCTGAATAGGTTTAAGTAAGAGTCTGATAACAGTTTATGAAAGCGATAGCATGACACATGCATTAACCACAGGAGAATGAGATTTTCAGTTTTCTAATAATTAGAGCAAGGGACAGAGGGGACCATCAGTTACTTCAGATATGGAACTCAATCAGTTTATCAGGACGCATCTTGAGACGGATGCTTTCAACCAGAAAACCTTTCAGTTCTGAGCCTTCTACTCTTGAGCACCTTTTCCATACAGGTCTTGAAGGGAGACCAAGAGGCCACTATGGATGGGAGCTGACATGCACTTACTGTAGAAAGATGGGGGTCAGTAAAGCTGAAAATTCTGCCTTCCCGGCTCTGCTAATGTATCCAACAACTAGACACAGGGAAGAAATTGAACTTTTTATGTGCCTTTTGCCTTTCAAGTGCCTGAACTTTAAAGTTTGTGTTTACAAAATTGCCTTTTTTGTTAGGTTTGAGCAATGCTGAGCACAGAGGTGTCCAAACTCTGCTGCCTTTTGATTCCTTCCCTCTATCAGAATTTGAGTTTGCTAGTACACCACCACACTTCTGAAAGTGTGTTTTCAGAATCACACTTGTCTTTTACTGTGTAATTTAGTACTTTTTCTTAGAAACAGTGGACTAACACCACTAAATATATTTGTCTATGGGTATCAAATAATATTATTAACATGAGAAAACAGTTTTCAGCTAATACCTAATGTCAAGCACTTCCAGATTGAAGCATAAGGCAGAGGGAAGGAGAAATGGTATGACCATGAGACAAAGCTGCAAAGTAGGAGACAATCACTACATTGTGTTTTCAGTCAAATTTTTTTTCTGTTCTTGCTTTTCTACTGCCTTCAAAATTCTTAAAGCCGCAAAACCAAAAGAAAAGACAACAGTGACAAACAATTTTGTTTTGGACTCTGAAGTGTTGAACTTTCACTGTCTCATTCAGATACATTCAGGTACTACTACTATCACAAAATCCGATTTGAGTTGATTAGACACTCAGAATTTTTAGGCTTTCTTTTGCCTAACATTTCTAATTTTAACTATCAAGTAACCTCCCTGCTACGAATAAATGATGGTAGAAAGCAATTGCTCCCAGCACCACAATGTTATTTTCACAGCATGGACACTGTGGGGGGATACTTGTGAATAATGAAGTGCCATTCCTCATAACTGGAGGTCAAATGTGGTACGGTACAACATGGTGTTTTAAATATTAGGGGACCTGGGAAGTCAAAGTTTAACTTCAACACAAATATGCTGCATATTTTGGCATTTACAATAAGAGGCGAGCCACTGGTATGACCAAGAGAAAGGTGTAATTTATGAATGATTTAGTTATAAATTCAGAATCAAGTATGAATGAAATAACTTTATTCCCAGGCAAAAAAAAAAAAATCTGTGGGACTTTTGGAAGAGTCCTTCCCTTCATGCTGTCACCTTAGGTCTGTTCACAGCAGTTGAAAGTAACCTTTGATAAGTAAGATGAAATTTATGATACAGTGGCTGATGAAAAGGTACTCAAAACTTGTAACAAAAAGACCAAATGAGCTCCCTTAGAAAGCAGGAAATCATAAAATAAAATTAGTTTTAGTGTAGGAAGCCTGAAGTAAAAAAAAAATCAACTTGCACTTTTACTGTTTAGATCTAGCAAAGCTTGGAGGCTTCTTTTGTTTCCTTGTTCTGCATTGACATTTCTTCAGGCATACTGCTGTTATCCAAATACATCTCTCATTTCCACATACCTTGTAGTGGAAGAGGAATAATCCACAGAAGAGGCTGTACAGGTCAGCCGTGAGTAGGGAGAGGTTGACGGCAGTAGCACTGGTTTTCTTTATGACCACTGGCATAAAGCTGTAGAGGCCAAACATACAGGCACTAAAGCCCACGTACAGCAAGCCTGTGGAAGAGAAACAAGAGGCAAAGTGACCTTCCACAGCCTGCAGAAATGACTTTGTTGGGAGGACGAAGGTTGTTGAATAAGAAAGAATAATGCTTTTCTGAAGAAACATTCAAATTAATAATATACACATACACAGAGAGTGAAAGCTATATCAACACTGGACATGAGGTCCTTTGGGATCTCCGTAACAGCAGAGTTGTTTCAAATTGGTGTCTTATACTACCCATGACTACCTCATGTCCAACATAAATTTGGACATAATGATGCATTTGGACATATCAAATGTAGTCTCTTCAGGAGCTGAATGTCCCCAACACGAAGTGAGTTCAGCTGAGTTTGGATGGAGCACACAGTATTTTCTGGGAATGGACCCAACATATGAATGCAAGATTATTTGCAGAGGAGTTAATGAGCAAATGGATGAATGCATGAGGACAGCACTCAAGTGTCAGAGTCCTAGTCCTATTTTGCCACCAAAACTGACAAATCACTTCACAGTTTTGCACCTCTGTTCCTCTTCTCCTTTTTGTCTGCCTTCCTTAATAAAACTTTTGTGAGCCAAAACTCTTTCCTGCTACATGTTTACAGAGTGCCTCACACAAATTAGATTGTTATACACTAATATAATAAAAATACATTACAGTAAAAATCTAAATTAATTTAAAAAACTAAATAACTTACTGGGAAAGAATTCATTGCTTCAGTTATTACTTGATAAATCCCAAGGCAAATTAATCAATATGAAGTTAAAAAAACAGCAAACACTACTCATCTGCTCTCATGCAAATGATATTTCTTAGGCTGCCGTATGCTACAGAATTCCCAGCTGATATGTGCAGGAGCCTAAATTTAGACGCATGCCAGCTCTTCAGAATATGTTGTTATTGACTAAAAGTTGTAGGAAATCTGATTGACAAAGTCCTGAAAGGGATTAGAAAGGATAAAAAAAGAAAAAAGGCCATATAATGGCCATGTATCTGCATGTGGATCTGTGGATCCATTTAGTTAAAAATTCTTTAGGAAAGCTATCTAAAGGACAAAATCAGCTGTGACAGATTGAGTTCTTTAGAAGCATAGGAACTGAAGTGTACTTTCAACTGAAACAAATGCATCAGACACAAACTATCAGTGTCCATATATGTTACAGCATGATAACGAATTTAAGTTTATATTCAGAATATGGACAATCATGGTAAAAAACTGATTTAACCCATAGGCAGCAAATTTATAAGGTATGCATTGTGTACTGGTAACGGAATTAAGTTTTAGGCAGTGCTTGAAAGCCACTTTATTCAAATTCTGCAACTCTTCTGTAGCAGGCAAATGACTGCATCATATGGAGTGTAGTTTGGTCAATGGGAAATTGTTTGCATACAGGAGCATTAAGCCAGCTTTTCTTCCAGGCTTAAGAAGAACAGGTCAGGCATTAAAGCCATTCTGGGTCAGAAGTCAGCATTGTCAAAGTATAGTCTGCAAACCACCAGCTGGTCCACCAAGCCTCTGGTTGTCTGGATTTAACACAGCTTTGCTGGTTTATGCACTCAACTTACAGTATAATTTTATGGTACTGCCTTGGCGTTCATATTATTTGACAGCCAACTACATGGACTTCACAGGCTGCTTTTCCAAAGGGCATTTCAGTTCTAGTGGAAAATTGCTTAAACTGTAGCTGTCCTAACAGAGGTGAATATAAAGTGGCATTTCATTTACAGCTTAAAAATACATGTAATATCCACCAACTGGGCGGCATTTAGTGGTGACAATAAACAACTGAAATTAACATCATATGATTTTCAGATATTGCTTCTTAGAGGGCCAGTTTTGAGACTAAAAATCTGTTTTAAGTCAACAGCTTGAAGCGTCAGCCTCCTCAGGTACCCATGCAGTGCAAACAGCAGCCTTGAGAATCACCACAGGTGCTGCAGTTCCAGCAGACTCCAGAATCTCTGTGGGCAACCTGCTCTGCTGCCTGCCTGTTCTCAATGTGAAGATTTTCCTTTTATCTAGTCTGAATCTCTCATTTGAGCTTCTGCCTGTTGTCTTTCATCCTCCTGCCATGCACCTCTGTGAAGACCTTGGCTCTGTCCTTTTGATAAGCTCCTGGTAGGTAACCTCTTTTCCACAGGCTGAACGAGCTCCAGTCCCTCAGTATTTCTCCATTTCTCTTTAGACTTGGCGTCCTCACACAAATGGGCAGGATCTGTCCCTAGGGACCATTCTAAAATACCCTAAATAAAGTACCACCAAGACCAACATAACTTGAGAACTTCTGGTCTTGCTCCTGAGCATGCTGGTTAATGTTGCCTAGTGCAATGACACACAAATGTTGCCTTTGTGCTTTTATTCCAAAAGCAAATGTTTAATTGGCATGAAATGGAATCACTTATGATCTTTCATACTGTCTTGGAACAAAGACCATTCAGAAATATTCAAACCCCAAGTAACAAAGGGCACCTCCTCGGAACTTCAAACTGGCTTTTCTCTTAAATAAAACTGATGTGAGTTTATTTGTTACTATTTCATCTATCGCTATAAAACTTGTCATGGTCTCATATGAAACCACTCAGTCAAAACTGTATAATCATTCTCCTTTCCGTCTGGTTGTCAGCAAGTATTAATACTTAAACCTTCAAGAATTCAAACAGAGGTACACTGATTCACACTAAGTGTGAAGATGATGATATGTATCAGGGCAATTTCCAAAATTAACACCAGGAGGGCCACAGCCTGTTTTAAACATGATAGACATAACAGATTGGCTTTAGATCTTTATATTCAAAAATAATTTGCATCAGTTAAAAGGTAGCTTATCCGATCTAAAAAGCACAATTATGGCAGATGGCAACAGGCCACCTTGAGTTATTTATTAGGTTGCCTGCTGTGACTTTATCACCACCATTCAGAAGGCTGATGATTTAACTCTGCTGGACTGCAGGTTTGAGTCTGTCGCAGTGGATAACTACTCAGGACAAGGCTGTGAACTCCCCGACATAGATTTGTCAATCACTTCTCGACAATCTTGTATCACTGCCAATGCAATAGAAAGTACACCAGGTGCAGTGGAAGCCAGGGAAGAACTACAGAACTGTCACCATTTAATCCATGTTCAACTACACCACATTTCCAATTATTGCTCTAACAAAACAAGTTCATATCTATGATGCTTTTGCTAAGATGATCTCAGCCTTGTGAAGCATAAGGACTCTTCAGAATTAGTAATCAACTTTCAGTGACATTTTGGCAGCATCACAGATGAAGTAAGACCTTATTTTAATACCACATTTCACTGATACTGAGTTTGAACAGATATCTCATGGAAGTATATATGACATTTACATGGATAGTAGATTAATTTACTATGACCACCGGTAGTTCCATCAGTACCAGATTAATTATGTCCCTAAGCTCCTTCTCATGAAATATAGACAAACACTGATGCAATTATGCTAATTATCTCAGATTAAAGAAGGCCAATACACTTATAGTACACAGTTGAGTGTGTTTCTCCATGGATACTTTAAATTGATTTGTCACTTAGCTTTACAGCTCATCCATCAAATTTCCAAGATTTCTAGGTGCAATGTTTTGTGAAAAATGTGCTGTATTTATCAAGGTTTAGGAGGATGAAAGGAAATTGCGAACCAAGTTTAAAGAAATCAGCTGTATTCCACAATTTGTATCCCCTCCCCTCAGGGATTCCCCACACAATCAGTTGTTTTTGCACACTTCTGAGTTGTCGTTTTGATGTTCAGTCTGAAACTAGGTAAAGAGCTATTGTCAATGGATTGCCAAAGCTTGAATCCTCTGCAATCAATCAGCTCTGTGCCACTAGTATTCTTTTATTTCTTCTATTGTCATAGTGAAAAAGTGATTATAGGGACTTTCTTAAATATCTACTTGCTTTTAAAACAAGTAATTCATTGGACTAATTACAAGGGAGTCATAAACTCAGCTTCCAAACTGAAATGGGAAAATGCAATCCCCCGCTTGGCAGAACACCATAACAGCTTCATTGGGCACAATGCTCCCAAAACTTGTCTAAAGGACACATCTACTATATTCCACTAAGACTATTTGGAAAGCAATTAAACACTTCCATATAGAAATGCTCCCCCAGAAGTGAGTTTACGAGGCTATAATATGCACTGCAAGTACTTTGTTAGGTTTCTTGTTAGGTTCCATTTCCTTTCTTTGGCTTTCATTGAAAAAGTTTGGCTCTTTAAAACCACCTCATTTATTGTCCCAGTGTTGCACTGAATCTTAGAACCGGAACCCCATTATTGTTTTACTTCATGGCTGTCTGGATGATTATCTTATAGCACTCATATGCTTAATCTAATGGTGCAAGGAAGGCCTAACACAGTGATGGAGGACAGATCATTTAAGAACAGTTATGAGGCATGTAGCTCAACCTTTGGCAGTAACTGGTGGAAAATTCATAAACACTGGCTCCCCTGAAACTCTGTGCCCACCTCCCCAAACACTGGCTGTCTGCACGCCTCCTTCGGCAACTATCTTCCATGAGGTAAAGCATGTTCTTACCTATTTGCCAATCCCAGGGGACTTTCAACAGCTCTTTGTGTTCCATGATTGCACTAGAAGAGAAGAGAAGCCAAAATTTGATGGAAGAGAAGTTAAATTACTTCCACTCATTCAATTCAAATGCTGGACAAAACAACACAAATAACCTTATAACAAAAAATCTCTGTAGGAACCAAATGCAATCAAGAGTTTGCTAATCTACTCTGGCATTATCCCTGTGCTTGTGTATTTGAAAGATCTTCAGGGCAGTAATCAGATGTGATAGCATACAATTTCCCCTGGTTTATTTCCAGCTCTATATATACCTGCTCTACATGCCCATTCCCCTAAATGTTCAATCATCTTGTACTCTTCTGACTTAATATTCTGAAAGCTTTTGAATGTTAATTATTAATAATGTATCTATCTGAGTTATTCACACTTCAGAGTAGCTCTGCAGTGTAAAATAAATAGATATCACAGGCTGGTTTGGGAAGCATACTGTGATTTGTTACACACCAAGAGAAACCAAATAGTCACAGCAGTGTAAGTCAGGATAATAAGCAAAGGATGGGCAAACCTGCAAAAGTCCACTCTCAGTATCTTGTAAATCTGGCATTGTACATTAACATCAAAGTCACAGATCCATACAATTCTAAGGTGGCAATAAGTCAGCTCTTCCCAACCCAGGCAAATAGACCCTTGGAGATAAGATATCTCCCAAGCTAGGTCTTCGCTCAGGTAACTGCTTTCTCTACATGTGTGATTTCCAGATAAATCCTGCTGTGCAGAACTCTGCACGCTGGTCTGGACACTATTTTAAACAAGTATAAAACGTAGAATTATAAAGATTGAAAAACAAAGCACCTAGTGGAAAAGGTGGCATGTGGAAGACCAAGTCTATTAGTAAAACTACAGGAGCTCAGCATCTTCCAGATTAATCTAGTCTAAAGAGTTGCATCCTGGAAATTCTAATTTGCTTGCTGCTGATGTGAGGCAAATCTAATACTGTGTACAGAATAATAAGACTATATTCTCTGCAAAATAACTAAATTATAGGTGTCTTTGCATGCATAAGGTATATGTCTCTTTTATCAGCAATTCCTGAAGAATATAATGAAAACAAACTGTCTCTTAGTCTGGAAAAAAATTTTCACATAATTTAAACATAGGAACATGGTGTTCATATTATTGCTTAGCCAATACAAAAGATTTATAAAACAATATGCTATGGCTTGTGATTCCTTATGATCTGTGAAACAAAGAGGGATGAGAGAAACTTTGCCAGAAGTGGCCACTTAGTGATGCCAGAGGCACTGAAGAATTGGAATTACAATGATTTTGAAAGGTTGTGGTAGTTGGAGGAGGTCCCTGATGACTGAAAAGAGACAAATGCAACATTCCGTTTAACACAGAACAAAAAGTATAGCCTGGCCAGACTTATGCTAACCTTTGGGAAGACTACGGAACAAATCTACCCAGAAGCCATTCGCAGGAAATGAAGAAGACGATGCCACTGGAAACAGCCAGAACAGACTTCCCAAGAGCAAACCTGACCCAACTGACCGCCTTCTATGATGAGGTGAACGGATCAGTAAATAAAGGAGAGGGAATGGATGAGAGGATGTGGTGTAACGTAGTGTGACTTTAGCAAGGTTTCCATCATGATTTCCTTGAAGATGTTTAGAGGCTGAAGAGGTATGGACTAGATGGGTGGACTATCTACAATGTTGTCTAAAGAAAAGGGTGAGAAGAAACCTCATGAAGTTCAAGGAAAGCAAGTATTAACTTCTGCACCTGGGGTGGAGTGACACTATGAAACAGTACAGGCTGGGAGCTGACTGGATAGAAAGTTGTTTTCCAGCAATAAACCTTAGTGTTAGTAAAAGTCTGGCCAGACTGAAGGATGCGATCTGTGAGACAGCAACCAGACTGTGAGCTGTCCAGAAGAAGACAGACATTAACAAATTGAAGGGAGTTCAGTGGAATTCCATCACAATGGTTGGGCAGGCTGAGCACAGGATGTAAGAGGAGAAGCTGAAACAGCAGGGTTTGCTTAGTGTGAAGAAGAGAAGGCTAAGCTGGGGGAAAGGAGGACACGACAATAAATTTTCCATCTTAACTATGCGATGGGTAGTTACAGACAAGATACTCAGACTTTTCTTAGAGTTGCACAACAAAAGGATGAATGACAATGGACACAAGTTGCAATGTGGAAAACTCTGATTAAATATCAAGGGGAAAAAAATAGTCAAACACTGGAACAGGCTGCCCAGCATAACTGGCATTCCATTCTTGGAGATACCACGAAATCAACTGAACAAGTTCCTAAGCAACCTGATGTAACTCTGAAGCTAGCTTTGAGTAGGAGCTTGAACCAGATGACCTTCAGGGGGCCATTAGAAAATAGGCCATGTTATGATTATGTGATTCCATCAGATAAGCTTATCTCCATTTGCTGGGTAATTGTGACATCCTCAGCTCTTGTAAACTAATCTCTTATTCTTCCTCCCTGCTTTAATCACATTCAACATACTAAACTTCTCTTTCCACCATGTCTGGGTAATCAGCCAACTCATTAATTCACTGTTTCCCCTGACACCTTAGCTCTTCCTCCTTTGCTGCACAACAGGCATTATGTGTGTTTATTTTATGTTACAGTCTAAGACTCCTTCAGTTTAGAGGATCTAAAGGTCCTATAATGCACCAAAGTGGCCACTAGTGTTTCAAAGAAAGAGCCTGCAATTTTAACATGAGGAACTGGCTTCTCTTTGAAATAAGTGTTATACTTAGATTAAATCTCTGTGAACACATAACTGTGACTTCTGCTATTCACTACAGCTAAAGTTAAGAAAAAAGCACAGGTATGAACTAAGTGTGGTTGGGTCTCCAGAAAGTGCCCAAAAAGCACTGTCAGCAAAAAGCTGCAGAGTCCAGTGGAGAAAAACCTGATGGAGTGAACTTTTGGGACAAAGGTTGAATACGAAAATCTTAGGGCTTTCAGCAAAGAAATGGTTGATTATTGTTTCCTTCTAGTTGTGTCCTCTTTATACAAAGATGCCTTAATCCAAAACCAGCTTCTCACCAGCAAAATGGCTCACAGACCCTGAATTGTGACTTACTGCTTGGGTCAAGAGGGAGTAATGGCACTACGATTAAATTCTGGAATATGAGACATTTACATGACAGTTTATACACACAGAGCAAGACAAGGGCACTGCTTTGATGCCCTCAGAATCAGTTAGTATCTACTTAATCACAAACACATTAAAAAATGCTTTAGCCAAAGATATTAGGCACATTCACGTGCTCTTAAATTCTATATTTTTGAAAAGGGAACTGCTTGTATGGCAGCTAGTTAATATAAGTAATTTTAAGACACTTCTTCAGATCACAAATAAATATATTAAGCTTTCTAATAAAGAAATAGAAGTAGGAATTGATGGGCTGTGTTTTTTTGATCAGTCTCTGTTCTTAGAAGAAGAGTAGCTCAGATCTGTAGAGAAGCAACTTGTTGTGGACTAATAATAAAAAGTCATTCTGTGTTACAAGCACCTGTGACAGACCTGCACAAAATATGGCTACTTTTACATCAGTCACAATACTACAACACTGGAAGATAGCTTCCAACCATTAGGCTTGCAGTTGAGATGCTCATTAAGTACATGTGGCTATAGATCAGAATCTGTAGATCCTGAAATTTATGCAACAATCTCCTCAGTGCTAAATATTTTTGAAGTGAAAAGGCCATTTTCTTAAAGGCTTTTTCATGATTTTTGCCATACCATAATGTAGTTACACAGAACAAGAGAACCAACAAAATACCTTCTGACTGGATGTATTTTCTACGTCTTTAGAAATCGAAACAACTTTTTAAAAGCATAAAACAGAACCAGATAAAGCTCTAGATTTTGTTATTCACAGTTCAGACTAACACATGAAGTATCCACTTGCCTTCCAGCAGCAAGATGGTGGGATGTGTCTTCTCCCTCTTCATGTGACTATTCAAGGACACTGGTCCTTGAATTAGAGTACTTAGGTAAAAATTTGTACTATTATTCAAATCACCAATTTGAAATATGAAAACCGATGCAAATTCCAAGATTAGAGGACATCTGCTCTCCACAGGAAAGGGCTAATTTTGAAGAAGTGGTTAGTGTAAGGGAGGCCACAGCTGCACTTATTTGAATGACCATGAGGCTCAAACCTGCTCACTTACAGCTGAATTCCACTGAAGAATGAGCCAAAGAGTCCGATCATGCCCAGGAATTCCACTCGACTCAGATTTCGGACGATGTACTCCTCACAGACGTTCGAGATGCCGTACAGTGTTGCTCCTCCAAGTACTAAGAGGTCCCCTATCAGTTTATTTTCACCTAGGGATAAATGGAAAAAAATCAGAATGCCTCAAAACAACCATCTTTTGTCCAAAACCATCGCAAGTTTTTCCCTACAGGTTTCATTCCTCAGTCACTACGTAGCCCTCATCTGGATTAATAAAATGAATGCAAATGTTCTGTCATTTTAACAGTTTTCATTCAATACACCAGCCAAGTCTAGCAGAGACAAAGGGAGAGCATATTCCTTGCTGTAGAAAAAAGAAGCCAAAAAATTCTGAAAAACTTGTTTAAAAAAAATAGAATCCAATGACACTCTTCAGAGACTAATCCTTTTCACTTTATTAGTACTACCTATTTTTTTCTTTGCAGAGAGAATGTGACTCAGCTCTGTAGAGCAGTTTGCATCTCATCTTGAAATTTAACCAGTCTAAAATATGTTCAGTACTTAGATCTGAGGACAATTGAAAAATTCTGTGTACCTGTGAAATGAGTGAAGAAATAATTACAACCCAATATTGACCTCATTCTCACATGGAGCTGTTTGACAAGAAAGGGAGGAGGAAGGATGGGGTGTAGACAGGGTGATGATAATGACAGATTTTTAAAAGAGGTTCAATTAACATAGCAGTACCTAATGCATGCAAAAAACAACAAGACGTATTTTCCATACCTCCAGGTATACAGAATTACTAAAACATTTTGTTATCAAAGATTGTTTGAAATCTTTTTAAGTCTTGGAAGATTTTATTATTGGGTGTTGGGGAGAGCTGTGGGGACATTTGATCAAGATCAAGTTCCAGCTTGAAAACTGAGGCCCAGCTTTGCAAACTGGTGCATGCAATTCCCTCTGCACATATGGCTTGTTAAATGATTTCTGCAAGAGCTAGAGAGCTTCACAAAGCTGTCAGATATTGCTGCAGAACCATATTCTGAAGGCTGGATATAATGGATTTTTCTTTGAAAAGCTTCAGCATAAATGCTGATTTTTTTTTTTTTAAAGAAACATCGTTTTCTTTTAAAATACTATGGTTTATTTTTTATGTCCCTGCCTTTTAAAGTTTTATTTCAATTGATTTGTAAAATATACATTGCAGTAAATAAAAATGGAAACCTAATATTCTGATTGGTTCAAAATTATCTTTTCAACATTTTTCTTTAAGGAGTTTTTTTAAGCCTTCAGTTATCATTCCAAACTGTAGTGCTGAAATTTCTATGGAGAAGAAATTTATGATAACAAAAATGGTCATAAGAGGACAGACCAAGGGTTCATTAATCCTGTCTCCAACACTGGCTATAAGCACCAGAAAAGTATAAGTTGCTTAAGGACAATAGGAATAGAATAAAGTGTAAAATATTCCCAGTAATACTCTCTTAGTTTCCAACATTTTTCAGGTCAGATCAGATGTGGCTTCCGTGTACTTAGCAAACATTACTAGATTTGTTTTTCACATACTCATCCAGCCTTTCACTGAATTTCTGTTCTGAATGTTCCTTGACTCACAACATGTTTATATTTGACCTTATATTCATCCTTTTACAATTTGGTTGTTTTGTTGTTTGTTTTTTTTTTTCCTCTTTTAGTCTTCTTTTGTAATCAGTAATGGAAGATGTTCTTAATTTAAAATAATCACCAGCACTTTACAAATCTTCTTCATACCCCTGATGCATTTCATATTTCACAGTGGCTCCACTGATTTTCCACTGAGCTCACTTATTTGGTATTTATTGCGGCTACTCACTGACACTTCGGGGAGGTATTGCTGAAAAAGCTTGTGACCTTAGAGCTTCTGCTAGGACAAAAATAGCATCCTTTTGCATCTGTGAAACCTCAGCTCAGAGGCTGAGCATTTTCACACAGATGGGATAGCCTCAAGCATCACACCCCCACAGCTCTTCCCCAAGTGCCTCGTGCTGAGTGTGAGCCTCAACCTTCAGGGCTTTCCCAGAAGAGGGAGCTGAGATTTGTTCAGAGCACCAGACTCTGACACTGGAACCTCCTCTGGTACTCAGCAGCACAGGGTGGCTGAGGAGAACATAAACAAAGAGGGAAGTACAAAGGGACTTTTATCAGCCAGTTCTCAGTAGATGAGGTATTTTCTGAGATAGAAGTTGCACTAGACCATCAAATTCAATCAACCATGAGCGATTCTTCACCAATTTGTGTAAAATCTGTATATCTTTGGCCTACTATTAAGAAGTACTTCATGCTTTTAACTTTTCTGCTGGATACCTCAAAATTATATTGGTCATCCCATAATTTTCTGAGAAATATTTAAAAATTACTCTGTATTGACCCTCTCCATATCACTGAAGACTTCATATACCTTTACAATATCTGTCTCTTTCTTGCCTTTTCTGAATGATGGAATGTCCCGGTCTGGCAACAGTCTCTTCATCTGAATCCATTTTATGCCCTTGAAACAGCTTTCTCACCTTTCTCCATAGCTTATACGGGCTTATTCCCTGATTACGTAATGCATGCTACCCAAGGGGTTAGTGCATCAAAACTTTATATACCGGTGTAAAAATGTTATAAAATATGTTTTTGCTTTCTTTCTTAGCAATTACTATTCTGGTTGTCAAATGCCTTATCTTTGCTTCCTCAAGAGGCTGAGACTTTGAAACTTTCCCCCAAGACTGACATATCCCTATAGACTTACTTTCATGGATGTAATATTCACATGCGTCTACTGGTTTCCTTGCTAAGGAAGTATGTGTCAACTAACTAGAGGCTTTCTAAAGACTTTTAGGATAATAAAGTTGTGTTTGACCAATTTCATGGTGTAGGTCATTCTTCAGAAGACATATAGCCTAGCAGAACAAACTTTACACTAATAGTTGTTACCATATTTAATATTCTGTGGAGAAGTCATACAGTCCAGAGCGGAGTTAGTGTTTTGGGAACTAGTTATAGCACTACAGTGTAACATAAATCTTTTAAATGTGAACTGTGTTCTGACACGATTTCTTTTCACACTCCCAATAGGCCTCTTTGTCACATTTTTGCCCTAGCCCCTGCCATTAAGAGGTGCTTCTCTTTGCTTTTGATTGTAGTTACTGATGAACGATACCTAAAAATCACTCTCAATGTGTCCCATTTTAAATTGAACACTCATATATGTATTAACAGGATTGATGTGACTGGTTTTCAGAGACCGTTGTAAATTAAAGCTATGAAGTGCTTTGAAAAACCTGGATGAAACACTTAGACCTGTGGGGCTTAGACTCCTGTGCATGGCAGGAGCAGAAGTATGAAAGTAACTCACGGGTATTAGTTCAGAATAATGCTATTTTCAGGTATACTTGGCATGTAAGATGATAGAGCATTAAATACTTAATAGTAATTGTTTTTCCCATTGAGTAATGTGCAAAATATCAGTAAGGATACAATAAAGAGGTAAACGACCATGTATTTATTGAAAACTGAAAGCATGTATGCACATTATACCTAATTCCTGCAGATAATTTGGAAAATACCTGTTAATCTCTCAGTGATACATTTTAAATTCGTGTTCCCTTACTGTAAGAGTTGGCAGACTAAATTGCCTTATGCTGTGGGTACCTAGCAGAGCCATATGGCTCTTCTAATACAGTAAGAAATGTGGTCAACAGGGGCACACAGGTATCAATACTTCTTGTCCCCTAAAATATAAGATAAACAGAGACATTTACTGAGGACCAACAAAGCATCATTGCTTTTGATGTCTTCCTTACTTGAGTTTGCCCAGTCCCAGGAAAATGGTGTACAGCCTCTTAATGAAGAGTTTCAATAATTTTGGTTTTTTTCCCTGCCATTAATTCTTTTCAGTTGTACACTTTAAAGTGTAGTTTTACCCTTTCAAAGAAATTAAAACAGATGATCTATTTTACTCTGTTAAAGACAGCATCATTAATAACATTGTTATGCCACTAAAACCAGTAAAAATGCTGCAGTCTCTCTGCATAGCAATAAGCATGGACACAGTTTTTCATGTGTAGTTTCAAATTAAAAGGCTATAATGCATGTTAAGAGATTTTTCTGGACAAATTTACTTAACAGCTATAGCCATGCTTTAATAATGAACATGGCAAATAACATCTAATTACTGCAGTTGGATGGCAAAGTGTCAGCGTTCTTCAATCTGTTCCTTGCCTGCTTCCACTGCCCCACATGCTCCTGCTGATCCACAGCTCACTCGCTCAAGCATGTTACTCTCTAGACTCCTGGGGCACAGGATGTTTCTTCTGGAATCCTGGTTTGAAATATCAATCCCTCTGAAATCAGCCATTCCCAATGCAGCTTTGGCTGGCTGATTACATAGTACAGAGCATATTACTTTCTTTTTAGCGGGGGCATGGCTACTTCTGGAGGAGACCAATAACTAAAAGTCTCCTTTCAGGATTAAGGACAGAGATAAAAGGGGGCAGGGAGATATAGTTAGCACTGTCACAAACTCCATTGTTTTATTTAGTAGCATTTTGGCAAATGCAGTTTTTACAGCACTTGCATTTGTATTCAGAAAGCTGAGTCAAGAATTTTAAATCCCAGTGTATTATGCTCTGCTCACAATTCAGTGCTTTTAATTAAGAATGAAAACTGTGCCTAATTGACAATCTTTGAAAAGAATTTCCAGCCTTCCCACATCATTTGGCTTGGCACTAGAGAAATCGATGTGACAGGGGAAGTTGATCGATGAAATCTGACTCTGTCTAGTCTGCATTAATAGATACACACACATTATTCATATGATGCCACACATAAAAAATAACATTTTACACACAAGGAGGTTCTTTTCAAAAAGGTAACAGTCAAGTCCCAAAACTTTAGTACAAGACTGTGTGCAAAACCCAACTGGCAGTATACAGGTTCGGTGTCTTTTAGACCTACCCAGTGACCCCACTTCTGTAGAAAAACAAGCAAAGTTGAGGAGAAGTAAGAGCACACAGTGGATGAGAGAGGTGCTTACAAATCAGAAATGTAGCCAATGTGGAAAGGAAGCTGTTGAGGTTTGCAGTCCAACAGCTAAGCCAAAAAAGAACGAAACTACAGATATTTAGCTTGTCTCTCCAGCTTGCAGAAGGTGACCTGTTTGCAGCACTGCTGACTTGTAAGTGTTGACCCCTTTTTGCCCTTCTGAGAAAGAGACAACTCTGAATACTGCAGTGCTTTGGACCCATGAAGGCACAGAGTTTCTTGCCAAATTTCCCCCTTTTTTGGCCCCAGTCTGACATGCACTGGTCAATGGTTTCTCTGAATAGAACTTGGCCATACAATCCATCCATCCATCCTTACCTGCTCCTTGCTGTCTCCCAACGAGGACATCTGCTCCTGCCATGCAGCCCATGCCCAGGATGCAGACCACAATCCCGATGAAATGTACTGCCTTGTATCGTACCAGTAAGAAGAACCAGGAGAGGAGTATCACCACTGGGATGACAAAACAGTCTAGGAGCTGTCAAAAAAGACAAGAAAAATCAACATCACATCAACCTGCAAATACTTTGCCCTAAAGTACTAGGACAGATTCTAGAAGAGGGAAGCAGGGTTATTTATTTTATGATAGCACTTTTACCAAGAGAAAGAGCATTCTAATGGCTCTTCATACATCAGACACAGGGTAAGACTGTCCATGACAATTCCACTAATTTAGGAAAGCTGTTGCCCTACGACAACACTCAAATGCACTGCTCTTGGATTCAGATGCATATTTCAAATCCATGGGAAGAAAACCTGGGCCAAAAGAGAGTCACACCACTCCATCTGGTCCTCACCTCTGGTGATTAATAGACAAGGACTGAGTGCAGTTTTCCTGCAGTCTAGACATATGCTTTAATTCAGTCATTTCAGGTCCAGATATCAGGAATGTTCATAACACACAAGTTGACCAGATATGTTAAATCTGTCTATATAAATCAGGGGTTTTCTGCATGCAGAATGCTTATGAAAAATCTGGCCCCTGTGGCAACTGTTATCTCTGTGAATATAGAGCCCCATATGCCTTTGAAGGAAAAAAAACCCAAAACCCCATCTTGCATGCAGTGCAAGAAACTCAGTCTTCTTGCCAATAGACCCTTGCAAAGAGCTTTCTCAAAGAAATGTTATGAAACACAATTTTTAATTGTTTGGGGTTTTTTTCAGAGACATCAAGAAACAGGTCCAGAGAAGATGTGATTAAAAAAAAGAAATACACCAAATGTTTGTGAGAGGACCTTGAGATTTTCAAATTAAAATATATTTTAGAAACTAGTGCATGTCACTAGGAAACAAAATCCTGTGTAAGAAACACCCAAAGAAACTTGACTTTAATCCTGCTTCCTAAAAACAGGTAACAAAGAGTTGCAATTCCGTGGACTAATGATGGGATTTAACAAACTGTGCAGGACACACTACTGTTCAATGCCGATTGATACAGCATGCACCAGAGCTATATGATTGCTTCTTCTTCCAAATGAAAATGTCTGAAGCAAACAAAGAAGGAGAACCATGAACTGTGTCCCTAGTCCTCTAAAAAACACTCCAGGTATTGTTACCTTTATTTTAGATGATGTTGTTTGATTTTTCTTCCCTTTGAACCCATTACGTGTTACTTACTTTCTCAAGTGTGATTTACCACTAAGAACGCTGTTATCAAATAAAGATCAAACCCCTTTTAACTTCTTTGTCCATCCACATGCTATTTGAAGAAAGAAAGATTTTTAGATTATTCCAAGAATTTTACTGCTTACAAAACTATTTTTTGCATGTGAGATACCTACATAATAAATATTACATTTGTGGAATCAGCAAAAATATAAAACCCAATTTTTGGACTGGGAATAATTTCCCTGAAACTTCCTTTGAAAAACAAGAGTGTGCAGTTAAAACTCATCCATTTCAAAGATTTCCCAGTGAGAGACAAAAGCCTTCAGAAGAAAAGAATCATAAAATTATAGAAGGATTTGGGTTGTAAAGGACCTTGAAGATGACCCAGTTCCAAGCCCCCTGCCATGGGCAGAAACAGTTTCCCCTGGACCAGGTTGTTCAAAGCTCCATCCAACCTGGCCTGGAACACTTCCAGGGATGAGGCATCCACAGCTTCTCTGGGCAACCTGTTCCAGTGCCTTACCACCCTCACAGGGAAGAATTTCTTCTTCCTGTCTAATCTAATCCTGCACTCCTTCAGTTTAAAGCCCTTACCCCTCGTCCTGTCACTACATGCCCTTGTGAAAAGTCCCTCTCCAGCTCTCCTGTAGACCTCTTTAGGCACTGAAGAGCTGCTACAAGGTCACCCCAGAGCTTTCTCTCGTCCATTCTGAGCAATCCCAATTTTCTCAGCCTTTCTTCAGAGGAGAGGTGTTTCATCCCTCTAATCATCTTTTTGGCCTCCTCTGGACTTGCTTCAACAATTCCATGGGCGTCCTGCGATGGGGGCCGCAGAGTTGGATGCAGTATTCCAGGTGGTGTCTCATCAGAGTGGAGTAGAGGGAAGACAAGGGGCAATGAACATAAGCTACACTGGGAAAGGTTTCATCTCAGTAAACAAAGAAATTTTTTTACAGTGGGAACAAACTCCCCAGAGACGTGGTAGAGTCACTAGAGATTTTCAAGGTGTGACTGGACATGGTGATAAATAATCTCATCTAGCCTCCCTTTCCCACAAAAGGCTGGATCAGTTTGGAGGGCTCTCCCAAGCTGGGCCGTTCTTTGAGTCCAAATTGTTCTGTGAGTTAAAAAATTGCTTGTACATGCAGCATGTATACTTCAACATGCAAATTCCCACTAACAGTCTTCTAGAGGAAGATTTTAAAAATTCCTCTCATTCCATAAATATTTAAAAATACCTATGCTTTCAACTATGTGAATGTGTGTCTTTTAAGCACTAACATGAAAGGACGCGTGAAGAGAACCTGTCACAAATACACGATGCTGGTAACAGCTAGAAAATGCTTCCTTGGGCTGGCAGTCCAAAGTCTAATTCACAAATTGCTATTTGGAATGCTGCAGCATCAATAAATACAAGCATGAAATGTAGGTAATGTTCGCTGACATTATATAGTTCTTAAATCGTGCTTAGTTTATACCTTTAATTAAACAATGAGGTAGACAGAAATAAATTAGGTTACTACAATGTAAGCAATAAGATAACCTAGTGAATATTGCTTAACTCTTTTTCAGGTATTGCTTTATATTTCACTTCTCCAGGACTAAATTCGCCCTGCCTTTCTTTTTTTCCTCAGATAAACCTGCCTAGTAGAAGAAAAAATACACATGTACTCCACAGACAAAAGATGTGAGATTGAGGATTACCTCATCTTCAACAGGGCTTTTTTAATGATGGGGTTTTTTGCCTTCTTTTCTTTCTTTGTTTGTTATTAATTATTTCAGTTATTAAGAAAAAATATTATACCTAATTGTAATTTTACTATCTAAAAAGCTTTTACAGTAACAAAGACAGATTATGCTTAGCTGAATTTCATTTATAGTATATAAAGATTGGTTGTTTATCAATATTTCTCAAATAATCATCTCTGATGTTTTCCTTCTTTTAAATTGTTTATTTAAAAGGTACTACCTATACCCTGTCATTAAGTTAAATTAATGAGTGGTCTGATTTTAATCAACATTCCTGTTAATCACAGAAGTTATTATATCTCACTAACCTAAAAGAAAACATATTTCGTATGTTACCATGGGGTGATGCAGACCATGTTCTTTGACATTGCATACAAAAATATGTAATCTATTGATATACCGTCCTATAGAAATTTCTTTTTATTATAAGAATATGTGGTTGTAGAAATTGAAGGTTATTATTTGACTCTAAAAGATACCACACTGCATCTAAGTCTGTTGATGAAACACAGTGTTGAAATCTATTTCCTCTGATTACTTGTTTGTTAAATTGTGTTGACTTTATTATACTTGTGAATCGAAGACAAATACTCTCTTGCTAACAGTAAAAATCCAGTCTCTGGTCTCACAACTTCAGCATGTCTCTGCACATCTACAGCAAGATTGTGCTGTTAAATTATTGGAAGGGAGAGCTGGCAAGCTGTAGAAGAAAGGTCTGTAATACATAGTGTGAACTGCTGATCTGCAGTGATATCAAAAAGAAAAAAGCTGGTCAGCAAACTCCCTATGGGAACAGCTGAGCTGAATCTTCCTTTTTAAACATTCATTGGATTTTTTTCCCCCAGTTATAAGCTCTTTTTTTTCACATTAGGGGTTTCTCATTAGCGCTGCCCTCCAGCAAATCATGTGGAGAATCCGCTGCACCCTCTACTTATCCTGATCTCCAGAGCAGAGGGATCAGTAAAATCAGGGTCGTATCCATCAAACATTGTATGGTCAAGTACACATGATGGCTACAGAATTTCAGCATGTGACCTGGGAATTTTATTACAACAGCGAGTGCTATATCCAGTAAGAGACACAGATTCTGTTATTTACTTTGTTGTTCGTCAAAGGAAGAAAGGGTTTGCTGCCCATTCAAGGGCTTTTTCTCCTCCAGTTTTCACACCACCTTCACAGTATCACACACACTCGATTCAACAAAAGTAGATGAGATGTGTCACAGAGCTGAATGCCAGCTGCCAGGGGAGCTGCGTTGCAATTACGCTGCCCTGCAACCAAAACCTTCTGCAGGAAAGGTGTGGATGCTGGCAGCATCTCTGACAGGGTTATTTCAATCAATTCAAATAAAAAAAGGAGCACTGTTTTTATCTTTCATGTTTCTATTTGCTACCTCATCACAACTTTACCACTTTCTCTCATGGTTTTATTTAATCACAAAATTAATGTGAAACCATTAACTTTTCGTTCAGTCAAAATGTACAGTACTTCAGGTACGGAGACTGGTGAAAGAATCAGTGATGTAATTTCTTTTAAAAAAATTCAAAAATGTTTATTTCCATGATGTGGAAAAAACAAAAGCCGGAGGACTGCTCCCAGTCTTCTCCACTTTGCCCACAAGATCTCTGATTTTTTTCTCGATGCTTCTAGAACTGTTCATATTAGTTTCTTTAATCTGTTCTCAGTGTTTTCTTTTTCTCTGTGGACACAGAAACTCACTTAAAACTTTGACTAGTGAAAGACCTTCACCTCTATCTGACTTGTATGTATCATAACCTGAGATGAGGATTCTCACAGCTTCAGCTTTCTGTGTACATAGAAGGAGTTTAGTGGCTTCTTGAAGTTATGTAAAATGAAAGGTGGTGGCCACATCCAACCCACAGCTCCTCTGGCTCTCAATTCTCTATACAAGGACATGCTTTACTACCAACATGAGTAATTGCATCTTGACTCCTTTAAAAAACCACCTCGTCATCTCTTCTCCATACATGATCTCCAGCTGTGCTTATATAGATCTGCTCAGATACCAGGAAAACTTATCAACAAACTGACCATGGAAATGGTCTTTCCTTTAACTGACTTCTTCCTCTGATTCTACATATCACCGTCAGAAAAAGGTCCTTGGAAGACAGTTCTGCCAGCAGCCGTGTTTCTGCAGAATCACCTCCACCTCTATTTTCTGTTTAGCTTCTCTCAAAGCAAGTTGACTGGATAAGGGCTTGGCAGATCATTTTCTGGAGGTTACTCATTAGAAACTTCTCCATGTCACCACCTGCTGTAACCTATGTGGGGGATTAAATCCTGGCCTAAAAAAATTCATGGATCTCTCCTAGAGGAAAACCTCTGCTTTTTCATGACACCTGTTAAAATACGCAAAATAGGCACAGGAGGCCAAAATTTCTGCTCACATAATGGGCCCAGCTCCACTGAATTTAATGAGATTTTGCATATTTATGTTAGTAAAAATTTGGCTCTGGGTGAATTTTGCCAGTAGAGGCAGGAGCTCTGGATACTGAGTGCTCTGTTGACTTCAAACTCACATATAGAGACCGTGGATACTGTAGGGCCTGGTTTGCACACCACAGGTGTGTAACATGTTAAAAGACAGAACAGTAACTCAGAGTGTGATAATAAATCAGATACAAGATAGCCTCTCTGTCCTGGGTTGCAGTGTATTCTATTACCATCTTCAGGAGCTGTTAAAACTAGGTGGGGCTGTGTTCCCAGCCTCCTCTCTCTGGACTATCTTCTGTTAATAGGCCAGCTGTCGGAACCGGGTGGGGCAGCGTTCCTTGTCTCTCCCATGACCCATCCTCCCTCTAGGAGGGATATCTCCTGTTAATGGCCCATCTAGTCTCACCACATGACTGATAAAATTACATCCTCCCATTGTGAGATGCTCTGCCCAGAGGGAGGAACCAAGCATCCCATCCTGGATATAAGCTAAGATTTCGAACACCAGAGCCAGCCCTTACCTACTGGATTCCCAGAGGACAAGAGCTACCACTGGACCTTCAGGTGAAGACCAGACCTTTTCTACAGGATCACTGCTTCAACAGATCCATCTTCAGCAGAGCTCTGGAGGACTGCAGCCACCATTTTATTGGACTGCTACCAACACCCAGACGGACAGGGTGTCAGGTTGTATCCTGACTCTGTCAGTGGTTTCTTTTTTCCACTATTGCATTTATTTTAGTTTTTTCTATTAAATTGTACTTCTGACTTGGAGTTTCTCACTGGTTTCGCTTTCAAACCAGCACACTCTCACAGTCTAAATGTACAGTATGCAACACTTCTGCAAAATGCTGATCTGCAAACTTTATTAACATTTCTTTATTTTCTCACTGCCCTGAAGCAGAACAGGGAAGTATGGTCAATCTTACATTCATAGGATGGGAGAAGGAAGGGAAGGAGTGGAATTTATCTCTGCTTTTGGGATAATTCACATTAGCAGCCACCAGACAATGTGGATCAACAATTTCAATATTACACATGCCCTGCTCCTCGCCTCCCAGATTTGCTTCAAAACCATCTCAAACCTTGTGCCTCAATGTACATTGAGTCCACAGGGACCAAGAACAAAGTAAAGTCTGTGCCATCCAGCTCTCCTATAATAAGCCCTTACTGCTGACTCCTTTCCTTTTCTGGTGGCAGTTGTTGAGATATGAAAACTGCCAGAGGTAATTGGAAGTGTGATGTACTGCTGAGCTTCACAGTGATCTAAGAGAAGTTGAGAACATCAGCATATAGCTTTATAGCCTGTCTCCTGATGTCTATAAATCCCAGCTTTTACTACCTTTGTTTTCATCATGCCAATCAAAGGCTTGATTGCCCAAGGAATAAACTACCAGATAAATTGCTATTTGGAAACATCTCTCTCTCCTTGACAGTGCCTCTCTTCTCGTGACATTGTATGTATACTCTGCAGTACTACTATGCAAGGTGTTGCAGAAATAATCTAGATTTCTGTGTGATGTCATAATACAGAAAAAGGATAACTTCACCTCTGGAGAGTGCAACATGAGTGTAATGCGGAGATAGAACAATGTACTGGAGCAAGGAGAGCTAATTAATGTGGGCAGAAGGGTGAGGGCAGTCTGCCTCATAAAGCAGCTTGATATGATGAGAAAGCACTTACCTGGCAGAAAAGGTTACAGTTGTTAGTATCCTAACAGGCTTAGTGGAAGACATTATGGATTTGGGAGGATGTACGTGTGTGGTACACTGTAAATGCAGTACAGGCAAGTTGAAGTCAAAACATAGTTTCTAGGAAATTTAATATCTAGATCTAAATAACTGCAATAACTGCTGAATCTTGTAATTCCCTCTGGGGGAAGCAATTTTATCTGCTGTGTAAAAGGTGTCTCTAACAGTATTTTAAACATCATTCTTGAATAGTTAATAAACCTTCCACAGGCCTACACCCGAGTTGTTTTAAAACCCATTAGGATAAATATGACACGCATTACCACAGGCAGCCCTGAGAGTTAAGTACATAGCTTTTAAAACAAGTCCATGGGATCAGGTGCCAGTGTACAAGGGAGCGCTTAGTGTACGTTCCGTATCTGGTACAGCTGACATGCAAGAAGGCTGCAAAATCTACTGCAAGTTAGCGTAATACAACAAAGAGAAACTAAAGATCATTTCACAAGTTTGGGCTGTCTGGCAATCAATATACATATGCCTGATAACATTAAGTGCGACTGATCTCTGGTACTTCTCGAAATAGGTGGGTTTGGATATCAAATTGATCCATCCACAAACTCCTGTGCCTTTTAACTGATGTACACTCAGTTTTTTAAAGAGTACCCTCTAGGGAATGGTTTTCATGGACTAGCCTGAGCATTTTCATGGCCATAGGAAGCTTGAGTTTCCATCCCCTCCAGCTGCGATGGAGTTAAGTCAAGCCCTTTCTGTGGGCCACTGCACTAAAAGCTATGACTTTATGAAAAAGGTGGCTCCACACTTACAATTTGGAAAGCACTCCAGGCTTTCTGCAAGCACTTGAGGTGTGCTAAGATGATATCTAACAAATTGAGTTCCTTGGGGTACTTTGATGTAGGAATACTTAGCTTTTGAGTTTTTTAATGGAGGCAGGTATTTAGGCATCTATCTCCATCAATACAGAATCACTCTGGGCATGCAAAGAACTAGAGCTTAAAGCTACCAAAGAAGAAGCAACCTGATAGGTTCAAACATATTTTCATGCCCCAAGATCGTGCTCTGAGCAGCAGGGGAAGGGATAAGAGATGTCCACGACATTTTAGATTTGTAGACAATTAGATGTGAATTTCTTGCATTGTTCCATCGAACCGAGTTGTCTTTGGATTGCACTGCTGGTGCCTAAAACGGGTAACTTAGATTTTATCCTTAGCAAATGACCTACACCTTGATGACTGAAATATAAATAGTGCATTGATTTTCAATCTAAATTTTATGTCACCTAATTTATAAGGGAGGTATTTCAGTTGTTTGTTGGGGTTTTTTTAAAGAGGAAAATTATGTTTTTCTAGGCTTCACAGTACTTTGCTTTCATCTTATGATGAAACTGACTGCCACATTCTCAGATAGTAATTACAGAGTACCTGAGAACTTGAAATAATCAGAAGCATGTCCAAAAGTAAAGGTTAGGTACCACATTCATTTCTAATTTGTGCCTACATGTTCTCATTCACTGTGATTTTGAAGGCATTTGGAGAAAGATATGTAGGAAGATTTATTAGAAAATCCTGTTTTCCCAGATCAAAGCCAAAAGAGAATCTTAAAATATAGGAAAGTCTGGGTGTGAAACACTGAGAAAAAGTAGGGCACCATTTTCAGTCTTTTCCTGGAACCATGATGAAATAATACCAAATATTAAAAAACAAAAGCATGGAGTAAAAACTAGAAACTCTGACAGTCCCAAGAGTTTAAAGCTACTTGGCAAACAAAGCAGTTGAATGTTAAAAGTATTTTGGTGAAGCTGAAATCAAAGCATTTGCAATAAAGGTGTATTTTTACTGTTAAGCCTTGGCTTTCTGCTGGGACCAGCGTAATGGGTTTTTTTGCCTAAAAGCACCACAAGCACTGTACACTTGCAAGTGCAAGTTAGTTTTGCATGATGGAGCAGAGATGTCATGTGGAAAAAAAGGACATGCTGTAAAACTGATTTCCTACCAAAATGGTCCATGTACCACCATTATAAAAATACTGCAAGATTTGTCATTTAGTCAAGCGACAGTTTTGAAAACTCTTACATTTTCTCCATCAAAAACCCCCAGAACTGGCTTGAAGGGCTCAATTCTCAGCCCAGAGTATACGGAGGCGTAGCTCCCACAGCCTTTAGTCAAAGCCACGCTGATTTGTGGCAGGTACCAATAGTTTCTTGGGCCTCAGTTCTGAAAGGATTTGAACATTTTTTGCTATGTGCCAGCAAGAATTTATGGCCTCACAGGTAGCACTCCTGCAGGATCAGGCCTTTCAGGACAGAGAGTCCTTTTCTCTTGAGAGTCTTGTTTTCTTCTTCAAAAATCAGATTCTAGGAAAAGCTTTCTTTACTTCATCTTCTATTTTTCACTTTTTCAGTCTTCACTTCATACCACGATACACTTTGACCAGCGCTGAATAATCCCCAGAGCTGCATCTGTTTCATCTTTAAATGAAACAGGCTGTTTGGCTACATTTCAGAAAATGTGTCATTTGATTCAACATCTTAATGCATTACCTCATACTTGTCCCATTCTCATTGTCTCTTTGGGCTTGTCACTTAGAAGCTCATTCATATTAGAGCATGAAATGAGTTTAAAACGCAACAGGTATTTTCAGTCACTCTACATGCATCTGAGCAAACAAGGACAACTATGGGAAAAGGTGACCCTGTATTCATTCCATGCCTGGAAAAAAGCTTGACAGAATGAGTTCCTACCTGTTCCTTCTTCAAGCTACACAGGAAAGAAACCTGAACTCTGTTGTAATTTCAATGTGGAAGAGGTCTAAAAATGGACATGACATTGTCTGTGCCCTCTGACAGTTCTCCTGATCCACCACTCCTCGCTCTCTCTCTCTCAGTTGAAAAGGAGAACATGGATGATTTCAGCTAACAAATTCCCTGTCGAGGCACCGGCAATGCCCTTGAACTCTCCTGCCTGCTTCCCCATTACACTGTAACTTTTGATCTCTCAACACAATACACTAAAGGCCATGCTCATTGCACTGCTGGCTTGAGAATCTGCATCTTCTGGAAGTGGGGGTTCATAGGCCTGGCCAGATGAATCTTTGGTACGTCCTTGTTGCTGGCTTTGGGAGATGGGATTTAATAACCTGAGTCATCCTGTTCAGTCCACTATTTATACTTGCTGTGAGTGAATCACGCTAAAGAAGCAATTCAGTTTGCTTTTCTCTTCGAGGCTTTTAGTAGCTGTAAAATCAGAGAATATGAGGTTTATGTGGATTTAAGCTTTATTCTATACTAAGTAATCAGATTTGGAAAAGTGTTAAAAACAATATTACATTGTCTGGGCATGATTCAAAGAATCCTCAAACCTGGATTCTGATGCCAGAAGCACTTGTGAATATTTAGCATAAACCTCACACTCAAATTCCTTGAATTCATAGCTTTCTTCTATTTTGGCTTCTTATTCAGCTAAAGAAGCTCAGGATTTCCAATACTGCTTTTCAGCTATGGAAGAAATATACTCTTAATTAGCTTTGAATCTGCAGAACATTAACTGGTGCTCCTTTATTTTATTAGCTCTAATGCAAACTTTGGGTGAGTAAGGTGTAAAATACATTGAACACTACCTAGTGTTGCTCAGTTATTTAAAAATAATGTAAAGAGGCACTAGGCTTTTAGGTTTTAGAACAAGTAGCAATGAAGTATGCAATGATTTCCCAAGACAGTCTCTTAACAATGTTTCTATTATTCACTTTTCCACTTAAATTGGAAGAAGTCTGATTCTTTTGTGTTTTTATATATAAAATATCCAGGTTTTATCTTTGAAGAAATCGCTACCCTAGCTTTTGCTCACTGCACATATAATTTTTTAGCAGGGACTATACTTTTTGATAGCTGCAGTTAGGCTGTTATATAACACATCTAACGGCTTGCATTGAAGTAGGACTTCTTCATAAAACCTGCATTCATTTTATTTAATGACAACTTTTTCACTCTGATCTAATTATGGGATCCTAAACATCCTCTCTTTGCTTTTCTTGGCAAGGCTGTGACAGCAGTGGGGTCTACAGGGGTGGCTTCTCTGAGAAGCAGCTAGAAGTTGACAGAGCCAACGCCAGCTGTCTCCAAGATGGACTCACTGCTGGCCAAGGCTGAGCCCATCAATGACAGTGGTAGCACCTCTGGGATAATACAGTTAAGCAGAGAGAAAAAGAAACAACACTGTGCAACAGAGATTGCAGCTGGAGAGAGGAGTGAGAACACGCGAAAGCAGCAACTCTGCAGACACCAAGAGCAGTGCAGAATGAAAGGGAGGAGGTGCTTCGGGTGTCAGAGCAGAGGTTCCCCTGCGGTGCATGGTGCGGACCATGGTCAGACAGGATGTCCCTCTGCAGCCCATGGAAGTTCACGGTGGAGCAGAGATTCACCTGCAGGTTGTGGAGAACCCCATGCAGGAGCAGGTCACTGCCCAAAGGAGGCTGTGATCCCATGGGAAGCCTCTGTTGGAGCAGGCTCCTAGCACGACCTGTGGACCTATGGACAGAGAATCCCATGCTGGAGCAGGTTTGCTGGCAGGACTTGCGACCCTGAAGGGGACCCACTCTGAAGCTGTTCAGAGAGGGTCCCAGCCTGTTCCTGAGGGGCTGCACCCTGTGAAAGGGACCCGTGCTGGGGCAGTTTGTGAAGAACTGCAACCTGTAGGAAGTAGAGGTTGGTGGAGAAGTGTCTCCTGCGGGAGGGATCCCACACTGGAGCAGGGGAAGAATGTGAGTGATTTGACTGGTAATAAATTAGACTAATTTTCCCAAGCTGAGTCTGCTCTGCTTGTGACGGTAACTGGTGAGTGATCTGTCCCTGTCCTTATCTTGACCCACAAATCTTCCCTTATATTCCCTCTCCTCTGATCCAGCTGTGGAGGAGAGTAATAGAGTGGTTTTGGTGGACACTTGATGTCCAGACAGGGTCAACCCACCTGACCTTTAGAAACTCAGATCTAACTAAGGAAATCTAAAAGAAGTGCTTGTGTTTTTTCCAAGTACAATACAAAGTGAGAAAAACATTTCAGCCAATCTGAAAATATTTCCCTAAAGGACTAAATTATGTAGATAATGCAAAAAAATGTGATTATGACTGGAGAGAAAGAAAATGAAAGTAAGAATATTTTTGTACAGTTTGGAAAATACTGAGTAATAAAAGTCCAATATGAAAAAATGTGTCTTAGAGGTCAGCATTAAAAATGACACAAAAGTCAGAGGCAGCAATTAGCTATTGGTTCACTGAAGCCAATAGATACTACACCACTGACCCCACTGGACCTTACCTATCTTACCTCAAAAGAGGAAATCCTTTGAGTCCTTACCTGTACACTGGTAAGAGTCGTGTATTGATAAGCTTTGACTACCAGGTAGTTGGCTTCTATATCTATTATCCCCAGGATCATGTACTTCCACCATCTCCTCTTCAAAATTGCAAGCAAGTTTTCTTCTCCTGTGGTAGTAAACAACAACAATTATGTCAGAGTTAGGTTTACATGCACCAAATACCTGCCTGTCCAGAGAAATTATCTAGATCTCTCACATTTGCACTATTCAGTTAAAAGCCACCATATACAAAGAGGTACTGCGAGGAAGTGAAAACTAACACATCCTATTTTTCTAGCAGGTATTAAAAGAGCCAGCCTGGCAAAGTAATATGTGAGGGTCAGACTGACACTTCACTTAAGATGTAAACACCAGCAAGAAAAACATGCGCAGCTTGAGCAGACCAGGTATATATTCTCACCTTTAGTTTTATATATACACATGTAGGTGCACATATAAAGTGCTAAAGAATAGAGCAGTTTATACATTTATAATTTCCATACACACTGATAAAATGTTGTGTGCTGCACATATAATGCAACAGGTTTTTGCCAGGGTGGGAGATTATCAGTATTCTTAAATATGATGGAATATTAAAGCAGGAGAGTAACAGCATCACATTTGGGCATATGAGAGATCCCATTCTAAGGATGGGTTATTCTGATCCTAGAGGTTCAAAGGATCGGATTTGTTTAGAGAAAGGCTGCACTGAGACATATTTTGGGTGACAGTTGCTCTGCTCCCAGAATCTTTTTTCTGAAGCAGGCAGGTTTGTTGCCTTCTATGGGAACCCTGTCAATCACCCAGTATTTAATCTTCACCACTTGAAAACTGACACTACAATACAGCCTGCAGATCAAACCCACAACTTTCAAAAGGTCAAAGCATTCCTCATGGTGGTCTAGGGATTATTATTGTTCTCCATTCAAAAGCAAACAGCTCATTAGTGAGGGTGGGCAAATCTGTAACTTATTTTCATTACTGTAAGTTCCACACATGATGAGACTTCCCTGTGAAAGGGGCAGACTGTGACTGAACGCAGTACGACTGGAGGTCTTTCAGAGTTTGTACTCTAAAAAGGAATCTAAGTCGGGTTTACTTGTACTGTCAAAGAACTATAAAAGGTATTTGAACTGTCTTGAAAGTTTCAAAGCAAACCCCACTATTCCAAGATTTTTTCATGTTGCTGTAGCTTTTCTAAGTGCCCTTGATCATCAAAATGGGTGATGGAAAACACAGAAGAAAAGGATCATTATTGTCCATTGCCACCAAAACTTGCTCAAGCTTCCCAATTCTCCTTCATCATTTTCCTTCATCACAAGTGTGTTCACTCTCTGGTTCAAATGGACCCAGTGATATATGGGCTGCCATACCATGGCAGAAACAGCAGGCTCTCTACAGCACAGGTATCTCAGATCTTACAAGATTCAAACACAAACAGATAATTACTTCAAAAGTTAATTCAAAAATCATAGCTGTTAAAGCTTGGCTCCGATGAGTGACTTGAATGGGTATTTACCTGAACAAAGCATCTGAATCATTTCATGTTTGTTCATTGACAGGTGCTCACACATACACTCTTTCAATGGCATATTATTAGGCAACAGTCTAATTATTTGTTACAGTGATAATGACATTGAGTGCAAAACTGTAAATGCTAAGTCTGCTTTCCCTTTCCTTCGTCCCTCCCCTCCTTCCTTGCCTCACTCCCTTCTCCTTGTTCTCTCTCTTTCTTTCAGTAAGCAGCAGAAAAATAGCAGAAACAGCATGATCAGTAGAGTAATATTTAAGACAATGAATAAAGAGTAAGTACATTCAATCATACCACACTTTCCTGTTACACTTAGTAAATCCCATCCTTCAGATATAATTATGACTACATCTATGTACTTTTATGATGATTTGAGCATGCAGAATAATTTCAATTATTTTTAAAATATATTTAGAGAGATGTTTTTAAAAGAGCATTTGAGATTAGGTGTCCTACTTTCTACTAAAATCAGTGTAAACCACACAGAAAAATCCTTTACAGGTATTGAAACTGTATCGCAAGTTTTTATGCTGCCCAGAAATGCTTTTAAAGCATCAACTAGAAAACAACAATGCAATGGAAAGATATGGTTAACATTGCAGAGTGACATTTTAATTGTAAAGATAAAGCTAAGCTAATTGAAGACATCAAACTGTCTGTATTCCAACAGTGGAAATCCCACCTGAATCCTTTTTTTTTACAATAGGATCTTGATGGTACCTTCAAAAGCAGAGAGAAGCAGCAGGCTCAAGAACTGCACTGGCAATAGATTCCTGAGCGAGGACTATGGACACAGCTTAAGGATCCTCGGTGCCTTTGGTTTGCCAGTGCTTTCTTCAGTTTCCAGCCACAGATCACCATATTGCTCAGATGTGGCCAACCAAGTTAGCTTTAAAAAGAAATATACGGCCATGACTTCTGGCTAATGGGTAAAGTTAAGAGTTTCCAGCAAATGAAATTAAATCTTCTACAATTTAAACTGACATACACAGTTCTCTCTTCTTGCTTTCTTAATTCCTTTGTTGCTCTTGATGAAAATAAGATAAATACTTGGTATATGGTAACTTATCTTTGGTATAGATCTCTGAGATATTCCAAACTGCAAAAGAGCAGTTTCTGCTGAGAATGCTGTGCAGAGCAAAAAGCTCTGGAATCACTTCCAAAGTGGGAGACCTTTTGGGGAGACAGGCAGAAGGAAGATGACCATCTGCAGAGACTGTCAGTCCAACTCCATGGACAGATCAAGGCAGAGGCAGGTGGAGTCCTGGTTTTGACAGGTGGCTGAAATGAAGTCACCATACTCAAATGTCCCACTTTAGCAAAAAACACCTAGTAAAAGGCAACAGTGGAAGACAACCTGGAGAAGGTGTGGGGCTGCCAGCAGGACAGGACCTCTGAACAGCAATCACAGTGAATTGACAGTGAATCATCCTCAGTGAATTCAGACAACAAAGAGAATGGAAATAGGAGTTAAGGAGGTAAGTGGGAGGCCTTGACTTGGGAAGAATTAAAGGAGAAGCAGAGAGAATCAAGAGCTTTGTTCTAAGATTCACATCCTGAATAGAAATAAACATCACCCTCGCGTAAAAACAATGAGGGGAACAAAACCAGCGCACTTTATTAAAAACAAAGCAAAAAGAGACAATCTGGTTTTTTTTAAAATTTGTTTCCCTCGATGAGAACTCAAAGCAAATTAATTATTCGTGTCTTTTGAGTTGTAAGCATAGTAGACCAGAAGGACCAAATGTACATGCCAACACCTGAACCAACTGGTAAAGCATTTTAAAGGAGTTTTTTCACCTTTTTTTTAAAACATGAATTGATTAGAATGAGATACAGTAGGAAGGGAGATTATTTCAGATCATGTCTTTTTGTTATTCTTGCAATACCTCTGTGACTAGCACTTTCAGCCAGTCATATAAACAAATATTAAACCATAAAGTGTGCAGGTTAGTTTAAGGGCAACATTACCCGTGAGGCAAAGCACATATTGATGCCAGTGAACATGCATTTATAAAAGTGCACACAGTAATGCCATCTTTGGACACTGCCTTCTTTTGATGGAGGTCCTCCTTCAAAAAACAAACCCTCAACTTCTTTTAGCCCTTGAGCTTCTGAAAATGTAAGTCTTCATATTCAGTCTAATCCAAATGTAAGGTAGATTTAAAAGTAAGTTGCCGATTAAGAATGTTTCAAGATTCAGAAGGCTAACATAGTCCTAATAAAGAGAAATAAAAACCTTCTCTTCTTGCTCTTTTTAGAATTGTTAAAATTTTTACTAATTTTGCAGTGAGACACACACTTGACAGTTATATATACAGAGGAGCTCTCAGTGTTTGGAAAAAAGCTACAGCTTTGCATCTGCTGGCTCGAATTAAAAATCAACAAATAAGCTGCTTTGTAGAAGAGATGGTTTTACATCTTGTAATAAGGATTTACCCCTGGAGGGTTGCAAAATTAAAAATAAATTAGAGAGAAAATTGAAAGAGGCTTTAGCTGTGCAGTGTCTACCAAATATACATATATACATGTACAAAACACTTTTTACATTCACCCACACAGCCACGGAGGTACAATAAAAAAACCCAACAACCATTAAGAGAGCAAATTCCCAATTATTTGTGTATGGGCTTGGGACACAGGTAGAATAACAGCACTGCTAGACCAGAAAATCAGCATATTGCTTTTCTTTCATCCACTGCAGTCTCTCTCTTTTACTTCAGATGACAACTTGCTATTTAGATCAAGATCATCAAAGGAGCTGTGCTCTCCTTCTTCCTTACAGAGTTTAGCAGAGAGATCTAAATGACTGCAGGAGACATGCAAGGGGGAAGGCAGACTGGAGAGGGAGGGAGGGCTGCCAGGCATACTGGTCCTCCCTTGCCTCTCACAGGACTGCCAGAGGCAAGTACTGCATGGTAAAGCAGCAAAAGTCTCAAAAAGGGTGAAGATTATACCAGGATTTACTTATTACCTTTTTTGTTTGAAAAAGAATCTCAATTACAAATCAAAATTACAGGAGAATTGTTCCTTTTTAATTTTTACCCATTATAGCCAGCCTTGCAGATACAGAGCTTCACCAGTACGAACACTGTTTCTCTACAGATTTTGTAGTCACCCAGCCCTGCTGCGGGACTGGGGGAAGGAGGCGGTCAAATGGGATTACACTGTGTAGGGGTAACAGAGATTTTTTACCAAGCCAAAAGGCTCCCATGCCTGAACAATAAAACTTTGCTCGTCTTCTGCTTGGTCAAGTAGCTGGTTCAGGAGACTGAAGGCCTGCTGTAGAAGACTTTAATCTCTGCACAAAAGCTCAAAAGAACTGTTCCTCTTCTGGGTGACTTTACATCCTCTGACCCAAAAAAAGGTTTCTTATTTTCTCATATCCATATCCATTGTATTACTGATGACTGCTTTATAGGAATACTGTTGCCTAAAGGCAAAACACCACCACTGCTAAATTATTTACACAATAAAGAAAATGCACTCTTACAGGAACGCTCCTCCAGTGCGGCTTCACAAAACGCCTCTGTTCCCTTCACAGATGACTGCTTACAGGCTGCACTGCTTTTGTCCTATACCACGTTTTCAGCAAGCCTTTGGGAGACTAGACGGTATCATCTCCTTTTGCCTCCTCAGAATATCTGACCTTATCCAACCTGTTCTTATTCAAAGCTCCCTCCTGCTTCCTCTCTCACAGTGGGGAAACTGCGTTGGTGTAACAGCCCTGAGCTGCTGCTGTAAGTGGCTCTCACATGTTCTTGTTCCTTGCCCTGTGCCAGCTGGAGCCTGTGGGGCTGCACAGTGAGCCAGGGCAAAGACCTGCCTAAAACCAAAGATTTGGGATTTTCAGATTAATTTTTAGACTGTGTTCTGAGCAGTCTGAGACCAAATCCACATTACTCTTGTGGGAGGCGAGCACCAAGTAAGCAGATCCAGGCAAGGGACAAGTTTCTCCTTCTCTAATACAGGGCAGGCTTAGCCTACTAACATGACATAAAACAGCATTCTATTTACTAAATTACAAGCTCATCTGAAGTGTTTAGACTTGTTATTTCCTTTTAGAGATTTTGCAGAACAGTCTGTTTTAACCGTGGATGTAAATCATAATAGCTGAAGTCAGATCTAGGAATTTGAAAATGCATTTTCATAAAATATGAAGGATTAATTTTTGGTGCCTTGATTTTGATCCAGCCTAAGGTATGTTGTTGGATCTTATAATCTTCAGATGTCTTATTTCATGAGATTACTGGTCATTACTTTTAGGGATAAATTACAACCTAAACTACACAAATAAAGTAGCTGATCATTTTACTCATGCCTCAGTTTCTCTCCTCCTGCCTACACACTAGACTACATATGGTTTTTCCTCTGGTGGCAGACACAATTCTTGGTGTCACTACCACAGCATACTGCAAGGAACAGAACCATGTAAGACCTGAAGAAAGTTGGGAACAGTGCACTGTTTCAAAAAACAAACTGCTAAACTGCCAGCCTTTTAATGTGTCAAGATAAAAACCACTGTGCTATTTCTAACACATTATTTTTTTATTCAACTTGGTTTATCTCCTAGCCTAAATTTAGGTAAGAACTTTCCCTGAAATGGCAGAATGTGTCCCATTCTGTAATGCAGAGGGACATGAGCACACTGAAAAGCTGAAGTCTTCCCTCAAACCTGAGAGCTGATTATATCTTTCTGCATGAAACCTTCAAAATTGATTTCTGACCTACAGTACTCTCAGATTTAAGCTACCTCTGAGCTAACACTGTAGTCTGTCAGGTTTTGGCTCACTCTCACACAGAACTACTTCAAAACAGGCTGCTGGACAGATGATCATTGTAGATCCCTTCCAACTGAAATATTTTCCTTTCCTTTCCTTTCCTTTCCTTTCCTTTCCTTTCCTTTCCTTTCCTTTCCTTTCCTTTCCTTTCCTTTCCTTTCCTTTCCTTTCCTTTCCTTTCCTTTCCTTTCCTTTCCTTTCCTTTCCTTTCCTTTCCTTTCCTTTCCTTTCCTTTCCTTTCCTTTCCTTTCCTTTCCTTTCCTTTCCTTTCCTTTCCTTTCCTTTCCTTTCCTTTCCTTTCCTTTCCTTTCCTTTCCTTTCCTTTCCTTTCCTTTCCTTTCCTTTCCTTTCCTTTCCTNTTTTCTCTTCTCTTCTCTTCTCTTCTCTTCTCTTCTCTTCTCTTCTCTTCTCTTCTCTTCTCTTCTCTTCTCTTCTCTCATTCCTATTCCTATTCCTATTCCTTTACTCTGCAAGCTCTGCAGTCAGGCCTTTTTTCATTGCTCATCCTATTTTATCTAGTATGAAGCTACTTACAGCAATACAAAGGTTTTCGAAGAAAAAAAACCCCTCATTTTTGAATTCACTAGTGTGTAAGTCAAATGAAAGAAATCTGTATATATATATATCTCCGTATATCATTTATAAATGTGTAATTTGCATGAATAATTTATCCTTCTGGATAAGCTTGGGCATCTTAATCATATTCACAAGACTTATTTAAAGTCAAATAATCATAAAAGAAATAATATTCATTGTTTAAAGCAGAGGAATCAGTTAGGATGCATGAGTTATCTTTTTTTTTTCACCTTTCATCAACTCATTACAAAATGTTGGTCCAGATACCTACCCAGTCTGTGACATTTTTTCCCAGCAGACAGATATGAATAATGAATTACCTACTTGTTATTCGTGATTCCTACAAATTTTATTCCCCAAAGCATGAGATTTGACTGAGATAGTAAAAAAACCCAAAAGACTCTATGCAAATTGTCATTACTATTAACCATTCAGAGATCAAGCAGACCCAACTGAAATTGAATGTGTACCCTTTCTTTAAAAGACAGTAAGAAAAGAATAAGGAAGTCAAGGAGTGTGTATCTTTCTCTATTCTCCATCAGTAATGTCTGAACACATTGATCCAATTTAAATCTAATGTGACAGAGAGTGCAAAGATACTAATTCCTAGAGATTTATTGTGAACTGTTAACTGAGCAGAAGAAAGAAAACCTAACATTGCCACCACTATGGACAGGCTTGGAGGCATTCACGCTGCTTACTAGGCACCACAGACTGGACTCTGCATCTTCTTACACACCAGCTCATTCAACATGAGCCAAATGCCCATTCTGGGGATCACCAAATTGCTGCCTAGTAGCAGGCACTGGCATGAAATATGAGCAAGGACTCTATCCAGATTATGGCACACCTGAAGGAGAAACAGAGAAACCTAGAGATATCTACTAAGAAAGAAATCTCTCTGCTGATGACTAGGCCAGTACTATTAAGAGGAATAAGGCTATTGGTGAACAACTGAAAATGGGAGTGCTGTTTCTTGTGGTACATACACACTCCAACATTGACAATTCTTGTTAGCTTTGCAATAAATTAATTGACATTTAAAAGGGTATTTTCAAATGGAATAAGATGGGAAGCTGATGATAAAGAAGCAATGCTGGCAGAACTAAAACTTCATCTGCAGTCAATAATGTTAATCAAAAATATGTAAAATCCTAATAGCCAGCACTATTTCATGTCATTGCCCAGGGCCAAGGGGAGAGCTGAAGAGTTCAGAATACATTAGGGCTGGCTGGCTGCAGACAAATATGGCTTTACAGATGCTCCATGATGTCCAGAGGTATTTCAGCATTCTTCTGCATTAGAAGTCTGCAAACATACACTCAGTCCTCTTGGAGTATTTACTTGTGGTACAGCCATGGGAAAATCTAGGAGAATTATCTCCTTCCTGGAACTTTCCTGACACCACTGTTGGTGAACTGGAATAAAGTTCGCTGAATTTCCAAATTACATATTACATATTATCCTTAGAGGAACATAGAAGCTTTGGGAACTTCTCATCACCATGGGTAAAACCCTCACTTTAGAACAATCCCAGATTATTCAAGAAATGCCACTAATTACACATGAAGCAGAAAATGTAGGCGCTGCCACTAGTTAAAGCAATTGTGAGGCCACTCCAGGTCTCCAAGGTGACCAGCGGCAGAGGCCCGAGAGAAGCATGCAAGACACACCAACCCATTGTGGCTCCTTCATTGCTGGCCACAGCATGAGAATCTTGTTTTATGCATGGCAGTAATTCCAAAAGGCTTATTCAAAATGAGTAAACCCAGCTAAAAATAGAGGAAATGCAGGCATGAGTATAAAGTAATATGTGAAACACAATGGCTTCAAGTAACAGCAAGAGCTGGTGCATTCATTTGCCTATGTCATGATACTCTCAGGAGTCATACACAGCAGAAATCTCAATGTTGCATCTGTAATGATCAAAACTACTAAAAACCCCCATTGTTTATATCCTTTGCAGCATGTCTACTGAAGTATGATACCGAAAGCATAAAACATCACTAAACCATGTTAATTAGTTGGCATAAAGCATCACATTGCTACCATGTCAACTAAACATCTACAGGCAATTCTGCTGAAGAAACTGTTCTTTATCACATAATCCTGAGTGAGTTACTTAGAATGACCATTAAGGTTAGACATGAAGCCAGATATATTTTTAGATGACATGTTGATTGGAGCAGGTGATATTTTGTTGCATACCTGTTATGTACCTAAATCAACAGGGTCTTGATGTGACCTTCGAAGATTTAGCAGTATTAGTATCAGACAAATCAGAATTATGCATCCATATATCTACACAAAGGAGAAAGAGATGTGGGTGGCAACAGGAACCATGGAGAGCAGTCCTCCATCCCGCACATCTTGCCTCCTGAGCTGGCTGGACTGGGCTAGAAAAGCTTTGCAACGGGGTCGGCACTGTAGCATTTCTGACATGAAAAATACAAATTTTCCATGATTCAAACTCGACAAAAAGACAACTTAGTAGGTTCACTAAGCACCTCTAAGTGGTCCATAATCAGAGTAGTCAACTTTTGCATATTTTTTGCCATCTTTCACAAACGTGGTGGTCATGACCAGCATGTAAGTGCAATCGTACCCAGAAGGTAGTGAAAATTGTTGCAATACAATTCAGGCATTGTTTTGCTCTAGCCAGAACATCATGTGTTAATTGAATGATCAGTGTGTACCAGTTTACCTTCAGTAAATTGGTGAAAGCAGCTTTGTATCAGGGACTGAAACTCACCTGGTCCTGGTCTTGCACAAAATAATGGCTGGAATACAAAACAAAACCCAAAATCTACAGACAAAGAAGTGTTGTGTCCCTGCCTACTGTAGTCTTGAAGTCTGAAAAATACAGAATCTAATTACTGTAGCTGTGCTACTGAAACAATGAAGAGTTTGAGAGTGAGACTGATAAGCAGTTAGATGATACACTAGCAATCTGGAGGTCCGCAGTCCTCTAAAAGTCTGGCAAGAGTACCTGCAGTGTGATGTGCAAACTGAGATGCTCCATTAGTGCTATTGTAAAGTGAACTATGCATCTGATAGTGCTACTGATAGCTGGAGATTGTGCTCATGCTTGAGGTAGCAAAAGAGTAATTAACTGAAGATTACATGCATGATCTTTCCATGGAAGAAAGTGATAGCCAATATAAGTGTGACAGAGAAATCCAGGATCTCATAAAATATATACAATAAAGTAGTGTAGTTTGGATCCAAGTATCATACAGTAGGAGAGCTAATGCCACTGTGTTGCTGCTTGATCAGTGAAAGACTAGTTTTATATTTGGTACTTGTTATCCTATTGTAACAAGAGAAACTCCACTAATTCATCCAGAAACTGAACTGTGCATCTTAGAAAAGCCAAGCATGGTTTTAGGAAGAGCTGGTTGTAGGGGCAGAATCTGGAACCAGCACATAAGCCAGTACTTCCTAGAAGAGTGGTTTGTGCCCATTGGGGTTCCAATCCCAGGAAAACTAGCAATTCTGGGAGGGCCAAAAGAGATCAGTGTGGGAGGCAGCTACTGAAAGATGCAGCCAATACACCCATTTTGGTTTCAGAATAAATGTAAGTAGATCACAATGGTATTAAGATCACTCCTGAAATAATCAGCTCTTGGTGTCTGTCATCCCTGGAAATCTCAGTCACTTTCTGCACATTCTTCTGTAATGCGTGCTACTGAATCATGCAGTGCTCAGCAGAGTGCACTGAAAATTAAACATCTCCCACTCCCCCTCACCAAGAATTCAAGAGAATGTGCATCTGAAAACACTGCTGAGAAGTATACAAACTTGACATAGCAGCTATGAGGAGCGATTGCGCCTCTCTTGATCCCAGCTGATTGCCACAAAGCTCAAAAAATCTCCAGCAATAAAAAAGCGGTGATACTCATGATGAAGAAATTTATTATAAAAAAGTGTTTCTTTTACCTGAATCCTGATTTATAAGTGTCTTGGGGTGATTCTATGACCATACTGTATTCCCCATCGCCTGCTTGATTTCTAGTGTACCTTTAAATTGCAAAGGGGGGAGAGAGAAGCCGAGAGAACTCTTCAAAGCGGCCAGCTTGACCTTGCAACTAGAATGTTTTGCATTCTTTTCTCTCCCGATTCTGACAACATTTGGTTGGTTGGAGGATTTTTGCTCTCTAGTCTCTTCGGCTTTCAGCGGAGAAGGGACTGTGATCTGCCTCAGCGGCTTGTTTTCCTTTTTGGACTGTTTTTGGCTTGCTTTTCATCCGAGCCCTGCTGTCATCTCCGGACCTGCTCGGTGGGTCCCCCCAAGGGGGATCGTCGGACCCTGCCTGGCCGGCCCGGCCCAGCTCAGGACTGCAGGTTTTACCTACAGAAAGAACTCTAAAATCCATAGTCCTCTTTTAGGGGACAGGGGAGGGAGTTTCAATATCCTTTTTTCCCGTGACAGCAGGGGACTCTGTTTGTTAAATAAATAGTTTTTTTCAAGTTCACTCGAGAAATTATTTTTCCCGAACCCGGCGGGGAGGTGCTGCCGGGGCCTGCTTGTCTGGCAGGCAGGAGAGAGAGAGAGAGACGCCCCTCACGGGTTGTTTCCTCCCGGATTTTGTGTCCAAACCGGCACAATAAGCAAATTGCTGAATATCTCACTGGTATTTATCTGTCTTGCCTGTGTTTTACAGGCATTGACCCAGTAGCCTTTCCACACTAATGAGAAGTAACACCTAACTAGAAATACATCCAAGTCATTTATAGGAGAGGAAATATTAATGTGCTAGGAAGATATTCTGGCTGATAAGCACAAGATGAAATTCTATAATGTGAAACTCAGGGTTAGAATAAAAGGAACTTGCATCCTATGCAATTAACATCCAGAAATTCATCAACTGATCAGGTAGCCAATCATTTATGCGTGAATTATGACCATGTATCACAAGTACGGGATGCCCCCTTACGCATCCACACCAACAGAACCTTTAACATCTTGCCATTTATCATTTTATTCAGGAGCACATCTTTCTATGCTTACAGACATGTATATCTGACTCAGACACATATCCTTTGACATCAATCCAGTTGTGCAAGAGTCATAATTCTTCTTCCTTTCCCCCATTCCACCGCTGAAGCCCAGAGGCAGTTCTGTCACACAACACCTGTTCAGCACATGAAAGAAGGGAGTCAGTGCAACTTCCTGGCACAAGCTGCTAATAAAAGTGACAGAGCACTGAGGGCTGGGAAGCACAGATAGAGCATTAGCTCAGTTGGTTAGAGCATGGTGCCAATAATGCCAAGATTCTGGGTTTGATCCCTGTATGGACCATTCACTTAAGAGCTGGACTCAATAATCCTTCCAGTTTGGAATATTTTGTGATTCTGTGTCTGATTTTTTATATTCTATATCTAAGTATGCATCCAATGCTGAGAAATGCATAAGCACAATGATTCAAAAAAAGGAAACCATTCCAAAAGTAGTAGTCACCTTAGCAATCCTATCTCTCAGAAAACTCATCAGCACAGGCAGAATGAAGGTATATCACACAAGATCAGGATGCCAGCAGGGGGAACAGGCTGTCTGACCCTCTCAGAGCAAAGTTGCGTCAGTGTGGAAGACTCAAACTTCATCATAAAGGCCATGACAGGTAAGTATGAAATCTGGTTTGTCAGCAACAGTAAAACATCTTCTGTGAGAGAAGTAGAATAATAAGCTTTCAGGAAATGCAGTTAATAAAATAATTCCCATAAAACACTGGGTGGCATCTAGCATAAAGAAAACCTTACTGTTAAAAAAACTAGATGGAATTTTTTATGAAGGATATTCATAGGTGAGGAACCTGAACATGAAATCGACAGGAAAAGGAGGTAGCAGATGCTATTGAGTCCTGAACTATAGAAGGGAAAGCTGAGAGTTCTGTAACCCATCAAACAAGGGTGAAGGTGCCATTAAACATCCCGTAACTATTCCCATTCTTTGATACTCATATATGCATTCACAATTTTTTTAAATTGTGACCCTTATTTTCTGCAGCCTTATGCCCAGTGAGTGTAATCTGCGTGAGGTTGAGTTACACCTTCTTTGTCCAGTGTGGCAATGGCTCCACAAAGTGCACAACAGCGGAGAGTCAGGGCTCTCTGAGATGTGGGAGCAGCACTGGGTGGCCCCAGTTTACATCTTCTACACTGAAATGTATTCCTATATGTGAAAAGGCTCAGCCCTTTCAGCCAACTTTACCACTGACAGTAAGACAAGCCACATACATAAAATGTGAGCAGAGGTTTCAGGTGAAATTTGTGCAGGGCAGCCCAGGTGAATTAGATCATTTGGGATGTTCACACATTTGTGTGCTTCTAGCTGCAAGCACCAGGCTGAGCTCTTACGAAACTTTGAAGAAGCAGTTAATGTTTGAAGGCATAAAATTCAAGAGGCCAGACTGATGGCAAAGGAAGAGGAAGAGAATGAAGGTAGCATGTGGACATAACTGTGCTGCTTGGACACGTGCCTTCACCTGTTAAAACTATACATTCAGCACTGGCATAGCAATGGTTGCTTATCTACTTTGCTAGAAGTGATATTAGGCTTACGAAAGTAGAAACATCCCCAAAAGATCTGGCAGCCACCACAATTTATAGGCTAGTCATGAGATCTCTACCGATCTCCCAGCAAGTACTGTTGCTGACTATAATCACAAGTGCACCAGTAAAAGTTCAAAAAGCCCTTCTTTTTATTTTGTTTTCCTGCCCTCCATTTCTCTCTCTCTCTCTTAAGATTTTCATAGAAAACCACAGTCAGCCTTTCCATGATCTGACAGAATACATCAATTTATTATCCTGCTCTTTACCATCTTACACGCATGTGTAAAACACATATTCTCAATAATTTTCTGGTAATATTCAGCACTTGCATAGAGGATCTTTGCTACTCCTAAGTGAGCTAGAAGGCGATTCCAATGGGATGATTTAGGTTGTTTATGTGGTTAATAACAATTTGGTTTGGTTTTAGGCATATAGATTTAAATTTGTTTTCTAGATAGGAAAAAGTAACAAGCCATTTTTAGTTCAAAAAATAGAAACCATCAGTGCTGTCTTGTGTTGTGACAGCAAAAGACTACAGAGCTCTCCTGACAACCTCTCTATTTTTTGGTCTCTTCTTATGCCTTGCTCTATTTAATGTTGGTGAAGAGGAATGCATAATATCTGGGCATAAAAATACAAAATTCTCCTTTAGGAGAAGAATGGGCTGATATAGATCATATGTATGACACATATGTCACCTTTACAATTGTATCCAAGACAGATAGCATGCAGGAAAAATAGCTTCGAATAAACAAAGAAACAAACAAAATCCTCCAATATGTAGGTCCAGGAAAGCATATGCTTTAGCATATGGGTAGTCAAGATATTGAACTACATAGGCTCATTTACTGCCAAATTCTGAGTTTCTTAAATGTACAAGATCTATAATAACTATTGAGGTCTGCTGTGATCTGTCTTATGCATCTCCTCCAAAAAAATTCCCGCTTCAAAATAAACGACTGCATTTATAACTGCTTTCTTGTTTACATAATTTGCAAATAGGAAAGGCTAAAAAAAATCTTCCTGAGATTCAGACTTCTGCATCAATTTCACCAGTTAAAAAGCAATAAAATTTGCTTAGACAAAATGAACATATTTTTATGAAAATTTTTACGTAAATTGATTCCAGTGAGAAGAATATGTAAACATTTTTTCATTAGAATTCTGATATGTTTGTTTTACAAGTTTGAGGTTTCATTTTGATTTTTAGTTGATTGATTTTGTATGGTTTTATTATTTACATTTTAGTAATTTCAGAGAAGGTCAGGAGAAGCAACGTGAACTGATGGGCTCATAGTCTGATATTTGTAAATAAAACCTGTCAATAGAATAGTTGAAATACTTAGTATTTTTATCACATTATTTTAATAAATTATGCAATAAATAGAGATTCTTTGATCTCAAAAAGAAGACAAAATGTATCAAAATAAAATAAATAAAATAATATTGCAACTAATCACTAGTCAGAATATATACAGAATATATTCTGAGATGTGGCTTTATGTCCTCAGTTCTTGCTTCAAACCTTCTGCCTTACAGCATGCAGTCCTCTGTCAGAGAAGAGGGCTAACGTAGATGGATGGCTTCACCCGGGCTGCAAGGATATAATTCATGCATTATTCTTTATTATCTTATAGATATCATATCTATATTTACCTACTGCATGTACAGTGTTAGGTAGAGAATTTAAACTAAATATTGGAAAGGAGTCTCTTTTGAAAGAGAGTTTGATACCAAGAGGCCTTGAATAGCTCTTGCAATCTGTATTTTGTGAGCTGGAAAAACACATGCAGATGCTTCCAAATGTTGATTTAATCTGCGGTCTGAAAAATTCCAGCATTCAAATGCAAAATACTCCCCAAAATAATTATGCTCTCTCCTTCTTTTTCCAGTTCACCTTGCATATTACTCCCCCATTTGTACTTTTTCCCCTACACGCCCACTGCAGCTTTACCTTTGCTTTTTCAACCTATTTTGCTACATTCAAAAATGAATGTATCCCACATTCACACGCCTACCCTTGTGGTTAGCCTGCAGCAACTGAGGCTTACACCTTCCACCACACCACCATTTGACTGTTTGGCAAGTGGCATCAGCCCTGAGCCTGCTACTTCACCTTCTGTGTCAGGAGCTGGCACATGCCTTTATGGTCATGCTCACAAACTCAGCAGATTCGCCTGCCCCCAGCAGAAAGAGCAGAGCTGGCTGTGCCCAGCTTCTACAAGAATGCAGCCAATCTCCTCTCCTCCAACAGTCTGACTGACAACAATCTAGGACCCTTTCCAAAAATTATATAAAAAATAAAGTTTTCCAGCCAGCAGAAGTGAAGTGGACATGGCTCTGAGCAACCTGATCCAGCTGAAGATGTCTCTGCTCACTGCAGGGGGATTGGACTAGATGGACCTTTAAGGTCCTTTCCAACCTGGACTGTTTGAGGGTTCTATGATTCCAAATGACTCAGCTATTCTCAATATCCTCAACAGCTGGAGCATCACACAGGCTCTGGCTACTTCTTGTCACCTCCACGTTCCTCACCAATGCTGCTGCTCTCAAAAGCCAGAGAAAGCTACTCAACCTCAGGAGAATGTTGTTATGTTGCAAACACAACATAAAAATCAGGATTTTGGTATGTAATTTTAAGAGCTGCTTTACTGATACATGTGTTTACACTCACCTCACTGCAAAATACCAGTAGGTGCTTAAAGAGCAAGAGACAGAACTGGACAATATCCCTTCCATCACAAGTCCACCTCTCCCTTGTCTGTAGAAGAGGAAATGTATCCTGAGAAAGAAACTGCAAGACCAAGGAGTCGCAGTTGGGACTGGACTTGGGAAGCATCAAGGGGGAAGGAAAGTGCCTGCAGGACTACCAAAATGCTCATCTGGCATGCCTTCAGTATTTTTATTCTTTACATTTCTATTCCAGTAAAAGATTGTGGGTTTTCCTTTTCCCTTAATCACTGTTTCATACTGTAGCATGAAAATCTGGAAACCTGGGGTTTCACACATAAACTTAATTTAGATGGGAGAGAAAGGAGGTGAAGGATACTGCCTGTGAGCTGAAAGGTGACTGGAGTGGTAATTATACAGAGAGAATTGAAGCACTACATTTTAAACATCACAGCACATTAGTACCACTACCTTCAGCTGAACCACACAATAATTTCATCATATGAGATTAATGCAAGCTTTCATATCCAACTATTCCTGTTTCGAAATTTGCTTTCTTTGAGGCTGGTCTGGAAGTGAGGAAATCAAGCAAGGGGGAGCCCAAATTCCCAGGCTTCAGGACTAAAAAGAAAAAATTGCTTGTTATATGGGTTATATGGGAAATCCTGACNCAGGACTAAAAAGAAAAAATTGCTGGTTATATGGGAAATCCTGATTGGGAACATGCAGGTAATGAATGTCTTGTCAGGTGAATTTCTCAGTTCATCAGTCTTCTAAATATGTGAAAAAACATATTTCAATTTTTCCTTTGTGTCTCCTTGCACAATAGCTCTTCCTGTGGAAATGTATCATTCCTGACTTTCCAGCACTGCCTGTATGAAAAGGCCATCAAGGCCCAAAGCCTTTTACTCACCCAGGTTTGAAAAGCTTTTCTGCCATTTCCTGGAACAGGTGGAGCTTCTGATACCAGGTTGTCAGCCTAGTGCGTACTCTGACAAGGGTTTGCTCTGTGAAGTCTCCTGCTCTTCCTCCACACAGGTCCCACTGGCACCTGTCTACTGGAGCTGCCTGGCTCCATGCCCTGCAAGACACCTCTCCCGTCAACTTCCCCATCTAACCCTTCCCTGATTTTATAAATGACACCTCAAAAAATGCCCTATTCTCATATTCATGTTTAATTCCTTCTCTTTAGACAAGCAAGGCAGCTCACGAGAGCTCCCACTGACATCCCCTGAGCTCTCATTTCTTATCCACTCCATGTCTAGCACTTCAACACAAGGCAGAGACTTAGAAAAGGCAGAAGTGTCTTCCCAAATATTGCTACACCTGCTTTATAGTTTTACTTTCTATGTTTCTGCTTGACCCTCAGCCTGAGCAGCAAGGTGCAATTTAAATGAACTGTTGTCATTTATACATGAGCTGCCATTTGGCTGCTCATTAGAGGAACACAGCTTTAAAAGATTGTGATGAGTCTGTTAGCTTCCCTTAATAACATCTTTCAAAACCAGCAGTGATATTGTTCTAAAAAGAACCCTTTTATACTTCAAATTCTCATCAACTCTATCAGTCCTAAGAGCATTAGCCAAGGTTTGAGTAGTTCATCATCTCTATTACATTCATTTACATGCTATTCTGCTTGACACTGGATAATAAGGGCTTATTTAGCAATACCTCATTTTTTTATCTGGTAAATTTACTACAGGTCTTATTCTTTAAATTGATTTTATTTCATTTTTATTTTTTCCCCATCACTTGCCTTCTTTTCTCGCAGGTCACAGCAGCACAGACCTTTGAATGTAAAATAGTAGGGGTAACATTGATCTTTCAGTTATTATACTTCCTGCTCTGGTTCTCTTGACCGAAGGCTCCCACTCCACTAACAAAAGGACCCTCTGTTTCCTTCAGACATGGTGTGAAAGCTTTTACATATAGGCACCATTTACTGGATCACAGACATCAATCATATTTCTACTGTTGGGTCTATTATCACCAAACACAGAAAACTGGCAGTGGAACCAGAAAAGATCATGTTTTCCCACTGAGATTCACACCCACATATGGTCCAATTTAGCAGCATGAACCTGCCATGACACATGGTTCCCCTCTGGAAAATGTTCATCTGAACCCTTGGAAACGTTTGTCATCTGCTTCTTGTTTAGCAGCTGCCTGCATTAGGCTCATGCTGTGGCCATCACCAGCATTTGGAGATTCTAAAGGCGGTTGTTTAGGCTCTGTAAATTAATTTGGTAGAAAAGGATATTGGTTTAGGCATATGGCTGACATTCTCTTCTCCTTTCAAGATAAATAACCCAGTAACTATGCAAAAGGCAGTTAACAGCTTCCCTTTGGGTTTTTTGGAAAACAAACTTGTTATGACATCACCCTAATTATGGTAAAACTTTTCCATAAAATGCACACCAGTGTAGTTAATTAAGACAGGTCATTTATCTAGCTAAATCGGCAAAATTCAAGTGCCAGTTTCTATGAAATAAATATTTACAGAAACACTGAGCCTGGGCAGGTGCAGTAATTTTTTTTCTGCCCTTAGTCTACAGTGCCATGTATGTGACCGAGAAGTGGCTTTTGAGGAACCTTCATCCTCTTTCCCTACTGGTATGTTTGAAGGAAATGTGAAAGAGATCCCACACTGGTTACATGTGAAAGAAATGAGGGACTTGTCTTTACAAACACACTGTGGGTCTGCTGGTAGATAAAACTAGCACTGAGAGATAAAAGAAACAATGGGTAAGATTCCACTGATTGATGAATGTAATGAGAGAGATTTGTCTTTACAAACAAAGTGTAAGTCTGCTGATAAATAAAATTGGATACTGAGAAATGAAAGAAATGAGATGGACCATAAATTCCATAGGAATTCCACTGATTGGCACAAGGAAAAGGAAAAAAAGAGGGTGGGGGTATACAATAGAAGGAGGTCTTAGGTATTAGGCATTTTGGGAAGTCTGTACATCTCAAGTACCTCAGCCAATGGGGAAAGAGAGAGGGAAATGTAGTCGGGAAATTAGGATAAAAAGGGGGCTACATCCGCTAAAAATTTGAGAGACTCCATGGGGAATGCCCTATGACCTCTCCTTTTATTCAAATAAAGTTACAGGACTCCTCTGTATCTTTTTTGGACATAAACCTCTGGTGTTTGTGGATTAATTTTCCTGACACATGCTAGAATAGGAGACTGAATGGGGAAGAAAATTATCTGTTCTTTATGATTGCCTCCTCTTTTACAACCAAGAATTAAAAATACATTTAGATTACTTCACATTTGGAGCAGTCCTGCTACAAAAAATAAAGGCAAGTGAATTACATCTGGTAGGTCAAGCTTCTCATCCCCCATCCCAGAAAATCACCAACCCAAATGTCACTTGTCTGTGTTGGTTCTCACAGAAGGCAAACCGTATGTTACATTCTCTGTGTCCGTACACTTCTGCAGCTTCTAAATAGCCGACTGCCCCGAACGGCTGTTGACCAGATTTTGGTTCTCTTCCAGCACTGAAAGGCAGAGAGGGTAGGAGATGTCCTGCTGCTACTCTCCTTTCATTTAGAAAATGGAGAGGTTGTCTGGCTGCCAACTTGTCAGTGCAAATAAGTCCCCTCTGCAGACCTTATCAGATGAACCCCAATGTGAAAACCTTTTACATATGAATTGCTTTGCAAGGAAGGCTCCACTCTTTTCAGAACAAATAAGGAAAAGAACAACATAAAGCAAGCAAAAAAGTAAAGAACCTTCACTGAAAGGTCACTTCAAAGGAGCAAAAGTCCACATGGCTTCTTTCTCCTGTTCTCTTTCTTTCTTTTTTCACAATTGGCTCTCCAGCATCTACATGTTGCTCCCCTAACCACAGCGTCTTAGTCACCATGAGCCTCATCAGTGTACGATTAATTACTCCTGTTAATCAAAGCTGAAAGGCTGAAGGAACTACAATGTCCAGCAGATCACTAATGGAAGCTCTTACTCTCACCATGCCAGAAGCCCACTGACAGCCTAGGTGAGCAAAGACAAGAAGAGCTCATAGCTATCTGATTTTCAGCAGCCTGGGCAGAATGGCCAGCTGAAAGGAGTGTCAGTCATTAAAAGTAACACGTATCCTGGAAAATCACCAGCACTGCAAATGGCAGCCAGGACTGTGGTTATATTAAATCAATATTGTCAGTTACATTATTAAATATTAATCTAAGATATTAAAAAAGGGAGCAGTCCTCTGCCTCTGCCAGAGACAGCTTGTGTAATCACACGCAAATCACTTCATTTCAGTTCCTCTCAAATTCCCATCTGTAAAACAGACAATAATATTTTCAACCACTTTAAGCAAGCTCGTCTCTCTGGGCAGGCTCCCTGGCCACTTCTCATAATACACATCCATATCCTCACGGAGATTGGCACCTCCAGAAGCCACTGTCATTTTACAGAAGAGACATGGCACTGAGGCTTCAGGGTCTCACCAGCTCTTGCTGCTTGCAACGGGAGAACAGCTTGGGCTAAAAGAGTGAAAGGGTAGATTGGAGTGCTTTAGCTAAATTTTTTGTCTTAAAATCAGGTGACTCTGAAAAGTGCTGTCCTCAGCCACTGAAAACAGCTGTTGAGACAGACACCAAAGTGTTATTAGCTCTCTTGGAGGATTCATAGAGCTGAGGGAATGCAATCCCCTTGGATTTCAGGTGACAATGACACAGAGTTGTCACAAAAACGCCATGCAGGACCGCATTTATTTCTGTCACAGAAAAAGGAGTGTTAAGGGCAGGAGAGAGGCACCAGATATCCCATTTAGAGGTTCCCTGCTCAAGCAGGGTCTTCTTAGAGTATGTTGCCCAGGACTGCATCTAGATGGCTCTTGAGTGATATTCTGACCTAAAGACAGGTATATATGAAAGAAAATAGACAACTAGTGCAAGTAAACCACAAAAATGCCATCTCAGCACATACATCCTATTTCTGCCAACAGTATTGTAACACCCCAGAATACTGCTGAAGCCTAAACTCCTGATTAAAGTTCAGCACTTGCCTAAATTGCCTGCTGAATTGAGATGAGCTGATGAAATGTGATCCCAGAATATGATAACTGAAGGACAAGAAAACTTTGCGCATAGACAGTCACGGAGAAATCATGTTCTTTATGCTCTTGAGAAATTCCTGTACCCCGTTCATTTCTGTCTTCCTAAGTACATACTGTGGATGGAAAGCCAGGTAAAGTGACACTGGCTCAGCAGAAGGACACTGGCTGAGGTCGTGCCCAGGCCTGACTGGGCACACAGTGTCCTTCCTGAGCTGTCTGACAGCTCAGTAGTACCACAGCATCAGTGCTTGCAGAGCCAACATGGATTTTCTTGTGCATCTCTAAATAGCTTACTGGGTAGTGAGTAAATAATAAGGCTGTTGAGTTTCACAACCAATTGAAGTCTGTAACCTATGGTGAAATCAAACATTAAGCCAGATTTTAGCACTGTTACAACTTTTGTTTATGGAGCAACCAAGGCTGACAACTTACTGTGTAGGAGGCAAAGTCTCTTATTGCTACACAAAAAAGTCAACTTCTCTTTAACCTCAACAGCAGATAAAAGTGATTTTTGTTCCATCTAGTATGTTTTGTTTCTCTGGACATATTGCCATCTGCATTCTTCTATTTGATCTTCATTCCCCTTTAAGGCTGTCTTCTTGGTGGCTTATGCAAATTTCTTACACTGTATTTAACTTGGGTAATAGTTTAATAAATTCTTTAAGAAGCTAGTGATTGACACAGATCATGAAGCAGTAGGGAGATCAGCTTTCTCTGGAAGTCATATGCTCACACTGACTTACCCCACGGTGGGGAAATGACTGAAGCAGAGTCGAGCTTGCATAGCAATGCATAGAATAACTCTACAATAATGCCTGTTGGTGGTGATAATTACAGCTCTCTAGGAAAGGAGTCTGTGTTTTCCAAGATTTTGTGATTTCATGCGGGATTCCTAGCCATAAATTATTAAGAATTTGTAGAGAAAGAAAACATGAGAAAACAGGGACACTGTCGATGGGTTACAGCTACTTTCTTTACTATGGGTGATCCTGTCGATTAAAATAAACTTGAAGCTGGACAGAAGCAAACAAGCTAATGTCTGTAATACAATAATTGCCAGCAGGGCATCCATTTCATAAATCCACATATGAGAGATCTAAATCATAAAAGACAGATTAGTTTTCATTACTTCTCTCCTAACATGACAATTTCAATGACCACTTATTTTCTAAAGTGGTTGCCATAGGCATTGCACAGAATTTATGTCACTTCTCTAAGCCAAGATTCTCACAAACACAGATGTCAAGGTTTGTACATGTTACTACATCTCACCTGAAGGCCAGGATGAGTAAGAATAAAGCTTTCAGAAATAACTATTTATGTGGGGTGCTAAAGCACTCAAAAATAGAGAGATGCATAGTTGCAGGTCAGTGAAGGAAAATTTTGGCCACTAATACAATTAGTTGAACAAAAAGGTCTGAGTGCAAGACCTGAACTTCAACTGGAAAGTCTCAGCAATTAATGATTCTGCATCAGACAGAGTCAGACTGTTCCTAGTCTCTCACAGATGGAGAATGGACTTCCTTTCTTTGGGGGGCCTCTATAAAGGACATGTGGGAGACACAGGACTGATCTCCCACCCTGGAAAAAGACAGCGGGAATGAGAAGGGCTGTGGAATGCCTACACTGATTTGAAGCTATGGATCTGGTATTCCAACACACGGTGGGGACCACTAACTGGGAAAACACTTGTGACACTGTCTTCATATGGGTTGTGTCATAAGGATACACCACCGTCCAGCAAATCGCAGCTTAGCCTGGTGCTGCCCAAACGCAGCTGCTTACGTTGCTCTGCACCCCTGCTGTCACTCGGGCTGAGGAGAGACTCTCACCACTTCTGGGACATGACAGCAGGAAAGCAAAGGAGAGGACGTCTGTTTTCTTTGGAGAGGGATTGGCTGTAGAACTAGAGAGGAAGAGAGCAGGGAGCACCAGCTGAAACACTTTCACATCCAGACATCAGCTAGCAGCCAGCCAGATTCTGCTCTGGTTTTGTGAGTGGACCTCCCCACAGCTGCTCCATCTGTACTTGTTTCACTGCCGATTTGGCTGATCCCAGCATCGCTGCCCAGACTTGCTGCTCATCAGTGAGGCCCAGAGGGCTGTATTGGGGAAGCATCAGCCTAAAGAGCCTTTATTGAATTGAACAGAATTACAATGGAGGTACCAGAGGTGAGGAACTTAGCACCAGTCTTATTTCTACCATTTACTGTATTTTTATTTATTTGTCTTTGTCCTACCTGTAACTGTAACTATTAGGATACACCTACAAATGCTGGTCCAGACCTTCAGCCAGCCCTTTAAGACCTAAAGGATTATTCCAACCTAATAAAATCCTCCTTTCTCTGCAGAAAATGACAACCTTCTACCTGCTCTGTTGACAGTGGCACCATAAGCCACTGTAATTGAAGTCCAGGAGCGAGCCTGTCACGGAAATTAGGGTTTTTTGCTGCTCTCTATCAAAACAAACAACAGAACCAGAGACAGGTTTTGCTGCTAAGGACTAATGTAATTTATCCACAGGTTCTTTTGTTCTGTTCAGTGCTATGTTTCCTTAACCTGTATTAAATTGTTCAACAGACTTCTGACTTCTTTGAGTAGTGTCTGGCAGCTAACTGCTACCCAGACCAAACTTCACCCCAGCCCATAATGACAGGATATCATCGGTTCTAGCACTCAAAATCAGGTAAATTTCGGAAATTAGGGAACCCTTATGAATGTTCTTCATTGAAATTAAGTGGTGAGTAGCTACTGTGCAGTTTTTCCTTCCACCACCTCCTTGTTATTCCCGACCTGGAATGCTATGAAAGGCAATAGCCAGATCTGTCTCCTGTGGGACTGCAATCTTTAATTGAGAATGGGACCAATTTCCTTCATGGCTGTTCTCAGAGGAGGGAAAGCCCCAATTCAACTCTTGCCTTTCCCCTCGGGAGCGAAAAAGAGAAGGGAGCCAGGGCAAACAATAGCTTCAATCAGCCACATATGCATGAAACAAAGGGAATTTTTTTTGCTACACAGCCAGAAGAGGAGGGGTCTGACTGGCATTCAGACTTTGCAGCATCTCACTGTGGGAGAGAGGTCTTCTGCAGTCATTACTCTCCTATGGTGCTTGTTATTGACAGCGCTTTCAACTGACTCTGGCAGAGAATAAAAGTATCCCTCTCAGTAATATCATTCACTTTCCCTGCTTGCTATTCCCCCTCTCTGTGCCTCATCCAGAGCACATGTGCAGCTGACACTGAATGAACAAGGTGACCTCCTCTGAATATGCATAAATGCTAAAGATTGTCTGATTTTTTTTCTCTGCTGCCGTGGCTGACTGAAGCAATAGCCTGGCCAGCATTTTGCTGATGAAAGAATGCACCAGTCTGCAACTGTTAGCCCACAGATGGCCAACTCAAAAGTCTGGCATCCAGGCTTGTATTTAGTCTCCCAAGCAATTTAGAAAGCATATCGTTAAAACTAATGAGACATTGATGGTCAAATAATGTGTGTGTACTTTTATTTTCTTAAAACAGTTGAGAGATACATCAATGTGCTGAGCATGGACTAGATAGTAGGGAAAAGAAAAGTAATGTTACCAAATTATCTTTTAGAATTTAGCTCTGTAGTGCTTGGCAGTCAGAGTGTGCATGACTGAAGTATACTGGATGTAAATGCAGGTTAAAGAACAGGCTTTATTCCCACTGGAGCTATGTAGATCCAATACTGCTGAACTTCTGTAGGTTATACACATGAAAAAGGCAGATTCAACATCTCCATTCCTTTAAAATCAAAATGGGGGTGTCCTTGCAATGATAAGAGTAAACATAATTAATATTGCTCTTGATTGTTGAGCATAATGCTCTTTAGTTGCTTTCTGCTTTTTAGCACTTATGATTATTATTTGAAAGCATTTTCTTTATCCGTGAAAAGTTAAAGGCTCACTTTTTAGTTTTAACAGAAATTGATTAGTATATTATTTACACTTTAAGACCAGACTATCTAAAATAAACATAAAACTGACTAAAATACCAGAAGAAACAGTATTGAGTTCTGCTGAGGCTTATTTGCTCTTCTGATAGCGATTGTTAGGAAGAAGACAAAGAAAATGAACAGTGCCATTGTCTGATGAGTGCATTTACACACGATTTGCTTCAAGGACTTTATAACACAGAAGTAAGAGTTCAATTAATAACAAAATTTTAAGAAATCAGTAAGTATGAAGTACTTGGGAATGTCACTGTACATTGATTACTCACGATCTGTCTCCCTTGTAGGATAAAGTCATTTTTCAGTCATTCTTAAGTCATCTTTATTTTGCCCTTCTCCCACTTCTATCAGTGAAACTTGAACATTTCTTAAATTCCTTTCACTTGTGCTTTTATTTCTGCTAGTAGGCTCACACAATCTGTTGGCCACTGGCTTTTTGGCTGTTCCAGCTGCAATAATGCTTCCAAATGACTGTAACCACCAGTGCCACCAACAGAGCCCTGCAACAACTTCACTCTTCTTGGGCCTGCGATGCTTATCACATGCAACAGGTCTCCTGTAAACCCCACCAAACACCCAATTCTCATCTGATACAAATTGTTGTAGTTGAATTAGAGTAAGTGTTGATTTATACTATGTAATTCATATCTGTCCTTAAATCCTGAACACAAATCTTCCTGTAGGCAGCCAGAGTAAAAACAAAACTTTCCTTGCAAAAGCTTAAAAATAATCTAGGTTTCCATTATAGGTTGCTTGTCATTACTGTTGATTAAAGTCTTAGAGCTTTCATAATAAGAAGGTAGTTTAACAGAGTCAAACACGAGAATATCATGGCAGAGATGAAGGATCAGATATCATCTCTGGTGGTCAGTACTACTGCTAATAACTGCCATGTCTTAAGGACATGAAAATAGTTAGCTGCCCAGTAAGAGAAAGTAGATGAAGCAGGCAGATGGAGAATGGGAGGAAAAGAGGCAAAAAAAGAGCACTTATAAGGACTTGTGTCAGGAAACAGAGGTAAGGAATTGATCAGCACTGAGGTTTTTAGTGAACTTCCAGCAAACCTGCTATTATACCATAATTAGTTAGATAAAGCAAAAAAAACCCAGCTGAAAAAACCCTGCCAAGTTTTTTTGTTCCACTAACAGTGTAGTGAAAGAAGAGTCACTGGCACAGCTTTGTTGTCCAGGAAGAAGTGAGCTTCTGCTGTGACCCCAAGAGACACTTGTGCTCTTAGAGTCTGCACTGCAAGGTCCAGATAAGATGCCTGAAGTGTTAGCCATCACTTCTGAAAGACTTGGGAGCTTGGAAAGAAAGAAAAATCAACCCTCTAATAAAACTAAATTAAAAGTAACAGTCAAAAATCTGATAGGAGTGTTCATTACCAAGGCTAAAAGTTATTGAAAACTTTAATAGATAATTCAGCATGCAATCTTCTTTAACTGTTAAGCTGCCTTAAAAATTTGAGTGGTGAGGCAGCCATGTAGCAATTCCTCTGTTTTGTAGCAAATAAAGAGTGTTAGTGCCAAGGTCTGTAAACAATCCTTGAGTAGTGGTAAGAAATTAAATAATTTATGCTTTATTCCACTGTTAGATATGTAATCCAAGGGCATGCACGAGATGTAATATCATGTGTGGCTGCACAGTATGTGACTTGAAAGAACCTACACCCAGTTTATTTTGATGTAAAAATTATATATTGCAATCCACATATAAAGCCCAACTGTTTCATTTTGGAAGATTTTCAAAGGGTAATCTTGGACTTTCAAAGAATGAAACAGTGCGAAACATTTGAGAAAAATAACAAATTCGTAAAACATTTCACTGCTGCTGCACAATATTTTCTTTGTAAAACACTGCATGCACAAAACCATTCCTTAATTCTACTTACAGTATCTGATATTTTCCTCAACATACAGTTTTTGGCATCAATTAATTTTACTTTTATTGGAACCTCCATCAAAACCTGAACCCAAGAATTCACTTCATACTTCAATATTTGAAAATGTGACTTATATGTATCATAAAAGTTAAAATTTGTAATGAGTCAAAAGGTATCCTTTTTCTTATTCATAGCTTATTCTTAGAATTTTTTTTTACATTTGTTTCTTTGATTTTATTTTTTTTAAGATCAGTTTCACAGTGTTTGAGAACTTCAGACTGACAAATCTGGTACCATGAACACGACAGAAATACAAAGCCTGTTTCCTCAGGCTATAAATAAGAGTTAGTGCATGCATGAATTGTACCCTGAAGTTCTTAAGAGAAACAAAAAATAAGCATTGCTTTCCTAGAAATCATATCCTTTGGGAACACTGAGAATTATCAGTAACATATCAACAAACTTTCTGTATAGTAAGAACCTTTCCAGGGGAAATAAACTCTATTCAAACCCAAATAACTTTGAATTGAGGCAAAGCTAAAGTTCAGAGTTCGTTTTTCAATTCATATTTTAATTCAAGAACTCAGCAAAATATAGAGAAATTAAAAACAATTTGTTTCTTTAGCAATAAAATTTGAAAACTAACCTAGCAAACAATACAAATCAACCAGATCTATGAAATACATCTTCTCCTATAGAGCCGCAAAGGCAATTTTGGATTTCATCAGTGGAAGATGAAGAAGTTGCTATTTAACACAACACCTGCTTATATCTTCAAGTGCAATTTTTCATCTGAATTGTTTCTAGTAACAGCTGATTGTATTCAAGCATACAGCAGTAAATTAAACAGGTGAAAAAAAGTAACTGAGCCTTCAAAAATCAGTATGTGCAAATTGTCCTTTTAATTAGTGTTAACTGAAGACAAAAAAAAAAAAAAGGTTGTCTAAAGTTGATTTTTAAATCGAGGGTCAAGTCTAGTTGTTGCCCAAAGACAAAACAACCCTTATAGGATAACTGTGATCACTTCGATGATGAACATGTCTAAGCCAAAACTCTGAGTGGTCTCTGCGGACAGAGCAACTACAGAAAACTGGTATTAGTGATAGCTTTTAACAAGACTGTTAAAAATCCCAATCAAACCAAACAAACAAATGTAAGGTTCTTTTGTTTTTCTTTCATTACCTAAAAGGGACAGTTTTCTCTGTGATTAATGGACTCCCACTAGAAAGCAAAGGATGCATTTTGACAAAGTATGTGTAAAACCAGGCCCGGTCCCAGCCTTGGGCTATCCTTCCTCCTTCCACACTGCAGCATCCTGCTCACACATATATCAGATAGAAGATGAAGCTACTTCTTGGTAAGAATAACCTTAGCTGATCCCAGACTTCATGTGGGAATAAAAGTGCAAGAAAAAGGAAAGATAGAGCAATACGGAATCTAACATGGGACAGACTATACTGCAAGGAAGGTGTGCTCCTGTCCTCTTATGCTGGGAAGCAGTAGATACAGCTAGAAAGTTCTGGAAAACTCCTTTATGTGAAATTCTGCATTCAAACCTCTACTGCCTTAAAACCCTCTTATTGAACACTGTTTTGCCCGATTGGTGTTACGTGTTTTACAGCTCAGGATGCGAAGGACTATATTGTGCATGATTTTCTTACATAATTACATTATATAAATCTGCACTGCACTAACACACAAGTCAAAGGGTTTCATAGCATTATTTGAATAAGCCTCTTTGTATTTCAGACATACTTGCATTCCTTGTCTGTTAGATTATGACATAATAATCTATTTTTAATAGGTTAGTTCCAGTTTCTTGGTCAAACAAACACTTTTAATATCCATTACAAAAATAAATGTACTTTAAAAAAATTTAGTATTTATCTATTGGTAGGAAACATTTCTTAGATGCCTAGGTTCTAAATTTTAAATGAGGATAGCAATTTTTATTGCTTTCATCTCAAAGAGCTTTAACAGATGAGACAGCTGTGAATGGAAACCTATCCATGGAACTTTATGTTGAGCCAAGTATGTCCAACAATCCACTACACAGATGAACAGAAAATGCTTTTTCTCTCTGCTCATAAAAATTCATTGTATATTAAGCAGCTATTCTACCACCAATCTCCAAAAAGAAGCTGCCAAACTGCAAACCCCTAATAATCCTCAAGGAAAGTTTCAGAATATTCTTTGCAATGCAAATATGGATGAACCATAAGTCAGGAGTCTTTTCGAGTCTGTCCCTTCCTGATTGTAACTATACCACACCTGGTTCAATTACAGCAATTGTTTTCATAGAATATCTGTCTGAGAAACTTGGCCAGTCTTAATAAGGATTTTGTCTTGGAAAACTTCAATGGGCTGCTCTATTTTGTTCTCTGTTTAATTTCCTCTCCTACATTACTTTTTAATCTCTCATCTTAGAGTAACTGCGTCACAAAAGAACCTCATGGGCAGAAGTGACTGTCTCTCCAACACAATTTGTTGACTTTTGTATTGGAGCGCACCAGGAAACCACCCGAGACGTGCTTAAAAGCAATTAGGGTATTGGTTATATTGGGAGGCCCTCAGGGTTTACAAGCTCTCTTCGCATGAGACCAATTTATGGATGCTTAAGTCGTAATGAAGCAGAAAAAGTATAGAAAAATAAACAACTTAAAAATATTTAAGTCTCTGAAGCGTGCTTCTGACATATTTTCCAAGTAGCAGAGTACTCTATGATTTAACAATAGGCTTGTTTCTTGAGAAACACTAAAAACGTCTTTAAAATTAAACAGTAGCATGTAAAAGCTGAAAAAGCAGGACTATATTAAGAGAAAACAGCAAGGGACTTGACCGTCCATCCTGCCCAGAAGCAATAATCCATAACAGCTAAGAAACTCTAGGTAATAGAGATTAAGTCCAAAATTTGATTTTTAGAGAAGCTGTCAAACAAAAATCTCATTAAATCCACAAGCACTGAAAGTTCTTGAATAGTAGACATGATGCTATAATTTCAAGCATTCCGAAAATGCAATAAAGTCAAAAGTTCAACTTGTCCTTACAAATTCTGCTGTGATTATTCTGATTATGGTGCTCAGAAGAATAGCAGCATTGTAGACAAATATATTTATGTTTTGAATTCAGCTTTCTAATTTTTTTTTACATGAGTGGCAAATCATGAAGACATGATGCTTTTAAGAAACATCTATTAGTAGTTTCATGTACCCAAACAACAGATAGGGGAGTTCTAAAATAATGGAAGATATCAGGCATAAGAAGTGTTAAGAAAGCATTTATGTATACTAAGCTTTAATCCTGAAAATCAGAAATCTAAGATATAGTTACTATGTTCTTTGATTTTAATGTTTATCACATCTTTGTGCAAAACGCTGCAAAGGTGGTACTCATAAGTATAAAAGAAATTGAATTCTCATACAGATATGAGTTTCTTTTGGTTTTCTTTTTCTGGGAGACCTAAAAGCAGTCCTGAGGGGACTATGATGGAAACTGCTAAATAAATGACCAAAGACAAAAGCCAACTGCTGGAGCGGTGCTACCACCTGAACTGCAGCTGGGGGTGCTGTCAGGGTTGGTGTAAGAGACTGAGTCATTCTCTGACTCTCACCTTCTACTTTGTTTAAAACATGCTTTTAAATTCCTTTTGAATCGAGTGATCACTACTGACTTCTTTTTCCTCCCTAGTGAATTTAGATTATTAATGTGGGAAGAATGCCCAAGACTGATATACAGTCATTCTAGGCCACTTAATTTAATTTCATTTTATTCTGGTTGGATGATGAGTATTGACCAATTTGCTTGCAGTTAGCTCCTGGCCTATTTCATTCCTTTCAAAAACCTGCTCACCAGCACAGCGAATCTCCTTCTGGCTATTAGCACTACAAGGAAATATCCCATTCTGGTTTTGTGAACACTCTATTCTCATCGGAGTTAAACCACAGAATTGATGTTGTACCAGCTGACTTGCACTAGAGATTCAGAAACAGCAGAAATATCATTAGATGGTGGTACAGGCCAACTGGGAGGGAAGCTGGAGATGCGGAGTGATGCACAACAGGAATAGCTATCCAGTCTCCTTTCCAGGGCACAGAACAAACCTAGCAGCACGTAGCAAAGCCAAGCGGACTATGCCGTCTATTCAGGAAGGTACTGCAAATTAAATGTTGCATCTTCTCTTCTTCAAAATATTGCCCTATTTATAGACTAATATTAATTCTATAAACCAGCACAAACCACAAGACAATAAGAAGCTCATTTGAATAATCTACTATTGAGAACACCTTAACGCCCCTCTAATTTGCAGAAATGGTCCTCAAACTCTTTGAATGCAGTTCTTTCTTCCTATTTATTGCCTACTTTGCACCTAGCACAGAAGTCAGCAGAGTCAGATTACTGAAGAGAGCAGAAGTTTTACAACCTTATTTTGTGTTTGAGGACCCTCTAAGCAGAGCATGGAAATAAGTATCCACAGGAGAGGAAAAGCTGTAGGATCCCCTACTTCTGATCACAAAGAGAACTCACCAGAGAGACTAAAATGTTTGCATTTATACAGTGGCCTTAAGTGTTATTACTTATTATCATTTATGTGATTACAGACTGTGTTCATAGCAATAAAATAAGGATAAGCTTGGGTAGTACTAATAGCCCAACTAATTACACTGCTGTAAAAGGTTTATGGGTGGTATAAATTTCAATATTATTACTACCGTCGCATGACACTCACAGGCTTTGTCTAAAGGAAGGTGTTAGAAAGCCAATCTCCATGTGCTCTATTTTTGCTCTAATTCATAAGCAATCAGTGAAGACAACAGGATACAGGACCATTCCCACCTGGCTGTAGCGCCAACTTACGTCATGTCAAATCCCACAGCTACAGTAGAAAAACATTATCACTATGGATTCCTGTTTAGAGATGGAAAAGATCAAAAGGGTTTTTTTCTCACTTCTATGGTCATTTAAAATGCCAGCAGTGTTCCTTTAGCTGTGCCCAACCTTGTCAGACATCAAGAGCAATCTGCAATATTCAACTGGAAAATTAAAAACTCTCTAATCTTCTAGTCTGTGAATTTGCTCTTATTAATAAACAGACATGACCCTACTTTTATCTAGACTCAGAAAGGGCAGAAGATCCATTTAGGCAGGATACACCAGCTTTAATGATATTGCTTTGTAGAATACTTCACGGGTTCTAGGTCATATTACAGATAAATTCAAAAGTGTCAGAATGATGCTATTTGGTGTTAGAAAATAAAGAAATCTTCCCAGAGATTATTTCAGCTCCGTGAGTAAAAGTAGGCAGTTGAAGGCAAAAAATATCATGGAACTCCAAATTTCTATAGGGTACAAGAAGGAAGGCCCTGAATTCGTTCAACACTGTTCCACCTCCTGTATCAAAATACCCACAGAAAGTGGATCATTGCTGTTTCATCAGTAGGGGAAGGAATCTTCTAACAAGCTAGCTAGAGTTGCCAGTGGGGCATTTGAACCGAGCAGGAAGTGTGAAACGGAAACACAGGAGTGCTTCTCAATCAGGTGGCTTTTCTTGCATGTTACCACACCAATTGAGCTTTCTAATATGATGGATTTAACAAGGCAACTGGGAACAGCAGGGAAGGAGGAGCTGCTCACTTACTGGAGCCAGAAGACAAAAGGCAGTCTGCCAAGGCCAGACAAAAAAATATTGACAGTGATCATCCAGAATCAGGAAATGAGGATTCACTGTTACTGGAAGGAACACACTGCCACATACTGTTGCTGAGTGGGAGGGTGAGATGGTAAAGTCATTACAACTGGTTTTAGAATGAACAACTGGGGCCATTGCTGGGGCATCAGGCCACCGAGACTGAAAGGGATCTTATAAATTGGATTGGAAATGCATGTCACCCAGTACATAGCTGTACTCACATTACCCTTTGCAAGACTAAGGCTGCAAAATCTGCGGGCTATTCCGATACTGGATTCCAGCTGCAATGCCTTGTGACCCATAGTAGTCACGCAGGTAAACACAATTGCCTCAGTACATTCCTAAGAGTTCGTTCCACAAGGTAACTGTCAAAAGTGGCAAATAGCATCTTGTCCTGCTTCACACGCTGTACCTGCTGCCAGTAGATTTTCTTCCTTTTACAAGTGGAGGGAGCAGACAGCCATCGTAACACCACTTCAGCAGGCTGTGTGCTTTTGGTGGCATGAGACCCTTCTGCCCTCAGTGAAGGGTGCACACTCTATTATCCTTCTAAAAGCTTGGATCAGTGGGCAAACTGCATGCATTAGGCATAACATCAGCAGCACTGTTCACTCTTTTCACTGGTTTGCCATTATTTTATCTTCCTCTAGCTAAAAAGAGCACAGGCATGTGTAGTCTCCTTTTCAGAGTGCCAACTACAAAACCTGTCTATCAGGCAGGCATCCTTCTCAGTACAGTCAACCACAAACACTCAAAAATATCTTCAAATGAAATATCTCATTCAAAACTTGAGAGAGAGCTTACAGAATCTCATTATGCTGAACATAGTAAACTTGATATTGTAAAAACAAATTGAGATTCCATGTTTGAAAACTTTTATTTGCTACCACGTAGGAAACATACTTCTTATGAAACTCAGAGGAGGTATTTTCAGTTGACAAAACTAAATGAGGGTTTTAAGAAAAAAACAGACACATATTTATTATCATGAATCTCTTTACAACAGTGTTCTATAAAAGCTGGCAGCACTGTTCTGTACAAAGCACAATGCTTGGCAGTTCACTTCACTGCCTCTGCTGATTTTCTTTCCTGTTCACAGCAGAGAAACAAGAATAAGATTATACTTTAAACAACTTGTTCAGTGTTACACACTGAATCAAAGCTAGAAATAGAATTCTGACACTTTAAACTTGTTGTGTAATGCATTTGAACATATGGTGTCTAGAATAAAACAGCTTTTAAAGACACTCAGCAAGCACAGTAATGGACGGATGGACAGATAGATAATCTGTGTGTGTCTGGTGTGATTTACTGCCTTGTAGGAACCTGTGCTGTACAGCACTGAATCTGCAAATTCCCTAAGACTGTGCTTGACTGAACTCTAACCACAAGGGGCACACCTTTCAAACATAACTTCATTGGTTTTATTTCCATGGCAGCAGCTGTGAAAAGGTTATCCTGCTCAGATTAACTGCACCAGTATTTGTGATGAAATGTTTAATCATCAAATCCCCATCAGATACTATTCATATTTACTATATTTCAAAAAGATAGAAATGCAAATTTGCCTGTGTTACTAGAGCATATAGCTCAAAAGCTGATTGGAATCCTCTGCGTTAATAAAATGCCTGACTTCAAAATAGTCTATGTTTTCTCAAAATTCATCTATATGAAAAATTCTCATTACATCTTATACATAAATCAAATCCTTGTGAAATTTCATTCAATTTCTGTCTGTATTTTGGATATGGATGCAATCCATTACTGACATAGTGAAAATGCAGCTCTATGACAGAGAAAATGTTCTAAAAGGCAGATACTTTTCTTTTTCCTCTTGCTCTACAGTACATATTTCACCTTTATATATTTGATTGTTTCAGACAAAGGCCCTGAGAAATTACCTCATAATTTGGTCTTATTGTATCATTTATTTTGATAACAGCATGCCTTGTACCACCTAATATTGCTGCTTTGATGTTCATTTCATTTCTCCTCCTAAAAATAGCAAACAAGTTTTATCCATATGAAACTGTACTGGAATAAAAATTGTTCCTAACATATTAATGTAGAGTAAGCACAAAAGAAGCTAATGTCTCATTCAGAATCAAATGCATTGTCTGAGGATAATTTCAAAGATGTGATCAGTTAAGAAGCATTTCCCATCCATAGGCAATATTTGGAATAAATTACAAAAATGCTTATACGATGAAGACAGGGAAGCAGGGAGTGGAGCCTAACACAAATGAAAGGACTCGAAAAGAGGAAATCAAAAGTAAGACGAGAAATAAAGCTTTGGATGGCACTGACAGTAGGACAAGCAGCATAAAAATTATTTTGGTATGGCAGGGATAAATGGAATCAGCAGGGAATTCCTCTGATCGCAGATGTGACACAGGGCTCTCAAATTACACAGAGGATGCGAACTGCTGTTCTCCAGGCACGCTGACTCACTCAGCTTTCTGCAAGCCTACATCAGTGTTTTGGTCTCAGCTCCCACGGCTCTTTACAGCTTTGTTTCATGATTTACATGCCTGTTTGTCTGTTCAGGCAATCTCTTCACAAATTTCTTTGCATGCAACCTCCAAAATTTTCCAGAAGGCTATAGAAAGATCATAATGTATTTATATTCTGAAGTTAAAATAAAAAATTGGTTTCTGCTGCATTTTTCTTTTTGCCAGGTTTAACCAAATTCTAAACATAAATTCCATGTTCAATCTTGTGGCTATCTCTATTTCAGCCTTTATCTCATTTGGTCTTTTCAACCAGAACTGGACAAGATCAAAAGACAATTTTTCTCTGAACAATTGTTCCCTGAGGGAGTCAAGGACTTAGAAAGGGGTACCATCAGCTTTGTCCTTAAGCAGTTGAACACCCCACAGATTTGCAATTCGGATATGGTTGGTCTGGTTAGTAATAATATAAAACCCAAACCTGACTGCCCAAGCAGCCAGCCACCATGTAACCATCTGGAGACTGTGCTATCTGAAATTCCAGGCATCCAGAGCACTTGGTTTTGCAGCCTGTGCCTGACCGAGGCAAACCACAGATTTCTATTTCCACATGCAGGAACCAAAATCCTTTTTGCTCCTCTCGGTCATCTCACCACTGGAAACAGGGCAGTTTGAGCATTTACAAGAGACGATCACTGAGCAATGTCACTTTGTGACTCCGGTGCTATTCAGAGTTGGGAAACCAGAGATCAGTTCTTCAGGAAATAGTCCTTGAGGAACTATTCCATTTAAGTGCTCCTGTCTGCAGTCTCTTTCCCCAGCAGTTCCCTCACAGAGTCCTTTTGTCAATCAAACCAGCAAAACCAGAGTTCCAGCGGTGATACTTCAAATCCTTTCTGCAGTGACACACGGCTAATTGAGTATCACTTTCCCATGCTGGGAACACTTGACCACTAGAGGGGAAGAATGACCTAGGCAGGTCTTAGGGAGGAATCTGGGCAGTCCTGGTGGAAACACTCCTGTGCCTTCTCTCCTATGAAGAAAAGGCTGACTGCAGTCTTTGGAGTGTCTGTTTGGTGACTGTACAGTTCTGCCCCACACCCACTGTCTTGGTGCTTAGGGCATAGTGAACGGACCAATACAACAGAAATAATCCTCTTGCTAAGGATGCTCCTGGGCAGCAAGGGTGGTTTTCAGAGCAAATATCTGAGTTTTCTGAGCTTTCCCACCTTGCAGATGTCTGACAACATTCCTAAGAACTTCTTCTCTGACCATGTCTCCCTGAAGCCTCACCAAACTCAATTTCTCATATTAACATTTTCCTTACCTACTAGATGGCACTCACTTTTGAGAAGAAGCACTGGTTATGCTTGGCAAAAGATTTACAGAAATATAAAGCTCCTAACTGAAAACACTGCAACATGATTTCTTGTATCTATATATTATCTCTGGAATATGCTTTTCTAATACTGGTTCTTAAATTTAGTAGGTGATTGCTATGCAGCGAGTGGTTCAACTGCGTCACAAAATCTCCTCTGCAAATTTAACTTAGGAGGTCTTACTACTTTTTATGATCACGTAATTATCACTAGGCAATATAATTTTGGAAGAAAGTGAATAAAATCCTTTCTCACTACCATTTAAAGCTCTGATATACTTACCACCAGTGTATCTATTAAAATATTTATTGTCGTTGCTTTGAAGTTAGTAATGTTAATAGGTAATACAATTAAGTTGTAATGAAGAAATTTAGTTTACTAAATTCCTTGAAGAGGAATGCTTTATTCCTGAATGGCACTGTTGATATGATATTTTCAGTTGAAAATCACTATCAGTAATTTGTTCATACATCTTCACTGATGATTTAAATTTTGGCTTCTACAACTAATTAATTCCAATCTAACAAATATTAATCTTTGCCAGTGAGACTGCAAAAGGCAATGACAAACATCACTGCCATTGATCCCATCACCTGCTGCTTCCTTAGTTCAACAGATTTTTATACTTGCCAGTAATCTCTCTCTCAATATCCAGAGAGAAAATTTTTTTCTGTGAAAAATTCTGCTTCTTTGTGTTGCTTATATCTATAACCAATAATTGGCCAAGTCCATTAAATACAACTCTGTAGACAACAGATTAAATCCATAAAACATTAAACAGAGCTCAGGAAAGTACAAAAAAAAGCAACAGTGGAAAATATTAATATTATGATAGATAATTTTTGGAAAAACATATTCAAGCAGTTTATCTCTTAATATTGTCATCAACAGAAGATAGACTGTTCCCTCACCAAAGCAGGATTGATTAAAATTATGGAAACAAACAAAAGCTTTGCCAAATGCATGTGAAGAAATGCCTCTGTAAAGCACATGACAGGGACAGCTGACAATGAGTTTCCATTTTTATATCACTATTTAAAATATTAAGAAAAAAGGAGATGCCATTTTGTCAGGTTACTGACAAAATATGAAATATTGGACTAAAAAACCTGATTTTTTTGTGAAAAGATTGAGAAGGAATGTTGATACAAGCTGAAAATTTGCAGTAAGCAACTTCCAATCAGGAATGAGTTCCTACTGTACTATCAGGTGGGCATGTAACGAAAAATGAAGGTAATTGTGAAAATTTCAAGCAGAAATGTCCCGTGTAAATTTGAAGATGGGATTTTCTTTCTTGTGGCAGTTGGCTTGTATTTATTTGATGTTTAAGTCTGAATTTCAGGTGCACATACTTATATTCTTTAAATACTTGATTTCAGGTGCACATACATATAAATATTCTTTAAATACTTGGTGTGTACATATGCTTCGAAGTACCTATTGATAGAAAGCACCTTGTGCTTTTCCACATCCATTCATTGACACAGCACGTCTCTATTTTAGACTCCCTCCTTTTTCCACAGAGAGGGCTATCACTGTCTTCACTGCTTGACAACTGAAACAAGCACCTCGCTTTTAAATCAAGATTGTTTTTACGAAGGTGATTTTAAAGAGAGATTAATCAGCCATAAAGATGACATGTGTTCATACAGCTTTAGGAATGGAAACAATCCTTATAGACAGAGACACTGAAATACAGCCTATGTAAGAAATGACTCAGCCTTGCTAAAAATGTTTCTATCATCAAGGCATATCAATGATGCAATACTTTCACAGACACTCTGGGAACTCTTCCTTGCAATTGCACACTTTTGTTAACAGAAAAGTAAATGTATACAAGGGGAAGTATTTATGTATACATGCCCAAACTTCTGGGTTGCCTTGTATCTTATGTTTATTTCAACAGGCTCCTGAAAAGATCTTGGTGAGTCTGCTCTCTATTTTGAAAAAAGATTCTATTGAGCAGTCATTATATTACTGGCAAAAAATATTATCATAAATACCACAGTCATTTGTCTTTTTAAAGGCAGGCTGTTCTGAGATATGACCTGAGTTCTCTCACCTTGAAGCAGCAACACATCTCTTCTCTGCCGTGTGCCATATCCTTCAAAGAAAAAAGAACCCTACTTTCTTTCTTATTGGTTTTATTTTACTCCATGCTTCAGAGAAACATTCCTGAGATAAAAACAGACTATTTTATATTTTCTAGGCAAACAACAATAGAAGAAACAAACACATCCAATATCCTTGCTAAATTAAAAGTGGCTGGATTCCCACATTTCTAATACTCCATTCACCAGAGAAAAAGTAGGTGGGTTTGAGTGCGCAGATTTCAGAAAATCACGCACTGCAGATTCACAAGCATTCCCAAGTATTATTATCCATGCCATTTCAGTGTTACAGCTGCAGTGTGGGGAGAAATGTAACAGTTTTAGTCCTGTTCCTGCTCAGTACTGTGATTATTACTTTCCTTATAGATCCTCAGTAGAGCACTCTCCCAGAGAGAGAGGTGGCCTGCCATGGGTATAAAACACCAGTGGGAAGAGGACCATGTCAATTGGGACATGACAGTGCTATGTGCCAATCGTGCTATCATCTAAAGAGGAACTAAAATATCAGGGCATACGCTTTTTGATGCAATGCGCTTGGCCCTTGGCAGGGTTTCTCCACCTTGCCCATCTGACGTGCTGTGGTTCCTCATGCACCAAGGCAGGATCATTTCCAACCTCCCCTTAAAATTCACTCAGACTTCCTGCTGAAGTGAAGTTGTTTCTGTGACTTCAGCTCCTGCCAGCCTGAACTCCCTGAGCTACCTGGGCTTCTTAGAAAGCACTCAACCCAATGATCTCAACCCAGTGACAGCTGGCTGCCTGGTTCAATGGCCAAGTTCATTCAGACCTCTTATCTCCAGCTTTAGCAGGGACCAGCTCCCAAAAAGCGTTTCCACATCAAGTTTGGCTCAGTCATGAGAGCAGCAGAAATTCGTTGGAATACTTCAAGTGTTTTTGCTGCTCTCTTCAGCTTTGAAATACAATCTTAACACAAGACATTTTGTCTTAAGAGAAAATTTAACCCACAAAAAGACTCCATATTGCAAAAGACTCCATAGGGTCCTTCATCAGCATCCATGCCTTCTGGAATTCACCTCCATGCTTGAGAAGAGCTCACTGGCAACTTGGTTCCCATGGAAAGCTTGGCAATTGTCAAGTTTGTTCCCCTTGTGGCATTCAATTTCTTTGAAGTGCTATAAAAGCAATTGCTATAAAAGCTGTGAGTGGACATGAAATCTTCTTAATCATGCTGTGGCCTGTTTCTTATCATATGCCTGCCCAAACGAGCATGAAGCCTAGCACAGGAAAACATGAAGTTCTGGGATCTTGAGATGATAAGCAATGCAAAATAATTCTAAAAATAAATTCTACTGAAAATACACAGTTTGAGGGTTTTTATGTGTACGCATGTATATAATTAGATGCGTATGCATGGAAAAACTCCATATAAACCACCTCAGGTCCTTTTAAATGGAAACAAACCTCTTACATGCCAAACTCGATAAATAAGGGCACTAATTGTTCTTTTTCTACACTAAGTTGTTGAAATCTTAATAGGACACCTGAAAGCACTTTCAAACCAAAGATTTCAAGTAGTTATGAAAACAAACAGCATATATCAAAATTTATGGTGATGAACATGCCACTCCCGCTCTTATGTCATCAATGGTGCAAATCAGTGCAGATCCAATTTATTAAAATAGTGTCAGTCCACCTCCACTCTGGGGTGTTAAAATCTCCTTTAGAATTAGGCAAAACCAAACCAAGTATCAGATCACAGATAGATAATCAGAGCAGCACGGACAAGTGATATTGTGTAAACATTCTAGTAGCTGCAAAGAAGCAAGTTCATGAATATTTAACTCAGAAAAGGCACAGATGTATAATTTTCCTTTGAAACCGTATTTGCTATATTTCTGTAACAGTTACAAAAATATCCCTGTGAACTGACTGTCACTGTGATATAACTGAAAACTAAGGGGTAAGTGCTCCTTTGAGACATGCACATGGCCTCTCCCTCCGCTGTGTATTTGGAGCGCTCACTATTGCTGTCAGCAAAGCTCCTACCTTTACCTCAAAGCTCCCTCCTCTCATCAGAGAAATGTGTGCAAGAAATGGAGGAGGCTGATAGACAGTATATATTATCCTTCTCCTTTCCTCCTTAATGTTAAATCAGGAAAGATAATGTAGGGGGAGGTTGTAACAGAGCTGGTTGCTAATGACCTTGAGCTGCTCTGTTCTGTAGCGAATTTGGTCTAAAGCATCCTCAAGGTTTGTGAAGCAAGGTTGCAGCCAAAGGGACACCTAAGCTAAGAGGTGAGTCCCCAGGTCCCTGCACCCCGAGCACCTTCCAGAAGTGACTCGGTGTTCCCACCTGTGCTTCCCAGCTCATGAGCAGAAGGGAGAGCACACAGCACAACTGCAACTTGAATATTGAGTGCTACATCTGTAAACATTCCTTCAGATGAAGCTGCAATTATTATTATTATAGCACTATCATCCAGAAATGTAACAGGAATTCAAGGTGACCAGATTCTAATAGCTAACAGTTCAGCCAAATATAAAGGGAAAAAAATGCTTACAAAGTGGTAGAACTTACAGGATATTTGTACATGTTTCGCCTCAAAGATATATTTAGTTGTAACAATAAATACATATATTACCTTGGTAATAAGGAACATGAAAAAAAACAGAATCACTGCTTGTGTTAGGATTATGCATTAAGTGTGAGGCAGAAGAATAAGTGGAGAATACAGCTTTATCCTACTGGTATAAAGTTTTATTCCCTTGGTTCATGCTGTCTTACAGTCCTTATTTTAGAAAAGGTAGTACTTCCAAACCTTCAGAAAGGATGTAATCTTCACAGGGACTTTGCTGCAAGTCTTGTGTACAGTTTACAGCTGGGCTCTGCAAAATGGGATGCTATTGAGTCTTTGATTTAATGAAAACTTAGGAAGTCAATTCAATTCACTGCAGGGACTGCTTTGTTCTTTCATTATGATTCTTTTTTAATGAGAAAGACGATCGCAAGGATAAACTCTATTCCTCTGAATTTTTACACTAATTACATACAAAGCACCATTCTGGCAGAGCGGGACTTATCTCCTTCAGGCAATACAGTTATCATCTTGTAACCACACTTCAAATCTCCCATATGAACGCTGGAGCTACGTGTGCTGAATGTGGATCCTGCTACCCTGGCTAGCTGTTTGGCTTGATGAATGTTTAAATATTCCATAAATCACAGGGAAATACTGATACTGCATGAAGCGGCAGAGACAACCCTTGCATGCTGCTTACAGCTGTAGGATCAAGGGTGCACTATTTTATCAGAACCATTAACTTTCCTCATTGAAGTGGGAAGGGATGGTTGGTTATGTAAACAGTACTTGAGATGTTTATGTATTAACAACAGCCAGACCCATATACTACCTCTACAAAGGACAGCTATCCCTTAGTTCTACAAAAAAAATCAAGTGTTTGTGATTCAGCTCACATCCTTATGAGACAATTTATTATTTGACATACTGTGAAGCAATCTGAGCTACATACCCTCAAATAAAATTACTGAGAACAACATTCACCCCTCTGCAATACCCTGATATTGTGGACTAAGTTTCAAAGCTCAATCTGTGCTCACTGCTGTGGTATCTCAGCACTACCACGGCTGTGCCATACCTTGCTTTCTACCTGCTCAAAAGCCTTGATTCTTTCACCTACAACACCTGTGCCCCTATCTGAACCTATGGTATAAATACATGTAATCGCATCTGCAGAGATGGGGACAACAATCAAGCAGCAAGGTGCATGAGTGGTGCAAACTGCACTTCCTCAGAGCTTCCTTGAGCCTGCCCACTCATCCTTCTAGTGATGAGGTTTAACTTCTCAAACAGGAACTCACAGACTTGTTCAGATTGGCACTGTCTTCGAAGGACTGGTAGGGCTCCTGGAAAAGTAAGCAAGGAGGGAGCTTCCCAGGCTCAGCAACAAAATCTAAATCCTGATCCAAACATAACTGCTTGCAAATATATGTTGCAGATTTGCCTCTCAGACTTAGGTGCTGGCATCACTAAGAGAAGCATGACAGTATGAAATGCCACATTGTGATGATATTTTGATTCTGCTAAATTCCACTGGGTACCTGTGATTTTGCAGCTGTGAGCTGAGTAACTGCAATGTTTCCCATTTTATTGCATCTGTGGTTTCTATTTATGGACTTACTGGCATGAAATGGCCACAGCTGGCTAAATGTTCCTAAAATGAAAGTACATTTACCTCCAGGGTGAAACTGCCTTTTTCTCAAGTAGTATACTCAGTACAGACACTGCCTCACAGCAAAGATGCAGCATCTTGATGCAAACATGGTTCATCACCGAGGACTTTGGCCAGCCTAAAGCTCAGCATCCCTTTCACGCTCACTGCACTTAGTGCCTGTAAGGTTTGCTCTCATAAAATATGCACCAGTCTTTGAACCATGGTGCAAATCTGAATGCTGTGTCTGGAAGGTACTCGTTGAGGGCATAAACTTGGCTGCCAGAAAGATGACCAGGTCTGAGCTTCCTGAAGTGAAAGTGATCTGAATTGCCTGATTTGAATCCTCCAGGGACTTTTTTTACAAGGAGAGGCACCCCTAGTGCAACTTTAGAACAAATTCATTCTCTGTGTAGACAAGACCTCCCATTCCCTCATTTAGGTCAAGAGGATGGTAAGAGAGCTCCCTTTTTTTCCTGTGCTCCTGTCTGTATATCAGCAGGCACAGGAAAAATGAGGTGTTCCGATCCTTTCACACAATGCCCTCTTGCAGCTTTTGTCTCTGATGGTACAAAGGATACTTCCTTGAGCACCAAAGATATTTTGAAAGCAACCTAGTAACAAGAGGTCTCTCTGGGTTGAATGAGCTGCATCAGGGATCAAGGGATACTATTACAGTGAATGCTACAGCACGGATGCTTTATTAGGCCAGGCCTTTATTGCTTTGGGGTTATCATGATTGTATTAGTGACTGCATCATTAAACCACGACATACAGTGTTCACGCTTAACTGCTGCCACCTGCATCCTGGAGGAACAGTGCTTTCCAATTTTCAGCTTGCATGTGCTGTGGGATGTACATGATTTATTTCAATGACACCATGCAAGAGCATAGAATGTGCTTCTTTGGCCAGGACTAAAAAAACAGAAAGATATTTTGTAACACAGGATGCATGCTGTGGGTGTGGACAGCAGGTGCCTAACCTAACAATCAGGAGCACCTCATTGAGAGAAATAACTCTAGAAAGAAAATGCTGAGGGGCTTTTTGAGACTTTACCTGCCATTTTACTTGCCCTGTGTTTGGGGCCAGGATTCCTCTCTGTAAGTGTTTATTCGTACCTTGTTAAACAGCTGGCAAAGCAAAACACACCTGATGAAAATGAAAACTGACTAAGCCCTGAGACGCCTGGTCCTTTGTGTGGGTGGAAAGGAGCAGCAGGGCCAAAGCAGAAAGCATCTGTCTGCTGGTCAGTGTAACAAGAACAGCTGACAGTGAAAAAAAACCCTGAGGATTAAAAAATACCATCCAAACTCTCTGCTAGGAATAGCCAAACAAATCAAAACAAAAGACACTGAGGTCAAGTTTATTGGTTTTAACGGTGTCTTTGCATCCCCAACATGGTCTATTTTTTTTTTCACCCTGCCTTTCCAGCTATGTGGAATAAACATACTGTGCTGAAATTGCATCTGTTTTAGTATTATGGCTAAGAATGCAAGAAGACTTCATTGGATTGGGAAGGGAAATTCTATGGTTTAGAGCAACTACCATAAAGAATAAAATCCCAAGGTCCTGTATGAAAACTATACATACCTGAAAAGTTTGGCACCTCACTGAATTGTTATCACCTACAGAGTAAAATAATGAAGGTTCATTCCAAAGCAGCAGCAGTCAACATTTTATAGCAGGAAATTTTAAAAACTCAATTGAAAGCAGAATAAAAATTCCAACACAAACACAATTATTATGTAAATGGAACTGAACAGAAATCTGGCTCTAGTCATACTGGTTTTTTTCCAGCTAGCTTGCTGTGGTGTCCATGATGTGATAGGCAAATCCCAAATACATAACATATCATAATCCTTGCTCCTCTGAGCATGCTATCCAAAACTGGATATTGCACATTACAGGAAAAGATCTCCGCAATTTGAAGTGCCTGTAAATAGCCGGCATTCTAGTTTCATTTCTCCTAAAGTACAGAATTCCTTCTGAATATGAAAAGGGCTCTTCAAATCCCAAACAAAAAGGCTATTTGTCTGACCATTTTCATAATAAACATATCCCACGTGGTTTGGCATCCCTAATTAGAAGCCCAGAGTAATTAGGAGGAAGTGCATTGCAGACAGCAATGTGTAACACAGCAGGGAGATTCTGCAGCGCTGCTATGAGAATACCAAAGACCTGAAGGTCATTATTTTTCACTGGTTCCAAGCCACACTTGCTGCTGTGTTTCATTTTTACACCCCTTGCACTGGGAGAGCTGTGAGACTCACAGAATCAGAGAATGGTTTGGGCTGGAAAAGATCTTGAAGATCATCCAGTTCCAACACCCCTGCCATAAGCAAGGACACCTTCCACTAGACCAGGTTGCTCAGATCCCCATCCGATCTGGCCTGGAACACTTTCAGGGATGAGGTATGTAACATACTTTCTTTCAGTTTAAAGCCATTTCCCCCTGTCCTATCTCTACATAGCTTTGTCAAATGGAAGAGATGGGCCTGCTGGACCTGCCTTTCCCTGTGCTTCAAGGGCAATGTCACAGCTTCTTGCAATGTCTGCCACGTGTTTGCAGGCCACTGTGTGGGCTGAATTGTTGTCTTGAGGGACCAAGGACCCCTTCTATCACAGGTACATAGGACAATAAAGCTACTTGACTGCAGCTTTGAACATTTTATTTGACTGGAGGGATAACCAAGCTCTTTGTTTTACATCAGTGGCATGAGCGCGCTTAGGAAACCGAATAATGATGAAAAGGATCTTTTCTAATCAAAATCACTCCCTGTCATCCTCAGTGAAGAGGAAATTCTGATAGGATTGATGCCTTTCCAGAAGACATTTTATCTCAATGGTAAAACACATATTGTCCAAAGTACTTGATATCTAATACAGTTTGATCAGCTTAAATCATATACTTCCTTTTTTTTCCAGGACAAACAAGATTTTTCTTACTAGCTATTGACAAAAAAAAAGGTGCTGATATAAACGAAATTCTGTTATGTCTACCTAAGTTGAGTGCATAATACTAGCTTTGTATTAATATACCTTCACTACTGGAATGAAATTAAGTAAAAAGAGGCATTTACCCTTTTTATCATTCAATAAATAGCTGACAAGCACTGCAGTGAAAAAAAGCAACTCCTATATAGTGCTCTATTTTTTTTTAAGTAGCTGGTTTTGGTCAACTTTGGTGAAGTAGGAGGGATGTTGGGGAGGGGTGCCATTATCCAAATGAAAATATATTGAATATACTTGAACATACTTGAATAGCAGACACATCAGGAAACTGCATATGGCTGAGATACTAATGGCATAAACTACTCTGAGATATAAATGCTTAAAAAAATTGTATGCCAGTAACAAGTCTGCAATCTTACCAGTCTCACAGGACTCTCTGGCTTACTCAGGGGCACAGATCACCTTTGACTACGTGTCAAATCTAAGACATTACAGTTACTGTAGGGAAAACACTATTTCCATCGACACATGATATAACCTCATCACTTGGCCTAGAAGCAGAATTCATCCAGACATACAGAGATGCATAAAAAATGTTTCTGACCTAGCAAATTATTGCCATCCCTTAGTACTGGTGGACTGAAAATACTCAGTAACTTGTTGCACTAAAATTCAAGGAACAGCTTGCAATGTGGAGCCCTACTCACGCAGAATCTGGCCCTCCAGGCTTTATGGTTCCCGTCTGTTCAGAAGACACTTCCATTGCTCCCGCATTTCTTGTTTTCCAGAATAACAAAAAAATAGCAGTTTCGTACTTTTTCTGTTTTTAGTGATGTCTAGTAGATGTGTTGTTTTCATTTGTAGCATATGTGACATGGCTTTTAGAAGTAATTTATTTTTGGTGGCAAGCTGCTGATGCTTGCACCCATGTTGGCTGTTAGCAATTAACACCTTCTGGTCCACTATGGACATTTTCCCACTTGCTGCTTTTTTAAGGTGCTAAAATTGATCTCCACCAGCTCTACGTCCCATAGCTCCATTTCACCCATTTGAGGCTTTTCTTACTGATAGCCAAGGTTTTCCTTTTCCTCGACTAATAATGACACACAACCCAGAGGATATAGGGAAGTATCCCTACAAGATTTTGTTAAGCAGAATCCTCTGCTGACAAGGAGACTGAGGTGAGATAATATGTGTTAAAACCTTCTCAGAGGTGTTACCATGGACAAATACAAGTTTTGGCTGTGAAAACAACAGGCATGAGAGGGAGCTACCTCAAGAGAAGGAAATGAGGAGGTCCTCGTTACCTGTCAAATGTTTGGCATATCAGCCAGATAAAACATAATGACATTCATTGCCTTATAATGCAGCGTTAGTGACATTAATTTTACAGCATTGTTCTCATACAAAGAAAACTCCTAAAGAATAATATCCAGACCTAAGCACCAGTGTGTTAATGAGCACCGGAATGGGCACCGGAATGGGCACTCTGGTAGATACATACTTGGGGCTGAGTGGCTACTGGCATCCCTTCATGTCTGAGTCTGTGCATTGCTAACTGCAAATAACTTCCACACTGACCTCCTCGACACAATAATAAGTTCAACTTAAAAACAAAACCCAAAAACACCACCAAAAAAAAACCCCAAAAACAACCAACCAACAAAAAACATCCAGGATAAAAGGAAAATTTTTCTGGATTCCAGATTCATGGTTGCACTGGTTCACCTGATAGAAAGGGTGGATGGATTTTTCCATCAGAAAAATCCAAATTTAGACAAATTCTTTCACTTTTTCATGATCTGTGCCTGAGTAGTATCCATGTTTTATGGCCCATATGAAAATCTCACAACAGACCTCCTTCAATGCTTTTGTCACTATTTATTTCTGGTCATGAGAACAAAACAGCAATAATGATGAAAAGCCTTACAAGGACTTCACTGCTTAAAACCATTGAGTCTACTTTTACTCCTTGAAACGTCTCTCTTTTTTTTCTTTTCTTTTGTTTTTTTTTTCTTTTTTATGTTCATTTGTTTGGTTTTGGGTTTTTTTGATGTTGTTTTTGGATGTGGTTTGTTTGGTTTCGTTTGGTTTTGGTTTTTAGATGGGGTTTTTGATTTTTTTTTTTTTAAACATGGAAATGAAACTTTAAACATTCAGAGATTCTGACGCCTGCAGGACTGTGCCTCTCCACTATCTGAAGATATGTGGATTCAATGCAAGGTGACAGTCCTATTCTTTGCATCCATTAGAATGAGCTCTGTGATAAAGTTATTTTGGAAAACAATCTCAACCCACAACATAATGTAGTGGAAGCTGCTGATGCTGGGCTAACTTTAGCTGCTGGACACAGAGCGTTCACTGCAGAAGGTTTTAGTCAGAAAAGCTCAGGAGATTTAATCATCTGCTAAGGACAATTTTCAGAAACCTGTGCAAATTCTACCTTTTCATTATCACTCAGGGAGTATGTACGAGCAGTGAGGGACAGCTAAGCCAAAGGGCATCCAGAATAAATCAAAATTTGGAAGAAGCCTCTAGAGAAAGAGGAACTCTTTATGTCTGAGGAAATTATAGCTTTCAGTCCTACACTGAATTCAGGGATTTTTTGGCTACCTCAAGTGACACCTCCTTAAACAGTACATTTCTGCAATAATCCCAAGGACTAAGAAAGCAAGTAAAGAAAAGACAAAGAGATGCAATTATTTTTTACTACAAATCAACTTATGATGGTTTGATTTCTGAAGAAGAAAGAGAATGATTTAAAAAATTTTCAGTCTTGCATAGAGAGTAGAAGAATTGTACTTGGTAAAAAAAAAGCTTTCTGATTATGTCAGCACTCAGAACAGAATCATCATTAATATTATTATGTGATTTCCATCTGTTAATGAAGCCAAACGATTGAGAAACTGCCTTAATGGAACAAACACAGATAATGGATTTGAATAAATACACAAGCAAAAAGACAATGTCAGGCTCAGTCAGTCGGCAACATTAAATGCCGAGTAAATAAATAGGCTGTGTAGTGCTATACCATCCAGCAGGAATGTTATGCTGAATGCCTGGATCACTGCTTTCATGGCTTCTGTAGCCAATTTTGGTTTGGATTTTTTGGACAAAACCATCTTTTTGGGGTTTTTTTGACAGCTCCTTTTCCAGACAATTCCATTGGTATGTTTTACGTGTGCTCTAGTTGTTCATATAATCTGTATTCAACCACAGGCCTGTTCAAACATCTTCCCCAGCCCTCTTCACTTGTCCAGAAAATATTTTCCACATATCCCTAACACTTTACCACTTCGTTCCCAAATCTATCTTATTGGCATACCATATATGTCTGACAAACTCCCTTTAGTCCACCACTGTATTTTTAAACAGAGTCAGAAAATTATTTATAAAGTACCTTTTAATACATATTTATATATGAGTAAAGCAGTGTGCTTGATAGCATTTTTTAGACGCCAATATACACCAGGCATCAAATGTTATTCCAAATTAGGCTCTGTAATGCACAGCAGAACGCAGTATCTATATGGGTATACCCTCTCACAAACTAGCATCTTCCAAAAAGTAAAATCTATTTAAGAATCATAGGGACTTGCCTTCCACAGCATCTAAATCAGTCCAGAGAAGGACATTTCTGGGACAGAACTTGTGAACATCTAGGCAATCCTACACTCAGAATAATTATTTTTAAACACAGTTCTCCAAAAAGCTGCTACTAATAACACATTTTAAACCTTTGGCAGAGCAAAGTATGTGGTGATGTTTCCCACTACACAAACTGAAATACCAAGACAGTTAAACACTGCCTGAGCAAACTCTCCTTTTATGTAAGAGCCAACATTTCCTTTGCACATTGGCTTTTACTGCCTCTGAAAAACATCAGTGGGGACCAATGTTTATAAAACTTATGTTGTAACACACTTAAGTGCTTTGTGCTAGACTACAGAGGTATATTTTTGACTGTTCATTTTTTTGCATAGAAATTAAGTCCTTGCTGCTTTGGAACACTTTTAGCATTGTTTCACGAGATTGTACTATGAGTGAAGAACTTAAGCTTCGGTTGTTCCCAAAACATTTAAAGATGTAACATCAAAGAACGATCCAAAAATAATTGTTCCTGTAAGAAAACATGAGCTTTTCAGTATGCTGATAAATGTACCACGGCCTAATAAATTTTGTAATTGTTATCCTCCGCACAGTCCTACCCTCCTTATGTCAGGAGAACACATGATATTTTTTCTCTTTTATTTAGCTTCTAATCTACATGTTCTGTGAAGGTGAATAAATAAAATTATTACAAAAAAGAAGAGTGGCTGAGAAATGTACTTAAATGCATTCACTTCCCACACCTCATCTAGAAATGAAAACTCAAAGAAGAGAAGGATGTGCAGGAAAGGCAAAACCCCCAATATTATATATAGAGTGTCAAAGAGAGGCTCATTAGACACACAGCACCAAAGCATACTATAACGCATTTCTCATTTTGGAGGTCAGATTTGCTCTGTGGCAAAACAGTGACAGGGCCATAGAGCCGCTCTGCCCACACATCACCCCAGAGAGAGAGCACCCTGAAATCCCTCCCTTCATTTCCTACATCCCAGTAGCTAAAAATTGGCTGGTATTTCTTTCTTGCTAGTAAGAGAACTACTGAATTGCTATGATCAGCAGCTAGAACTAGCAAGATCTTCTTTGCTTGCATCTGAGCCCTCCTTAGTCTCCATAAGATGTAAACCATACTAGTATTTCCCAGCAAGGCAAAAACAATCAGAATTCAAAAGTACTGGTGTTTCTTTTAGCTTTTAGGTAGTACTCTAGTCCTTGAAATCTCACGATTCATTCTTTGCTAATGAAGATTTGTTGGTGTTTTTTCAGTTCATCCAATACATATTTCTAGGTAATGTAAATATGGAACAAATGTTAGTGGGATATGTGCCTAAATCATATTGCTTCTTGTTGTTCTGCAAAAACCTTTATCCTTACTGTTTTCTACAAAACAGTTTCAGAGAGACACTTACCTTGTCTGACGGCTAGCGTTGTCGTGTAGACCAAGAATAGAAGGATATAATTGAGGAAGCTCTGAAAAACAGGTGTGTTGGCATGGAAGTCTTCTGACAGATACTTGCTTGTGAGGCCAATGCCACAGATGAGGAGGGAGAGTACCTGGCCAAGTGCCACAGACAGCAAGAGATCCCTGAAAGGAAGGAGAAAGACAGACATAAAACACTCAGCCTCCTTACTAAGGAGGAAATGCTCATCCTCCTCCAGGAATCATGTTCAACATTTCTGGGACATGGAAGAAACATGATCTTCAGTCAATGAGGGGACCTGCTGGGTATAGCCAACATAACATTTCCATTATTTCTGCTCTTACCATGGGAGTAAACATTGCGCCAACACAGTAGCTTTTGTTCACATGTTAAACAACAGCAGATGGTACATCCCTACCATTTAATTTTGCATTTCACATTTCACAAAGGATAAATGATCGCTTAAATCAACCAAAATACAGTACTGCTTCCTTTGAGCATCCTCCTTAACAGAAAGACCCAGGAGTATTATTCAGACACAGTGGGAAACACAGCTCTTTCAGGACTTAGCAGCCAAAGAGAAAAAGAAGATAAAGGATCATATTTCGCCATCAAGATGAATATACATTTCATCATATAAGCTATTCTTTCCATCTACTATGCAAATGTATTTTTATTTTCTTTCATCTTTTCCACTGCTTACTTTCTCTTCTGCTTGATGGGAACAGGAGGTTCCAATTTTCCCCTTCCTGTCTCCTTCTGGTTGTTAGAAATGTAATTTCTGGTTTGGCTTCTTGCTTTAATCTCTTCTTCTTATTTTTCATCTCCAGTATCCTCTGCATTCTCCTATTACAACTCCATTCTCTTTCACCACAGGTCTCAAATAGTTTCTCCTTTTGTGCATATTCTCTGTCTTCCTACAATTTTCTCTTTACTGCAGAAATTGCTATATCTGAAAGACTTTTTCCCTCCAAATATCTCCATCTCTTTTACTCTTCTTGTAGAATTTATTATCTAACCACACAGCCCAACTGAGTCCAAACAATTCTCCTTTTCCAAATTTTGTCACAGGATCTCCTTTACCCACAGCACAGGAATATCCATATTTTTAAAATTACCCTTAAGAATTTTCCCAGGTTCCCCATGTGTCAGTACTCTCTTGCTGACCAGGCCTGCTCCATAGCTACACCTTCTCATGCAGAAGAATTAAATGCAAAAGTGTTGGTCTGGTAGAGAAGCAAGCGAAAACAATGCCAGGGAGAGCAAAAGGGCATCCAAAGGGGACATCTAGTCTGAGCCTTGCCCACTGCTGCTGTTGCTGTCAGCCAGCAAAAAGAGGGGCTGAGCCCCCAAAAAAGAGGGGCTGAGCTCCCTAGGGGAAGACATGAAGGAGAGGAGTGTACTCTGCAATGTCTCATTTGAGCCTGGAATGAGGAAAGGGAACTAGGCAATCCTAAGGGAGTAGAGGAAGGAGGGCAGCACCTTGCTCAGCTATAACAGCATTTCATGCATGTTCTCTGCCAGACAGTTAAAAAAAATATTGCTTCAAGGCTGCTTTGCTTTCCCTGACAGATTTCCCTGACCTCAGCTCTGTGTGTTTGGCAGTGATGAGCATCTGCGCTCCCACAACTTGGTAAACTCAAGTGTCAAATTTGTTTCCCTTTTTCTCATAAACAATCCTCCCACTAATGTGTCACGGTGTCAGTCATGGCGTGATTTAACCAAAGACACACTGGAAAGCACAGGAGGCTGGGTAGTTATATTCAGCTAACACACTTCGCTGACAAACAGCCTGACGCACAGGTAAAAACAAACTTTATTGTGCTAAAGCCTGTGTTTTGATGGGAGACTGCTGGATAAGTAGCAAGTAAGACTCTACTACTGCTACTTCTGCTTTCACATTACTCACTCTACTGTGAAACACAACCATGGGAAACAAACACAGAGGTGACATCCAAGACCATGATGCAAACGCTGCCTCCACTATTGATCCTCAGTTCCTGCTGTTGACACAGAATAGGAAATTTGAATAGTGACTACAATTGAAATCCACATATTAATCTTGCACACTTGTTTACAGTTCTTCATTTAGCTGGACATTGTTTCCTACTTCCTTCTGAAATTAAGTTCCATCCAGGGTTGTACTCTTGCCTATTGCTATTTCTATAGTTTCATTTCATTAGAAAATTAAATGTTTGCAAATCGGTTGCCCGCTTTACATGGAACGCAGGTGTGTCCTTGTATCTCAGCTGTGAGTATGAGTGAAAGTTGTATTACATTCATTGTGGGACTGCACCTGCTCTGAAGAGAAGCATCGTGGATCCTACTTAGATTTACATAAAGCTAAATAAATCCTCTCCCAGGAAAGGATTCTCAGAGTAACATATTTCTTGCTCCCTAGGGCTGTTAGCTGGTAGGAACCACACCAATCATTACATTTTTTCAGACTGGTGGGAAGGTTGATGAGGTCTTACAAAAGGCACATTTTTTAGCTCAGCTCTATATATTCAGGTGTGTCACCAGGCCTAACCAGCCTGTACTGACATTTGCATTAAAAATCCAACCAACAAAACCTGAAAAACACCAGGTAAATTTCAAAGCCATGTTTGATAGCTGTAGCCCTCTCTGGTGTACCTTTTGAGACTCTCATTGCTATTTTGCAATTTATAAAAGAACCATATTTTTTCACAGTTAATTCTTTGCCAAGTCATTCAACCACATCTACAAGTGGCAGTTTTCCTAAAGAGTCGATGTCTACAGCATATATATACACATACACACGCACATACAGCCTGTCCTCAGCTTCTGTATTTTACATGTCATAAACATATAAACAAGAAGGCAATTCAAATTTTATGGTCTTATTCCTGAAAAGTCATTTTCAGGAAATAATAAGAGAATGTCTTTCTATGTCTTCTGTCAATTACAAAATATGTCCAAAAATCCACTATCTATTGTATTATTGAAATCATCAATGAACACAAAGGGTTGCTGGAGTTCAGTAAATACAGACATGGACAAGAATCAAGACTGTGAACATAAACACCTCCAAGTCTGTAGGTAAAGGTTGAATCGGTATAATCTCTGTAATTTGAAAGAGCTTTTGAGTAAAAATTCTCTTTTGGACAAAAACAGAATGTAAAAAATACAGAAAACTACTTCGTGGCAGTCCAAGTGCAAGTAGTACCATCAAAGTCACTGTCTTTCAAAACACTGACTACATAAATGATATTGAGTACATACATACTGCTTGTCTCTGATTTTTGCCCACATTTGGTATTTCTAAATTATGTAAGAAAACTCAGTTTGAGATCAAGTTGTTGTGCTTCTCTTCCAGTCAGGACTTAGTTAAACATTTCACAGTTGATGGATGACACAGAAGGACACCAATCTTTCATTCTTATTTCATCAGTGCAAAGAGTAGCATGTTAGATGTTTAAGCAGAACTAATTCAGGTGCCCATGAAATGCTCAGACTTGAAGCAAAGGTGATCCATTTTATGAAATTTAACTACTCCTAAGACTGTTAATGTCCACATTAAACTCTCCTGCCACACCTAGAAATATGCCCATTACAAATATGAATGACAAGCAGTGGCACAGAAGATTTTGTGTCCTCCCCTTCTCTCACCACTGTAGGCTGTGACACACTAACCACTACCATGGAAAACAGGGGAAGTGAAAAGTAAGTAAGAGAAAGCAAATCACAAGATCAATAAAATGCTCATTTTTGCCTTGGCTGAATAAAGAGAACAATTCATCTCTCTCAGAAAAGTGGAAATAAATCTTAAATTATTTGATTAAATTGGTGACAATGTCAGCAGCAATACAGAAAAATACAGGTTTTTGATAAACCTAATAACCAATGTAAGATGCCTGAATTTTACAAAAAATGCTAGTAACACTAACTGTATGTAATTTTTTTCCTGCAAATGATGATCTAGTAATACAAGAGTCTTAACTCCTGAGCCTTTAATACCTGGATAACAATAATAACATATCCATTCTTTTTTAAGAAGAAGCAGCAAGCAAACACTGAAAAGAAGATTTCAATGGCTGTGGAAAACCTACTATTTCCTTTAGACAAAGTAAAAAGACACTAACTCAGTGCTGTCGTCTCTGGCACTCATAAGTATCTTCCCCAAAAATCATTATACTGAAATATGCAACATGGCTCCTGTCTGCAACACTTTCTGTGTTGCTTTTCATATGCTCCTCAACTCAAAGACTGGCACAAAGGATGATTTCTTCTCTAAGCCTTTGGTCTATCGTGCTGGCTTCAGTAGCACATTCATTCACTGAGGAAGCAACACTCATTCATATCTTGAAGAAAGGCTGTGTAGTTTGATGGCCTTCAAACACTACACCAAAAAAAGATTTTCAGTACAAAAAGGTTTATAAAAGTGAGGGTTTCTGCCTTTCAGGATCCAATTTCTCTTTAGCTGAGTGCTATTCTATTTCTCTACTTGTATTCTGTTTAAATCAAAATAAAGCAATTCTTTAAAAATCCCATTTTTCCTCACTAATACCAACAGCACCTTCTCAAACCAAGTTAAAACAGGGAAAGATCTTCAGCTTGTAGCTAAACTTTGATCTCATAAATGCATAGAATCATTGAATCATTTAGGCTGGAAAAGGTCATCTAGTCCAACCATTAACCTAGGATCAGATGGGTATTTTGAAGAGAGAAGTAGGTCAGAATTACTCCTAAACCTCCAGGTGTCATGTTGCTAAGTGGATTTTTCACAGCATACTAACAGAAATTAAAAAATACTTCTTTATCGTCTCTTTAGAAGTGGAGCCAGAAGACAAAGCCTCATCTTTACATTGGGAGCCATTTAATTCTGTTTAAATGTCTGGGCTGGTAGCTGCTGTGCATCCTTTTTAATTGTTCCTCCAGGCATATGGAAATTTCTGTCACTTGAGAATCTCCTTCTTTATCAGCCATGACAAAGCCGAACTTCTGAAGGCAAGACATTCTCATATCAAAGAACTCTGAAGCTAGTGCTTGTTTCCTAGCACATACACACTGGCATAATAAAGTGTACTAAACAGCTATCTGCAGGTTATCCTGTAATTATTTTCCATGAAGTTAAAACATTTAGCGCTGAATACTAGTTCATTCCCATACCCTCCCCAGAACATAGAAACACTCTTCACAACACAAAATCAAGGCAGTGCAACATGCAGAAGGAGCCACACAATCACAGCTGCTGTATGCTGGAGAATCAGTGACATGCAGAGGGTGGCCAAGTGATTTAAACATTCAGGCCTATTTAATTGACACTAAATCCTGTTTTAAGGCACTCTCCATGTCAGTTTAATTTAACTGCTTTCCCTCCTCTCTTTTGCACTTTATTTGGTGTCTTTCCACAGGTAAGTCCCCCCTGCATCAGTTTTAGACTATCTTAGATGGTAAAGAACAGAGGCTACCACTACTTTTAATGTCTAGCATGAGGTGTGTTAATCCTTCAGCATGCCACAGGCTCCAGCAGACAAGAGATTGGCAGTCTGTTTCCTGCGCCAAGATTTCACTAGAGGAACACATCTGTAAAGGCTGCTTTACGACTCTCTTAGAAAGGGCCTGCAGGCAGGATTGCGCTTTCTCCGGGATGGTAATGACTGCCACACAAAGTTACCGCTCCAAATGTTCCAAGCGTGTGCTTAAAAAAAGAAAAAACAGATACACTTCATTCAGAGACTGACGACTGCTATGCCATAGTGAAGCTGATGATGTCTGTCACAGCACTGTGATTTTGCCAAGCCTCTTCACTTGAGTGCATTTTACTGTGTTTCTATAAAAGCGTGAGGAAAAATAAAACAAGGTCTTAAAAACTTCACATTGATTCAAAGTGAGCTGAAGTTATGCCCCTATAGAAATCCAGTCAAGTTTATTTAAATGCTTACAGGTGGACGTGGAATCTTACTTTAAGGTTCTACTTATCTGGTAGAAATATTGATGCATATTTACCATAGAAAAAACAGGAACAGCACATGTCAAAATCACAAATACTAACTACCATCACCAGCACAGAATGTGACTGTTTTCACTGCAGCTGAGTTCCTAAGTTCCCACACCATCCCTCATTTGAATAGCTGCTTAATGAGGACACGGACATTACTTCCATATTTTGTGGCTCACGCTTAACACTGACATAGGCAGCTTGTGAAAGAATAAATTAACAAGATTTGTTCTGGACAATCAACTGAGCTCTCTCTGAAAGCTAAAGCTGCAGATTTTCTAATAGCTTTGAAGCATATGAAGTCTCCTATTAGTCCCGCATTGCTCTGAAATTGATTGCATCTAGAGAACAAGATTCTACAGTAATTTTGCATGGAAATTTATCTTTTCTTATATTCCCCTTATTCTGACATGTCTGTTACACAGGGGAGAAATTCTGCAAGTTGGCATATGCAACCCTTCCCTCCTCTCTGCCTCTTTCAACAAGGTAAGGATTGCAGCAAGTATCTTCAGTTAATGCAGCAAAGCTACTGCACACTGCTTTAGAGCAATTTACAGAAGCAGTCCAAATATTCTAGAATTAAATGTTCACAGCACTAATAGCAACCAAGTCGCCCAACAGATATACTGATAATAACACCATGGGCTGATGTGCCACATTATTCCACCGGTCAACTACTCCCATCGTCTACATTCTCTGCAATCATTCTAAATGACATCTCAAGAAAATACAGTGGATTTATAGGTCTAAATAAAAGACACTTTTAATATTTCTGGCAAGGAAGAACAAACCAATGTAAAATATTTTCAGAATATAGGTATTAAGACATTGCTGAACAGTGAAATACCAAAGTCTGAATCCCAGCTAGAGCCATACACTGCATTAAAATATAAACACTAATATTAACCGACAAATCAGAGAGAGAAACCCACACAACACCAAGCTTATCCATCACTTAATTCCTACTGAGTCATTATTTTGAAATCTTTATTGCATTTATATGATGTACAGGCTTTGTACTGGATCTTGGCACGAAGGGTGGGTTTTCCACACAGTGAGTTGCAAACTACCTCAAGCTCCCACTGAGGCTTGAAAGAAATTCTCTGTGCTTTAAGCTGGGAGTAGGAGGAGAGCTCTGCACCTTCTTGTCCTCATCATCCTCTCTTGCCACCTCCCCAATGACTCATCACTCACACTGCAGCTCGGGATCAAGCTCCACAGCTTCTTTCCTCAGCAGGGCCCAGCACCTCATTGCAGCATCCAAGGGACAGCCCCGAGGGGCAGCGAAGGGACAGCCACACCTGGACAAGCCATCAGCACTTCCCGAGAGTTGAAGAAGCCCCAGCAGCCACTGCCTTGGCTGGAAGGACACCCTGGGCATGGGGAGAGCTGCCCATGTTTCTTTATCCTTTGCTTTTTGGCTTTCCTAGTTGCTTTGAGGTTTTTCTATTCAAGACATTAAGGTTCTAATTTGTATTCAAATACAACTGGACTTGATTTTAAGAGCCTTTTGGGGACATCACTTAAAATCAAGGTGTAGGTACATCTGCCTCAAAGCTGTAGCTGACTCAGGCTCTGCTGCTTTTCAGTGATAGCTTGAGGGACCAGCCCAGATTGTTGACTTTGGATGAAAACAAAGTGGAATCACATTCAGCAAGCCTTGGGAGTCTCTGAAGCAGTTTCTTAAAATGAGCTTTTACCTAATAAATTTCCCAATTCTTGTATATTGCCAATTACAGTAATTCTTGAAAATGAGTTTAATTTACCATACACTTATACCCCAGCTTCACACACATACACACAAACATGCTTATAGTTATGTGTTTTACAACACTTTAGTAATTGGAATATTTTTAAGACCATTCTTACACAGATAAAACATATCTCTGCACTTAATAGCTAAATATATACTGTTGAGGCATCTGCTGCACTAAGTGGAAAGAAGGCACTGCTTTTAAAATTATTATTATTGAATGAGATATATGTTTAAAGATAGCAAAGGAAAGTGTGGTGACAAAACTTCCATGCTATTCTCTTGATGGAGTCCAGTGCTAAATCCTTACAGGCAAATTTGAGGCGGGGAAGTGTGTGTGTGTATCTGTTGGTGCAATTTGCATATAGTCAGCTTCATCCTACCAGTGAGCTAACAAAGAAAATAAAACACGCTTATCCTAAAAACATGCCTGGGATTTGAAACAGCCATCTGCCTTCCAAACAGCAATTTCCTGGTTCCTTTTCAGGTACAAATCACCAGACTTGGAGGGCCAGAGGCTTTTTCTCTTGAAGAGTGATGGTCTCTCCATATACAGTTCTTGGTATCTTCTCAGTCTATACTGGATAGACTGAAAATATTTCAATCTTTCTGATGAAATCAAAAGTATAATTTTAGATGACCATGAGATAAAAGAATTGTATTTCAGGTTATTTTAGCCAAATAGAGTGAAGCTAGCTGCAACCCATAAATTTTTATAAATTTCACTGTCTACCCGAGTATGACTAGAGAAATTAAGACATATAAATATAAATATATAAATATTTGATCTAGATTTGAATAATAAATGACAGAATTAACTTTCCTTCTGAGAGCTTACAAAGCTAGTTACAAACACCAACTGCTGAATATGGTACTTTTAAACAAGTAACTTCTTCCATCATTATCTAGAAATTAATTCCAAAGTGATATTTCCAGTCTTAGAAATAGAGTAAGAGACTCAATTATGTATTAAGAGTGAGCTGTAATTTCTCAGGCTAGAAATCCATGTGACAGCTACTGAAAATACCACATTTTGCCTATGAAATCTAGGCAGTCATTGGGCTGCTGATCAGTTACTTTTATCATTCAAGAATAAAGCTCACGAATAGATGTGCTTTTGAGATAGATATTCATCTTTACTCTCTTCTAAATGCACCAGTCTGAGCTTTCAGATGTTGAAATAAATGAGGATGTGGAAGGACTGATGGCTCTCTGTTTCTTGTAGAAAAGAAATTCACTGTCAAATTTCATTAGCTCATCTCACTTGCAGTGGTTTTTACGCCTAAGGCTCAGGACATTATAAATACAGTGACGAATGTCTTTAGATAGTATGAGAAAGAGTTTTAAAGTTTCAGTTCAGTTAAGATCATCATCAGCTCCCAGTTTTCTCAGAGGAGCTGAAAGCCTACAGTAATAGACCTGGATGATTCCCAGCATCAAGAAAAATAGCTCGCCAGTGCCCAAAGTAGTACAACATCACTTCTTACTGCTCTCTTGCCATTACTGTACAGTGCTAATACAGTTTAAACTGATGGGGGTTTATGGACTCTTACAGCCATTGAGAGACAGTTGATAAAGGAGGAGATGAAAAGCATTACAGCTCCTGCTATACCCCTGCCACTGATAAGCCAATCTTGATTGAATGGTCTGATGGAAAACAAGTTTAAATGACTCAAGATTCCTCAAGTGATAGATGCTACTGTAACTTAATTCAGTGTTGTCAGAAACACAGAAGTATGGGCTTGGAGTTCCTAGAAAATAGTATGTATGTGAGTCAGGATGATGGATGATTTCAGATTTTTCCTGATGCTCCTGAAAGTGGCAAAAATTGTTTCTGAATTTCTGTCCCCATAAAATTCATAACTCTAAGCACATGCATTTGTGTGTACTGACGGCTCATCTACAATTAGGCAACTAAAAATATTATAGCTTACTTGTAAAACTGGAGGTCAAAAAAAGACAGGTAGGAATAGTGGAAGTGCAAAAATGCATCTATGACTATCATGGCTGGCTTTTGGAGGACTAAAACTACTAGTTCAATTATTACAAGAGGTAGCTATTTCTTTCCATTCTTTTGATATCACTGCATCTGCAAAATAAATAACAATGATTTTTCATCCTAAAGATCATTTAATGTCTATTGTAAACATCTAATTTACAAATCAAATTTATCTGCTTGGATTCTGCAAAATCTTTTGCTTGATAAAACTAACTACATTTAAAATTTCAGAATACAACAGTAACTTTTTTTTCTTTTGCAACTCTTGAAAATTGTTCCAGAATTCAAAAAACCCTGTTTCTGTGGGCCACATTTTCTCCCCAAGTAGGCATATGCAATTCCCATAAATTTGCATCTTCTTTGTAGTGAGTTTCAACTCTATAATCTACATGCTTGAAGCATGTAAAAGAAACCTTAAGAAAAATGTCCTTAAGTTGGCCTCTGAATATTGGCCCCGTAATTGCACCCCTGGTACAGAAAGACAAAGGATACCCACATTAGCGTTTCATCAAGGACAGCACTAAGCCATTGCACACTTTTCCAAATCTCCATCTACTTCAAAGGAGAGATGCTCATGTGCCTGTGGCTCATTCTAACTTCAGCTCTTCAAGGCTCTGACCTTTTTTTGCTTTTTCCCATGTGTGGGTTGTATTGCTGCTACCTCGTTCGGAAGCCCCTTAAGCAGGAGTAATGCTCAAAGTTGCTTGCTCATGGATATTATGACAAACACAAGGACATTAAAATTTTATGCTTTTTTTTTCCCCAGAAGTTCTTTAATGCACAGAAGCCAGGATTTTCTCCCTTTGGATGAGTGTCTTTCTCTATCCTTTCCTTGCCTGTGAAGCCTGTATACTGAGTTTCAGGGTGGCACAACTTCATTATGGAGAAACAGAAAACACCTCAAACAGATCGACCACTAATCTGGTAGTTGATACACCACAGGAGGCAGAATATGTGAGTGCAAGTCCTCAGAACAAGGCCTCTGAAGCCACTTAGGCAAACAATTTAAGAGTTTGGCTGCTTTACTGAGCTGGGCATCACCTTCTAGAAGAGAAGTTTGTGCTCTGGCTCTAGAGAAATTGCAGAGGCACAGCTGGAGAGTGAATTCCTGGTTTGGGTCAGTAACTACCCCAGTTATGGCTACAGTAATGAAGGGTTTCAGTAGGCCACACCCTTCCTGGCCCAGCTGGGACAATTGTGAGTGCCCTTCTTGTAGGACTTGAAAGGTGTTGCGTTTTCTTCTCGGTCTGCTACTGGTCCTTTCTGAAAGCAAGGTCCCTCTAAGGCATTTCAAGTTGGGTGCCCAGAATTGACTCAGCAATAACCCAGGGGTTATTAACCTGGTCTCACAGGTCCTCTCTGCCTTTCTACTTCAAAGATGCAGAAGGGTCTTGCAGGAAAGGAAGCACTTGGTGAAAGGGGGCACAGAAAAATCAGCCTTACAGCGAGGTGGAGTGCAAGTACTTTTCCTTCTCCTTGCTTTTGCTGTTTGTTCAATACACAGTAGTGATAATCATTACTCAGCCAAAACTACACAAGAGGTCCAAACTTCTGTATCTGCATTTAAATTTTGATTCCTTATAATTCAAAAAGAAAAAAGCCATTTTGAGTGGAAACTACAACTGGAGAGAATTCAACACCTGCTAAATGAAAAGTCCAACAACACTAAGCTCTTCACTTTTAGGTACGAGTGTGGTAGTTCTGGTTTACTGCTCTACCCTTAGGCTCCAAGATAAATCTCTCCCTTCCGCTCTTCCTTTCAATTCCATGAAACAACACGACTGCCTCTGTCAACACTGTAAATTTACTACAGACCTGACACACAGTGATGGAACAGGCTCAGCTGCAAAAACATAAGGGCACTGATCTCATTTTTACTGTTTTATTAGAATTCAGAATTGCAAGGTGTTTGAAATAAATAAAAATAAATAAATTGTAAGTGGTCTGGGAAGTCGCCAGCTGCAGATTTTTAGAGAGTCAAGACAGAGAAATTCCTGGCCTACAGGATCCTGCTGCAGTGCCGAATGTATGACTGAAGTCACCGATGACCTAAAGAATGAGAATGATAAATCATTTAAATTAAAAGGAAACCTATGGAAAAAGGGAGCTGTAAGGTCCTCTTGAAGGAAATAAACCAAGTGACATTTGCCAGAGCACTGCTCCCTGCCTTCCAGGTTGCTTTATTGCAATTTCTTCACAATAGTAGCATCTAAATTTCAGTTATGCAAAAAAAGAAAAGAAAACTCAATCACGTAAACCAGATTTTCTTAGTCTGTACAATTTGGCCTTGCCAGCACTGAACTGTGGAGACATGCAAAGGCAATGAGCAGGCTGTAACCAGGCCACTAAGGGTATCCTCAGCGTGTGCAGCTGATAAGCCATCTCCTTCCCAAATACCGGGCAATAGCATGCCAAAACACACCCTGACCCAGGAGAACACGGATCAAAATTGATGTTCCAGCTGCAGCAAATGAGATCAGCCTCGTGTGGCTTTCCCAGGGTTTGCTGGGAAGTTAATCAGCACTGTGCCGCTCTCCTGACAGTGGTGGATACAGAAGAGGCATAGCTCTGCTCTTCCTCTTACCCTTTATGTGTGCCAACCTCCCCATTCCCGATACTGGAGAGTGGCACCTCTCTATTATCCCCGTGGTCATTCTGCATATACAGTGAGTCACCAGTGGCTCCTGTTTTGGTTCACCCTCACAACACCCCTATCAGACAGATCCACAGACTATCCTGAGTTGGAAGGGACCCACAAGGATCACTGAGTCCAACTCCCGGCCCAGCACAGGACACCCCAAGAATAGTATCATGCCTGAGAGCATGGTCCAAAAGCTTCTTGAACTCTGGCAGACTTGATGCTGGGACAACTTCCCTGGGGAGCCTGTACCCATGCTCAGCCACCCTCTGGTTGAGAATGGTTGAGCACTAATATCTATCTAGTGGTTATCCTAATAGCTAAATTAAACTTCCCCTGACACAGCTTCAGGCCATTCTCTGGTGTCCTGCCACTGGTCACCACAGAGAAGAGATCAGTGTCTGTCTCTCCTCTTCCCCTCATGAGGAAGTTGTAACTGCAACAAGGTCTCCCCTTAGTCTCATCTTTTCCAGGCTGAACAAACCAAGTGACCTCAACCACTCCTCATACAGCTTCCCCTCAAGACCCTTCCTCATCTTCATGTCCCTCCTTTGGATGCTCTATTACAGCTTTATAATCTTCTTGCACTGTGGCGCTCAAAACTACACACAGTGCTCGAGGTGAAGCCCCACCAGTGCAGAGTAGAACAGGACAATCACATCCTTCAACCAGCCTGCACGAGGCTCAGACTGCTCTCTCTGATGAAGCTCATCTCCGGTGAAGACAGCCATGGAGGATCCCACTCCAGCTTAGGCATCTCTCCAAAAGGATGGCTTCCCAAAAGCAGAATAAAAAGTCCATTGGTGTGCAGGGAGGCTTCCTCACAGACCAGCTGCTTTTCTTCAGCAGAGGACCTTTGGCCTCCCAGCCATATATAAGCGTGGTCACAACCTTCAGCTGGCAAGTTTATTTTATTTTCCCTCCCAGCATGACTCACATCTGTGCTTGCAGCAAAGAGAGCAGGGGGTCAGTCTGACAGTTGAAATGAAAAGTATGAGGAAAAATCAGGGATTAAATCATATGGTGTGTAAGCATGACATTTGAGAGACTCTGCTGTAAAGCTTTAGACTGCTACTGTTACAAAAACACATGTATAAATCTACCATTAGCATTAAAAAGATTAGGAAGAATTTCCATGTTATTCAATAGCATTTGCTCTGCAGAAATCACCCCTCTGAAAGGCATCTAAGGCTGTAGCTATAACTGAAAAATAAAATCCCAGTCATAGCTCTCCTTGCCTTTCGGAATTGAAGTTGGCCATTAAATCGGATTTCACTGTAATGATATGCATTACGTTTTCCATTGATGGCTTTTTATTCTTCCTAGTAAGAAATAAGACAAGTTGAGAAAAGCCAGAGATTCTCTCGTAGCTGCATAAGTGAATCAAGTGACACACCCTTCACATAAAGTACACACCTGGGCTAAGCGCTTATGTTCACGTGGGCCTTCCTGCAACATGACTGCAGATATCTTACACATTGCTTTTGAGCAACAATCACTGCTTAATTTATGTTCAGAAGGGGTTATCTGACAAGGGCCAAGTGGGGCTGTAAAGTACCTAAGTACTTCAGAGGTGTAACAAAATAAACTACCTTTTAAATTACTTCATTTACTTATGGAAAAAACAAAAATTTAACTCAGTTTGAATTAAATTGCTTTGTATAAATCGAATGCTCTTTTTTATAAAGCCCAGTGTGAACACATGGATAATCCCTGGTATCTGACTTAAGCAGGTGCAACAGGCCATGCTGTGACTTGGGAGTGAGCTTTCCTAAGGCCACTGCACTCACCCCTCAGTTCTCCCCATGAAAATTTTGCTGCAGGTCAAAACACCCCAGTGGCCTGCCCAGATGTGAGCAGGGAAATCCAGAACAAGACTGAGAAGCTGGTGATACTTGCGAAACACCGTGACCATGATTTACCAAACAGGATGTCATTCTGCTTCTTCAGATTCTGTTTGAAAGGAATAAGGTGAACATGTCTTTACAAACAGACTGTGTGAATCTGCTTGCAGATAGGGCCAGGAACTTATAGATAGAGGAGTAACAGAAGAAACTATTAGTTCTAGAAAATGTTACTAATCAACATGGATTGTTTTTCAGCCAAAGCCATGTTAAATTCCTGAAGCCAGAGAAAAAGAACAAGGACTTCATAGAATTAGGAATAGTTTTTTTTCTTTCTTTTATGTAACAAAAGGGGGGCGTATATTAGAGGGAGCATAGAGTAGGCAGTTCGGGAAGCCTGTACCTTCCGAGTACCTCAGCCAATGGGGAAAAGGAACAGGGTGATGTGGCTGGGAACATGGGATAAAAACGGGGCCGTGTCACCCAACAATTTGAGAGACCCCATAGGAAATGCCCCATGGACTCTCCCTTTATTCAAATAAAGTTACAGGACTCCTCTGTCTCCTTTTTTGGACATGAACCTCTGGCATCGTGGATCAATTTTTCTAACATGTTCTTTGTCAAGATTTATTTTCTTGGGAAGACAGATGGAAAGGACATCATAGAAGACTGTTTGCAGATGCAAAAATATCTTTACCCACCAAAACAATATTTGGCAGGACAATGGCCCTTCAAATGTTCAAATTAAATTGATGAGGATGATTTTTCTCCTTGTGAATATTCTCCTACTGCTCCTAAGTCTGATTACTAGGCCAAGCACCTGGACAGACATCAAAGGGCCTCACAGGGGAAATTATCTGAACAAAACAGAGGCAGTCAATGAGAAAACTTTGGTATCAAATCATGCCACATTGCTGCTACAGCTTCCTTACTGCATGCAAGGGTGGGCAGTATATGGCCCTTCAAACAGGACAGCAATCTGAGACCCAGACACTATTTTTTGCTAGTTTACACTGTTGAGAAGCATCACATTTTACCCATGTGCACTGTGCAACTACGTGAGGTACAGAATATCATCAGTCTCATATTAAGGTTATATATAAATATATTTATTAAAAATAATTTCAAGCTCAACTAACATAATTATGAATATGCAGAAATACTTGAGAGATATCATGGGATCAGATGAGACAGATTAATCTTGTAATTAATTGTGTGCTTGAATTTAATTTATATGCTTTTATTATTTAGTACCTGTGTCAACCACTTAATTTGCCTGCAAATCACTTCCTTATATAATATTAATGAAACATTCTATATTGAAATTCATCAAACTATGGAAATCAGATATTAGGAAGACTCATTATATCATCAATTTATCCTCTTCTAGTTTAAAACAGGTCAAGACCTGTGGCTTCAGAAACCACTCCTTCAAGAAGAGTATTTCAGCTCAAGAAAAAGCATTCATAGCAGAGTGAACAATGTCTTTTCATAGTCAGAGATCAGAATTAAAAATCCAATTTACACTGTGGAACAAACTACAACAAGACTTTGAGAAGGAAGAAATAACAACAGTAATATTAATTTCAACACAAACCTTGCACAAAGGTCAATGATTTTACAGCTCTGTACAGATTATATTCAGAGAAAATGAAGATCATACAGGTTTATGCAATAAGAGACCTACAAATTTGTCTGCACAACCTGTTCAAAACATTTCATGCCCAAAGATGGAGATGGGACTGCTTGGGGTGCTGAGGAGCTGCTGACTGAGCACAGGGAAAGATCAAATCAATGAGAAACATCAAAGTAATCGCTTGTTTAATCTTTCCTAAATTGCTTGCTTAATCTTTGGGTTAGCCTAATGAATGTTTAGGGCATTCCTGAACTACTCAGTTGGGAGGGTGCACTGCTGTATTTCAGAAGGAGTGTCTGGAAGCGAGAATAATTGGGAATTTCCACTGTTGTGAGAAGGGGAAGAAATAGCTAGGATGAGAACAACCTGTCTACAGGGTTTTTGGGGGTCATCCTGGGTCTGGCTGGGCTCAATTATCTACCTTTATCTCAACCTATGAATTTTCTATCTTACTTTCTCCCCTTGAACTGCTGAAGTGAAGGAGTGAGAGAGCAGCTTGGTGGGCACCTGTCAGCCAGACAAGGTCAATGCACCACAGGAGCGGAGAAGATCTCATTGCACCTCTTGTCTCACCTTAAGACACTTCTGCCCTCCCTCTGCCTGTGCCCAACACCAGGAACCTGGAAGGTGTAGCAGCAGCAACCATGCTAAGGCCACACTGTCTGCTGAGCTTGTCTCATACCAGTGTCAAGCAGTTAAAAAAACCAGCAACCATGCACCTTCTGACCTTGTGGCAAATACTCATTGTGCTTTCTGTTGTGTCCGATTATTTCTGCAAGGTCAGACAGATGAAGCACTTCAGTAATCCAGGATGGCTTGTGGGATGGAAACTGTGGTCCTTGGTCCAGAGGTCTTACTGACCCTTGCAGTGGGGATCAGGAAAAGCAGGCAGAGGTCTTTAACTGTGGGATTTTTTCAGCACACCTAGTCCCAGTTCTACCACAGGCCTCCCATGGATATCTTCATCTCTCCCTGCCTCAATTTACTCTCCACTGTTGTATCTGTTCAGGTCAAAAAATCACAGGGAAAGGACTCCTTTCTACATTAAATGAGCACCTAGCAGAAAGCCTTCCTTTACGTAGGGAGCAGAATAGGAATGGAGGGGCAACACAATAATAGTTTCCACAAGAAAACCCAGTGGAAGGTGCCTTCCAGTGTTGGAGGTTTCACCCCTTCTAATTCCTTGTAGGCAAGACCTTCTTATCCTGCAAAAAGTATATTGTTGTCTCTTTGTAACTGCAATTTATTTTTTACTTGGGAAAGCTGAAGCCTTACACTTTCCTTTTTTCCATTTTCAGCAAACCTTTTGTTATGTGACACCTTTTGGTTCTTTGTAATAAAAATGCTTTCATTGCCTGGATATATTGATTTTCAGTTTCCTGAAGCTTTGTGCTTTTCTTCTACGGTTTTGCTGACACAGCTTACGCTGAATCTCACAATCCCATTCCCCCTCGCTCCCGACTGAAGAAACAGTTCTCATCAAACTGGATGAAGCTCATCAGGCATTTAAAAATTATGTCCATTCAGCTCCAGCCTCCTCTTTTGTCCATTCTTTTAATCTCTTCCATCTTTCTCCCAGTGTTGCAGGACAGAAATTGAATACAATTTAGACTGGTTTTGTTTTAAAAGCAAACCTCTACCTTGGTGACCTTGTTCTGCACACAACTGGCCTGTTGAGATAAGACAAGGGATAATGGTTTTAAACTAAAATGGGGGAGATTCAGAGCAAACACTGGAACAGGTTACCCAGAAAGGTAGTACCAGCTTCATGTCTGGAAACACTCCAGATCAGGTTGGATGTGGCTCTGAGCAACTTGATCTAGTTGAAGATAACCCTGCTCATTGCAGATGAGTTGAACTACATGACCTTTAAAGGTCTCTTCCAACCCAAACCATTCTATGATTCTATTTTGTGATGCAATTATGACAGTTACAATTGTGATCTATACACATGGGATTCTATAGGCAATTTCTTTTTCTCACAAATGTACAGGTACTAGGGTCAGAATGTAACTTGGAGAAGAAATTTACATTGACAAGTTCAATGATGGCATGTCCAGTCTCACTAGAGCTGAACCTGATGTTATGTCTATTTCTTACTTCAATCAATTGAAAAAGGACACAGAGAAAACCAGATTCTTTAAAGTGAACTCTGAGTCAGGTTGAAAGTCTCAGCAGTCAAACATTTTTCTTGTCATTGTGAACACCCTGGAGAAAATGGTGACACAGACTGCCAGGGTACGTGCTTTTTTGTTTCATTAGCAAGCAAACAAAAATCAGGCATAATTTCATACCCAAAGTATGCAAGGTTCACAATCTAAGAAGAAGTTCCCAGAGAAAAAAAAGTTCTTCGTACATCTGCTAATTCCAGATCTATTACTAAATCCTAGCATTTTCATATTTTTGTACCGCAGAAGATTTCCCAGGCTACCTGCTAAGTGAATCCCCTCAAATTCGCCTCACTGCTCTTATTATCTCAGAACTTTTAATGTTTAATATAATTAATGCTTAGATCACTTTCGAGAAGAGTAAGCCATCACAACATAGATGTAGACAAGACAGAAGGCAACCTCCACTTGTTTTTTCATAATTCCTATCTGTTTCTTCCTTAAGAAATCTGCTTGAGTTTCTGAATTTTTTCTAACAAAATTCTTTTGATCCCAATTCTAGCATTCAGGCAGCTTCACATCAAACAGCTAACTCGAGCAGTACAGGGTATTTAGAAAAATATACAGCTTGATACTTTTTATGCTATGATATTATAATTAAAATGGAAACAATCCATTCATGCAATCTAACCTTGGATATCATACACTAAAATATTCTACAGAGCGACTCTAGAACTGAAATCAGCACTTCTTGCACAAAATCCTCTTTCAGAAAGACATCCGGTTATATTTGACTTCAGGGCATGGGAACCCATCAGATTCCTAATTAAGTTGTTTCAAGTAAAGCTTATTTGAACCTTATTTCTAGCATGAATTTTCGTAGTTTCAACTTTCTACCAGCAGGTCATATTATGGCTTTTGTCAGCTACCTGCTGCATGAAAAGAAGCTGAAACAGGAAAAAGGGAAAAAAATATCTACAAACTACAAGTTTAGCTGATAAATCAGAAATAAAGATCAAAATATATTGAATAAAAATCACTTTCTCAGAAGAGCTTTATGAGGGACCAGCAGCTGGCTGACCCTGTAACCAGTTGTGCTTGGCATGACCTGGCATCTTGGCTAAGCTGCTTCTGGTTAGGAAGCTACTGCAGAACAGTTTTTTGCAAACAAAGTTTTTTCCAGTGAAGCTGTCTGTTACAATGACAGTTTGAAATGAAAATTAAAATTAATACAATTATTGAAAGTATTTGTTCTATTTTCTTTTTTCTCCCTTTTATATTTTTTTGCATTAGACTAGGTTGAGGTGTGTGAAAGTTCCAAAAAAAGAACATAGATATAATAAGCTATAATGTCATCAGGGACTAACATGTCCATTTACTTTTACCCCCAGCATAAGACAGACCACAGGATGTCTCAAAATTAATGTCTGAATCAGAGTACATATTTTATAAAGGTATCCAATACTGTCCATTGTTCAGCCATGGAGAGACTTGAGAGTCTTGACAAGTTGCTTCAGAGATTAATTACCTAACTACTAAAATCTGTGTCTATTATGTCAAGGAGGAATTTATGTAGCATCAGCTTTCACTCTACTACTGCTTCCTCATGCTCTATTACCAATTTTTAACATATACAAAATTCTATCAAGTCACTTTCTAATCTTATTTTTGTTTAATTAAGCAGGCCAGGCCTTTCACTATAAAACATTCTTTTAGTGCTCTTAGGGCTCTCACTTAAAACTTCTCTAGTTTATCACTATTCTTCAGTCTTGAACAATGGAATGGGATGGTGTCCCAAAGCCAGACATACAATAACCAAGACCTCCTCAACATTCCCTTGTTCACATATCAGAAGTCTCATTATCCCTTTTGCATCACACACTCATAGTAGAGGTCATACCCTGCTAATTCCACACACAGCGTCTCAACCTTTTCTGATACTGCTTTCTAGGACAGAGCCAACAATTCTATCAGCATGGTCCACAGTATTTACTCCTATATATAGTCCTTTTACTTGGCCTCATACAGACTCCTACTGCTTTCTTGCATTTTGTCCATAGCAATCAGAGCAGACCACTCTGTATAGCAGCTTGTTCAGTTACCACACTCCTTTAACTTCATGTCATCTGCAAATTTTATGTGGAATAATTTTCTTTCTTCTTTCACATCCACTGATAATAATGTAAAATAGCATGCAATTCATTATCTTCTGTGCTCAAGAAACATATTTAGGTTTAGAAACTGCCACTATGCCAGTTTTAACACCATCTAATGTGTGTACGATGTTGATTTTGTATCATTCTACTTTCTTAATCAAAATATGTATTAGCAAGTTGAAAAGGCTGAGAGTTGAAACAGATGATTTCATGGCTGTCCCTAAACTAGCAACCACCTCAGAAAAGGCACAAACCTATTTTGACAAAAGGTTTTCATCATAAACCCACACTGATTAAAACTAATTACTTTAACCTTTCCTTAATATGTGATTAATCAGATGCCAGATCTGCTGCAATGTCAGATCAATGACAAGGTGGTAGGGCAATGAATATCTGAATCACCTCTTTGGTCTTTAATAAACCAGTATAACAGTAACTTATTTCCTCTTCTCTGCACCTCCTCACTGCCAGCCAGCACCAGCAGCACAGAGCACTCCTCTGGATGCAGATTGCACAATCTTGCTCATTTCCAAGTGTCCAGCTTCTGGATTATATCTTCCTTAGCTACCGCTGGAACAGAAAGTATTTTGTTGTTACCATACAATGCACCACCTGGATTTTTCAGAGAATCCTACTTCTTCAATTTCTATCTTGAAGCAAAAGGACCAAACAACTTCCCCCATTCCCTGCAAAGACAGCACAACCACCTACTCCCCAGCAGAGTACAACCACTTCTCCTCCTGTTTCTGCCTATCGTAGCCTCACATACTTCCTACAGTCCTCAGCTTTTGCTGCACATCAATTCCCATCTGCTCTCCTTTTCTCTCACTGGTTATACATTCTAAGTTTTTTTGTTCATTTTTTACTGTAATCATGAAAGCACAACTGACTGGAAGGTAGAATATTTTGGGTGTTCTTTTAAGAAATGCTATGAAACGCTTTTCAGAAAAACTAAAAAGAAGACATGAGAAATAGCCAGAGAATGTGCTCAGTCAGAGAAATCCATTCAAATGCAAGTAATGTCAAGACTGGTGGCATTTCTCAGCTCCATCAAATGTTAGGAAACTTTCAGCCCCAAGAAAACTTCACTGTAGTCCAAATCAAATTTGTTTTACTGTTCTACCTCTGTCAGAATTTTTCACTGTATGGACTGAATACTGTTTTCCAAATTTGCATAAGGATGAATACTCTGCTATGCTCCATAGAGACTGTGCTTTTATAGCTCAGACTTTGAAGTTTTTCAAGACAGGTAAGAATAACACTCTTTAAATAATTCCCCACAGCAGATAAAGAATGTTATAACTGTGAGAAGGTTTATTAGAATTACAGGAGTCTAACTGATCTGTCCTGGTAATAAAAGACTCATTTTCTTTTAGCAATCTAGAGGTTTTGCACCTGGACATGTAAGAAGTCTATACTTTTAAAAATCTATTACAAATTGTAAAAATCATCTTTGCAGAAAGAATGAGCATAATTAATTTTAAAATACTGCTTGAGCCATCAGAGAAGGACTTAAAAGGAAATTAATTGCTGGAAATTTCTTGTGAGGCTCTTCATGCCATAGAATGAAATCTTGGTTTCCCTGAGATCAATAAGAGAGAGATCAATGCTGACTATTGAACCACAGGGTTTTAGCTCCTTATTATGACCTGAATTGCCTTTTGAATTTCCTTGTAACAACAGCTGGATGCAAATTAAAATCATTCTCCCTATTGCTCCAGTGAAATAATAGTTGTGTTGCTCTTCAGTGATCCAAGGGAACAAACCTTATTGTCATTGTTAAAAATAATGGCACTTTACCAGTAAAAATGTGAGTTGATTCTGGTTTACTTTTCTCTAAAATTAATGGTTTATACTTTGATTTTGAGAAAGACTGTGCAGTGAAAACAAAAGCCTAATTTATATGCAGTTTACTGAGAAAGCCACAAAATCGTAGAAATGTTGATTCAAAGGGATGCCTGGATGTCATCTAGTCCAGCTTTCTGCTCTATCACCACAGCAGATTAGATCAGTCTTAGTTTTGCTTAAAAACCTCCATGGATGGATAATCCATAACTTCTCGAGATAACCTGTTTCTGTATTACAGTACCCTCCCAGCAAAGAATTGTTCCCTAATGTCAAGTCCAAACCTGCCAAACCACAATTTGTTCTACTTTGTGGCTTTTCATGTTGGAGTGATTCAATGTACTGGAACCAAATATAAGGCCCAGTGTCATCAGTCACAAGACACTGCTTGCCATACCCTCCTACATAAGTGAATGGGAATTAAAAAGCACTCATGCTGTCAACAGAAAGTGGTTGGCTTCTCAGGGCCTTTTTCCATGATTCAGCAGTATATATTTAGCATGAATAATGCAGAGGCCATCAGTCCATATTTCCACAACAGCCAGATTGAAGCACTACATTCCCCGTCAATGCAAGTCAAGGCTGCACTTTGGGCAGGGTGCAGGTCTGGGCTCCGCTTTTGTTCTAAAATGGCTCAAAAGACTGACAGCTGTTTTCTTTCATTCATATTTCCATGAATAATATCAATTCTTTTCACATGCAAGGCAGAATGTTACAGATATGTCATCTTTTGAAACACAGGTGTGTGCTGTTCATAGTTCCAAATTCAACTTATATCCCGCTTGCCCCACTCATGTAAATAAATGCTCTAGATGTAAGTGAATAAATATGGCCTTATACATGCCTTATTCTCTACTTTCATCACTCTTAGTTCAGTTTGCTGGCATGCACTAAAGGAAAGAAATAGTGTGCCAAGATGTGGAAACCCATAATCTTGATAAAGAGGATGTTGTTCAGCTTCTATGGGAAGTTTAGCTGATGGAAAGAGATGAGAAAAAAGCTTCTTTATTCCCAATTTTTTTTTTTAAAAGAACTGTGCCCGCTACATGGATATACAAGACTAGCAGTAAAGACTGAAAAAAAAAGAAAAATAGCAAGGAGATGAAGCAAAGCATGCCCATGCAAATCTTACAGTGCTATCATTTAAAATGTAATTAGAATTATTTGTATTCCTGATTTCAGCAGTCCCAAGAAGCAAATTTTCCCTCCTAAAACTCTCAGCTTTTTGAGAGGCTACATAAACACACAAAGAATGTGTCACTGCAGCCTGGGTCGATAGGCCTTCCCCAGCCATTACGGTATTTTGTCCTCCGTTGGTACTAAGCTTGCTTATCTGGTCAGCCCCGAGCTGAACTAAGACCACAAAACCAGATACGCTTGCAGGGCAACTTAAATAAATATTAAAGCTTTATTTCTCTTAGGAAAAGGTGTTGAAAATGAAGGCAACAAACATCATGAAAGGGTATAAAAATGGATGTGATAAAAAAGGAACTCAATCATCATGAGGAAAGTGCCTCATCACTTTCAGGAAAAATCTCCAGCACTAGGGGAGGATGAAGCCTAAATAGGCATATCCCTGTCCTCTTGGGTTATCAGTTCCAAACCTTTTTTCAATTCACAGACTTTATCCTCCACTTCATGAGCATCATTGTGAAAGGGGCCATGATCCACATTTTCTAAAGACAACTAACACATTCCTGCCTTTCTTTATCCTCTTGACATTGGGTCTATTTCGAAAGGCAAACATGAAGTGACTTAGCAGACATAGTGAAAAAGATAACTGATTAACCATGTCCTGGACGAATTATCAGCAGCAATGAGTGAAACCCACCTGCCTGTAAAAAGTCTATAACACGGCTGGACTTCTTAAGTGTGATTTGAATAGTGCCTAGGCTTTCTTTGTTTAATTTTTCAAATGGGTGCTCTAGTCCACCTTAGAAGAAATGAACAGACTTTGGAGAAAATTGCCAGTTGGCACCTTGTGAGAATTTGATAATTAGCAAATGAAACTGAAATACTCCCTAAATGATGTGAATCCTACGCAGCCATAAAGTCCTCTTCTTTTGGGGAGCAACAATAGCTCTTTGTGTGGAACGCAGCAATATTTCAATGAACAAAACTATGAATTTTCCTTTTGCTCTTGGTGAAAGGTAATGATTTTGCTGGATGAATAAGCTTTTGACATTTTAATGCTTAAGAGAAGGAAGTATTTGCATATAGTGTTCTGCCCCCATTTTCTCCCTAGTTGATGCTAAGCTCTGGCTGTCCCCCTCCTCAGGTTTTTCTCAGCACTCTCCTCTTGCCTCACCAAAGTCAGTTTTCCCATGTTGTGATCAGCTCAAAGCACAGCTTTCTGGTCTGAAAAGGAAATCGTTCCACTTAGGAAAAAGGATGGTAATTATGTTAAATGAATGTTAACGTCTTGCTAATGAATGCATTGCATCTCTCCTAAACATTTCTGGAAAAAGAAGCAAGCAAAGAAACAAAAAATAATCAGACATGCCATTCATTTACCCGAAGTATTAATTACAAGTAATTAGAAAAAGTGACTCATTTTTGAAGTATACAAGATTCCTAAAAGGAAATACAAAGATATCAGCAAGAGCTGAAGAGATATATCTGTATGAAGTGGATAATCATGTGCAAAAATACAATATTACATACACAAAGGCTTTAATTTTGAAGAAAAAGAAATCCAGTTATGACTTTAAATTTCCACTGATGGTAATTGACAGTTGCCATAAACTACCAGTATCAGATTCTTTTCACTGTCCAAGATCTAGTTTGCATTTACCTTGACTCATTTACTATTGAATCTTGTCCACCCTTGTTAGACTAAAGATTTCTCCACCATTATTTCTTGCCATTTAGGTCTCCACTTGCAGATAGCCCCTAAGAGAGTTATCTTTTCTCTCCAAGGCTTCTTCCTTCCAACAAGCATCAGGTATAATAGTGAATTAAGAAAAAGTTTTATTTTTTTCCCCTTTGAATACCGTTCGAAACTCTCACAGAACTTTAGTAACATCTCCTACATTGAGACCATGAATTTTCACAGTCGTTGAATCTAGGTAAAAGTTAAACTGAATGAAACAAATTCATCAAACCTCTCCCTTTACTATTTTCCAGTCTCTATTTTGATTCTTTTCTGAGACACCTTCTGAGACACCAAAAGCCTGGCTGAGCTGTGGCTCAGCTCCCAGCAGGTCAGTGTGGCTCTGGGACATACAGCCTGGCTTGTTTTATCAATACCATCATATGCCCCAGGAAGCTCCAGATTTGCCCATCCCCTATGCTGTTCAATCAGCAGGCACACTTCATTTCCTTTTTTTAATGCCAGATCTCCCTAATACTAAATACTCCCACATATTTTCCCAGTTTGCAGTATAACATTTTTTAATCCGCTGGAACACAAAATACTTTCAACAACAACAGATGAAGACATATGTATATATTAATCACTTCACCTTGTTAAAACTCTTTCACATTAACCATCTATAATGTGAAAATTCACAGCTATTGGACTGCACTGGGCAGCACTACAAAATCAGGCAGGAGAGAAAATGTCTGGACACGCACAACAGGAACTATGGGGGAGAGCTCAGCTGGAGAAGCTGCTGTGCAGGATGGGCCGTTCTTGCCTGCCTCAGCCCACGTGTCTTTTTCAGTGACAGAGGCGGGTGCAGCATCCCAAAAGGTGGCACCGAAGTGCCCCTACTTAAACATTCCAATGAATGTTTAATGGCTATTCTCCCTTTACTGAATCTTTAATGCCAGTATGTATAGCATAAACCAGAGAGCAGGAGCAAAGCTCTCAGGCTACTTTAATCTTTGCTGCATGTGAGTTTTTTCAATAGCCACCAAAAAAATTAAGAGTTTATGTTCTAATATTGTTGTACTTAAATTTCTATCTAGAGGAGAGAAAAACAAATGAGGGGACTGGGGGGAAAATGCACTTACAAAACAAATTGGATACTCAATTATTTTATTATAATACACTGTTTCAGCATCATTTTGCTCTGAATGTGATACCAACTGAAAAAATCACTGCCTGGAATTGCAGAGGGGAAGTGGGAGATCCTTTTATTGGTTCTGCAATTCCTTGGGGCTTTATTCACTGTGTGAAGGACTCGCTTTGAAATGGGATCGCTCTTCTCCTCAGAGGTCCTGGTGGGAATAGTAAGGCTTTTTTTACAGAATTGCAGGATGAATTCCCAGAAGTGTTAGAGAGAGCTCAGAAAATGCAGTAGGGTTCTTAAAATACACATATAGAAAGACTCTACACAGCAATTCATTGTACATTCATATGCACAAACATGGGAATGTGGAAAATAGTGAATAATGTCAAATGCAAAAAGGAGGGAAATGCAAAAATGAGTATTTTCTATCACTGTTACTTAGTTTAAGCTCACTATTTATTTCACAGAAATGTTTTGTATTTTAAATCCAGCATGTTCTTCCAAACCATGTTATATTGAGATGTATGAGAGCCAGCCAACAAGGTTACTGATAGCATTGCTGGACCTGGCACTGTGACTTCCATTTGGAAACATTTATTCTATCGTGACTGCTCAGACAGAATGGAAAGACATTATCTGACATGAAGAAATATATCTACATTTGATCCTCAATAAATTTGAAGGAATAGGGTTTCTCTTCATGGTTCATCACTTTATCTGGGAGGTTGATTTTCCTACATGCAGTTTTATTTGTTCAGCAGTTTAGGATGAAAGAAACATGTTAAACCATCACTACAGAAAGATTGCACACAGTCCCTGAAAGGCTTCTCCTGTCAAATGCTCTGTCCCAGAGGAGGAATGAAGTCTGCACAATGATGATTTGCTTTTAAGTCTCACTGCATACAGCGACACTTCTTTAATAATTTTACCAGTATCAAACTACATGCTTTAAAATAATTTCCAAAACCCACACATTTTTGATGAGCAATCAAAAAAGTTTATTAATTTATTAATAAACTTGTCTGTCAATGCTCCCATCTTCCTACAACCATGCCTACATATTGCACAGGGACAGTGTTTTGAGATCACATAAACATCCCTGGCCTTTTGTCAGCTAAAACACCACTAGTTCCCTACTTGTTTCCACCTTTCTACCCCTCAGCTTGTCTTCCCCACTATCAGTTACTGTCAGTTTGGCTGCTTTGAAGTTCTGTACTCAAAAGCCTGGAGACATGAACTACATGTATATGCTATCAATAAAATTAAATTCTACCTTTTTGACCATTATTTATCACGTTCTCTCCATTATGCTAACATAATCTCCCTGCTAATGTAGCTGTGGGTTTTTTTCCCCAATCTTCTACAATCTCTGGATTTGTTTGGTCATGTCTCTCTGCTTGATATCCAAAATATATGTGTGGGTGTATTTATATACATATATAAAAATCCAATTTATTTGCCCATGTTTTGCCGTCCAAATCTCATTATTAAAAAGAAATAAATCTCTATTCATACTGAGACCAGAAAAAAGACATAAAACCACCTAAACATAGAAGAAAAAATAACTTTTAGTTGAAATATACCAATAGGCCAAACTATGATTTGAAAATTTCACCTTAAAAATTAGAACTATTTATAGACAAAAAAAAAAAAGATGTTAATTTCTGGAGAAATTAGACTCTGGAAAAAACAATTGTGATACATGTTATGTGTAGTTCACACATAACTGAAAAATGTGTAGTTCACACAACTGAAAAAATATTGCTTTTCTCCATGGCACCCTCAGGACAGTTCAAGGATGGATTTCAATGGGCAACAACAGTGCACTCATGTTGTTGGCTAGCACAGCTCTGAAAGATTTGGTGCTTTTTTCCACAGTTTATAAACTCTAACACTGTAGGCCAGGTTGTTAAGTTTCGTGTGTAAGTGATCCACTCCATTAGGTCCACTGAGATATCTCAATTTCAACCAACTTGAAAATGATACTTTCTTACTTTTGTTGACATAGTAATTGACCTTGAGAGGCATCACTTACACACTGAGCACAGAACAGATGAGCGTAATGACTCTTCTTTCACGCACTGCAAATGAGTGTGTGCCCTGAAGGACTCTCAGGTGGCTCTGGACCCTAGCAAATGTACATTTCCTGAAGTCCACATCAAATCCTCTATTTGTTAAGGACAACCTTTGTGTCTCTGGTGTCATCCATTCCCGTTTAAAATGGAAAAGCTTGAACAAAATCAGAGGTTTTTTTTTTCTTTTTTCTGTAAGAAAGGAGAACAATTTCCCTGGTGTCCTGTCCTATCAGCAAGTGTTGAAACTCTGCATTAAGGCACAGAGGCTCTACTGTTACAGTGGGGCAGACACTGTCTAACAAAGCAGGAGTAATGCCCTCAGCAGGGCAGCTGAAAGTCTTGGGAGAAATCCCGTGGGTCAGAAAGTTTAAGGTGCTAGTGAACGCAGTAAGGATGCTGCAGGGCCTCTAGGTCAGCTCTAAGGAGTGATATTTGTATGTCTAAGAAACAGGATGAGTCAAAACTGACTGGTCTTATTACACCTATTCAAGTCCTAGTCTACTTCCCACTCAGCTCATGTGAAGTCGGTCACCCATCTCCTTGTCAGACTTCAAAGCTTTGTTAGGCAACTCGAGTTCTGCATTTATGTATCCCCTGATTTACTACTTGCCCACGTGCATTCTCAAAGTTAAAGGCTGGAACATGCATCTGTGATGTGACAGACTGGAGTATGATCCCTCATCAGCTTTGCTGCACCTTCTTTCCGGAGCATGGGCTTCTACTATGCCATGTTGATGCTGCAATCAAAGGCACACACAGCAAAAACTGCAGTGTGAATGGATGTTTGGGTATTCCTTTGGGTACATTAAAATTTCAGTCACATATAGGGTTGGGGGATTTCTAATTTCACATTTTTAAGATTCCTTTTAATGTGATCATTATAACTCTTCCTCTCCCCAGGTGGCATTGCATATACTGCTCTGCTCTTAGCAAAAATATTTTTCTTCTCCTTCTTTGTAAATACATATCTCAACCTGACACATACTCTGGGAAACAGAACTGCCTTTTTATTATCCAGCCTCCAAAACAATGTGCTTTCTCCTTCTTATTAATGAAACTTGGAAATGAAGACTTAAGAGATAATATGGAAGAATAACATAAAAGAGGAATTGAATAGCAAGAGATTTAAGATTTTGTCTTGTATAGCTGGTATATTACACAATAAATTCTATTTGTATATCCACAGCACTACACTGAGTGACACAAAAAAAATCTGCAGCTTGAAATATACTTGACAGGCAAGAAGTAAGATTTAACTTTGGAAATTTAGTGTTCTGATTACAGTGCATAGTAGCCTCATTTAACTCACTTTTTAATTACCATTTTGAAGTCTCTGCCCTTTATTTTTAGTGTGAGTGGTCAGCCTGCTTTAGAAGAAGCTGAGCACCTACATTATTCTTTCTCTATCCCTTTATATATCCAATTGAGAATTAATTCTATGTCCATTCTGCTGCTTCTTTTGACTGATTCATAACTGATATAATTAAGCAATAATACATGGCAGAAAAATACCTGTGGGTATCAATATCATACCACAAATAGCAGGATACGATATTAAATTTTAACCACCCAAGAATTGCTGCAATTGTCCAGAGATAATTTGAATTTTCTGTGCTATTATTAAGAAGAGGAATCTAACAGACACTGAAAAAATTAGGAAGACTGGAAGGTTTGTGTCATATACTTTCACAATGGGTAGAGACGGCCGGGTCAGCTTTTACGGGAGGCAGTAGGTGGTCTGCTTTCCAGCTGTGCCCAGCTTAGCCTCTCAGAAATTCCTGCTGAAATCCTCCACCTCCAACTTCTCTGAGAAGCTCACTAGAAAGCCACAAACGGAGCAGATGAGGCTGAAGGCATCCGCAAAGTCGTGCGCTAAACTCCGACCATCTACTTCAGCCAGAGCATGAGCGATGAGAAGTAAACAGCATCACAGGACACAGCGCTGCAGTTAACCTTTCATTAAAGGTTCACCCCACTCTTCCCTCATTGTCTCCAACAGCGACTTTGCAGATTCATCACTAGACAACACTAAGAATGCTGTGGGCACAGAGTCCTGGCTCACAGCCAAGGCACCATGAACTACTCACCCATGAATTATTTGCAACTGTGTAGAGAAAACTAGAGGGGCTTGAATCCAAACTAAAATGGTGGGAGGCATGTCAGTGCTGAACAGGAGCTCCATATGCACCTGTGGACTGCCAGGCTTGTATTTCTGTGGGCTACTGCCACATGGGAGAGAGGGTACGACTGCTGCCCAGGGGCACCGGGGCTCCCCACAGGCAGAGGGCAGGCAGGCTTGTGTGTGGAGAAACAGGAGCATTCCTGCCTGTGATGGGTCGCCAGGTAATAACACAACTTTACGAAAAGGAAATCAGGTGAGAAAATTTCCTTTTGGCCAACTCCCCAGCGTGATTTGGCTTACGAAAGGGAAGAGGTGGGCAGGCGGGAGAGGCCTGGGGTGCGTGGCCTGACCTCTCTTATTTGTAGGAGCGCAGATATGGGTTTCAGTCCATTAACTGCTCTCATTTTCAGAGCACATCCATTAAGCAACCCTAAAACATGTCACAACTAACTACAGAGAGCAGGCATTTGTCACTGGTCATTTATTTTCTGACTAACTAAAACACAGCAACAGCAGAGAAGCACAGGCACCAAGTCTTCTCTGACCAAAATTTTATCACATTTATTCTCATACAAAACCCTTACTTCAGTTTCTCCTGGAAGCAGCTCCTTTTCACAAATATCACCCTGCTTCTAGTTTAGCATTGCATCAGGTTTTTATTGTCTTTTAAGCATATCTGCTGTTAAGTTTCTAAAGCCCAAACTATCCGAGGTCCCGAGATTCAAGGCCAATATGCATTGCCACTGTACAGAAAGAGCTTCAAAAAATGCCCGCTGCATTTATTTCCATGGTTGTGTTGTACTGGCATGCGATGAAAAGGAACCCACTCCCCCACCCGCGGTCTTCACTGCATCTGCAGCAGCTTTGACACTTGACAGCCTCATCTACTCACCGAGACAGTTGGATTTTCTTACTGCATCCCCAAAAGAAAAACTTTGCAATAGCACAGAAGATGGCATTTGTCAACACCAAGATAAAATATCCTGATGATGAGCCAGATTGTGCTCAGGCATTCATGCTAGCCAGAAGTAAAGAAATGGAGAGGGGAGGGGGGAACTCCAACAAACCATTCAGGAGACATTCTTTTTCAGGATCTCACAGCCAAAGCAACCTACAGTAGTCACCACTGCAGAAATGCCTGCTGTAGGCATGAAGGCAGGCATGGGGGAGGGCTCTGACTTCTATTGAAATTTAAAAAATAAACAGTAAAAAGCACTTAACCACTAAACACGAGAAGCACAATCTTCAGTGTAGGGGGAAAACATTGTATGTTCATTCAAATTTAGGGAGCAAAATTCATTTTTCTCAAATACATTAGGAGTTGGCCAAATATACTTGAGTGAGGACTACCAAGCTGATCATTTGCAACACATGGAATAGCACAGATTGAAGGAAACCTGAGCAGCTGTAGGCAAGCTAAGGTTTGTTTAAGCTGAATCCTGAAAACACACTTGCCATCCTTCCATATTAGATATAAGTTAACATTATATATGTGCCAAAATACATGCAATGCATGATATTTTATATTTGGCAATTTGGGCACAATTATCCCAGCACATAAAGAAAAGCTAGTAAGGGAAAAGAAAGAAGAAGGAGAAAAGGCAGTCCTGGTTGTTTTCTGTCCACCAACATTTTCAACAGGGTTAGCAGGAGAGAAAAAGAAAGGGAGAATTAGGGCAAAAGAAGAATAGGAAGAAGCCTTACAAAGGTGTCATTGATGTCTTTCCCAGTATTTTAGCAAGGATGCAAACAGTTCTGCTTCCACCAGTAGCACAGCCCTACCTATGAGCTACGAGTTAGCTGATTTCACTACACCAGCACTCAACAGAAGAGCAGATGTCATGTACAGTGTAAAAAATTCAACAGTCACGGACTGACAGAAAACAGCAGGTATACAATGTCTAGCACAAGGAGAGTGAAGTCAAGATGAACTAGAAAAGGAATACCCTGCGCTTCTGAAAGGGGATTAGTCCTAACTGACTGGACACGTTGTTCCTGAGAATCAGCAGTCTGTCAACAGGCCCACCAAAAGCTGTAATATTGGTAGGTGTCTTGCCCTTGGCAGGTACCATCAGTCAAGTAAACAACAACAGAGACAAAGAAACCACAGGTGACAGCACAGCCATCAGGCACTGGGCACATCCCTAGCAGAACTCCTGCTGTGCCACCACATGTTAGGGCTCTGTGGTACAGCAGCTGAACCTTTCTTTCAAGGCTGTACTGTGAACAATTCACATTGCTGGCTTAATGAACAGGAGAACTGCATGAACTGTGCTTCTGTCCTGCCCTATCCTCCTACCTAAATAACTGCTGAGTCAAGCTGCCATGCTCTTTGCTCTCACAGTGCTTCATAGGTCAGCTAAATTCAGGCTAGTGATGCCTGCTCTGTTCTTAATTCAATCCAAGCCACACAACAGCTACAGTGTATCTGTGACTAGACTCTTCTCTATGCTTCTGGTGTCTTTACCTTGCTCTGATGGTGACCAGGAACCATCTCAGTTGCACATCTCTGCTGGAGCACTCCTTAAGAACAATTTCTCTGCCTAGTGCTGCTCTACTGGCTCTTGACCTCTACCTCTGTCCCCATCAGTGTCAATACAGTCTGTTCAAACCCACTATCTCTCCACTACTTTGTGTTGTTATCACATTGCTGTCACTTCATTAATGCTGAAAGACTTTGTCCAAGTTTTCATAAACAAAAGCCAGGGGACAATTATATCACTTATGGATCAAATAATAGAGAGCATAAATGGCATTACTCATCCAACAACAGTGGAGAAGCATCAGATTATGCTAACAGAGAATTTGGTTCTTCATATGAAATCTTCTCATAACTGTAACATATCTCATCTGTCCTTATTTTAGTAGGCTTTGATTTGGACTCTTGTTGCATCATATAAACAGACAGCACTGTAATCTGCAATCTCCTTACAGGTCAAATCCTAATTTTCCAGACACAGAAGATTAATTCCACAGAAGTCAGAGAAATGTTCTTTCTGAGCACTTCTGTCTCACACTTTTTCTTTTTTTTTAGATGCTATTCAAACAGCCATTTAATCCGCCCTAATATTTGCAATACCTTTACAAAATTAAGAAGACTAGGAAAAGTGATTAAAATAGCCAAGTAAGAAGACATTTAAAAGGAAACCTAGAAGTCATCAGGCAATGCACATTTGGAAAGACAATATAAAAGAGCTGCATTTTTACTACCCAAGAGGGGGTCTTTTCCCACCCCTCGCAGATTCCCCTGACATGTGACCTCTTTCGTTAGGTTCCATTTTCACAGCTCAGCAAGCACCTTCCACTTGTGCTCTGCCTTACCCCTGTTGGTGCAGTGCATGCTGCAGCCCTGCCTTACATCTGCCCTTCTCAGATTCGCCAATGGCTGCAGCAGATGGAATAAAAAATTACCATGATTAGACTGCTTCCTTGTTGAAATCACGAATAGGTTACTATTAAGAAAAGCATATTGGTTTGGTTTTTTTAATGATGTAAACTTACTTCTTCTTACTTAGTAAGAGAAAATATGCCTGTGGTAGACACAAGAAATGGAAAGGAGGTGCAGAATGTCTGCAGTAACTGCTGCTTATGTCTGGAGGCAGCAGGAAAAGTCTTGCACACAACAAATTTAGCATTCAGCACCATTAAATTTTTTCACCCTAGCTAACTGCAGTCAAAAGCAATGTACAGATAGCTGCAGATGCTTCAAGTACAGGCTTCAGATAGAAAAGATAGGTATGAAGTGAAGTTGCGCAGACTCTGAAAACAATTTCTCGAAGAGCTATTGATAACTGAGTTCTTCTTGCAGCACTGTGTCTGTTTTTCTATCCAAGAAATTGAAGGATTTTACCTTTGATCTCAAGCAGAGCTTTAAAAAAAATTCAATTCACAACCATTGTAACTTTTAAAATTTGTTTCCACCAGATAATCAGCTGTGCAGCTAGTATCATCAAATATTTTTTCATCTTATAAATACTTACCGTGTTGCTATTGCAATACCCAATCTGATGATAGCCAAAGGGATTATAAAGAACTCAAAAGAAATCCATAATTTACTATAAAATCCTCTTTTTTTAAAAATAATCCTTTAATACAAAGACAAAGAAAGAAAATAAACTGGGTCTTATCTCCTCTGCTTCCATAAGCAAAGCATACCTTCAAGTCCATCTTACGCAGCCGGCATGAAGAGGCATTTTGCCAAAGCACCCACTGCATCCCCACTCCTTGTAGAAATTCTCCCATGGATCATCCGTGATCAGATGAATGAGATGTGTACAGACAAGAGAAACAGATGTGGGTAATCTTTAGAGCATTCTCTGTCTTGAGAAAATAGATTCTTAACTATATATCACAGCCCACAGAAATAACACTTTTAAAGCAATATTCACTTTGGGCTCCATTTTTTAACTCCTGTCAGAAAGGAAGGAAGGCCATGTACATCATGGTAGACAAAAAATGGATTTGCAGGAACAGAGGGAAAGGGTCAGAAATGTTTAGTAGCTTGGTAGATAAAGCAGTATTTTGAAAACTAAGAGTCATTTGGACAAGTCTCATCACGGAGAGTAAAGAATTCATTAAATTTCTAAAATAAAACCATCTAGCAGAATATTCCAATAGAATTAATGTACCATTTTGTGACACATGAAGCTAAATTTTTGACAAACTTATTATTCCCTCCCTCTTCCATGTTAGGCAGCTCTGATTTGCATGCTTAAGAATCTTGAGTCTTCAGACCCAGAATCAATGGGGTTTGAAGGCTTCACCCAGCACCTACAAGCTGTACATGTGTGCTAATACACAGGAAAGGAAAATGAACAAGGATGCGGTTGATTTTCCATGCTGCTAGGAGGGGACTTCCACTTCTTTAGGGCAAAGTCCAAGAGTTTCCAGTACTTCCATAAGAGGATTTTCTTGACCTATTGTCATTAATGAGAGATCATTTGGAAATAGAAGGTTTCTAGGGTCAATCCTGCTCAGACCACTGCAATGGAAGTATTGTCACTGACTTCAGTAAGAGCAAAATTAAGTCTTCCATTGATAAAGATGTATTTATGGTAAACTTTTTTTTTCAGATTTCTATGTTTATCTAAAACATTCACATACATTTTATAGATGAAAAACCTCCCAACAACAAAACGGTTCTCAGTATTAATAAGATATGACCTTTACTTTGCTATGAAAATGCAACACAGCATACACACAACAGCATGTGTGTGCACGTGTATGCATGCACGTTTTTACTGCTCAGAATGAGCACACAAGGTCCCTACACAAATAAGCACATTGTGACACTCATCAGGATTACTTCACTATGCAAGAACCAAAACATCAAATGGAAATAGACTTTAACTTGTACCTAATAGTTACTCATCAAATTTCTTATTTGCATCACTGTCCTTTTTGGTGTCTCCTTGGTCAAGAGTTCTGACCCAGGACTGCTCAGTTATTCACCTTTGCCATTTTACATGCTGATTTGTTTCTTGTATGTGAAAGAAAGAACAGAATGTGGCATTGCACTGGCTTTTGCGGCCAGACTCAGGCCAGTCTCTGTGACATGCCTGTTTGGCACCCAGTGCATTTCAGTTCAAGGAGGGACAGCACATGCTGCTGCTGTGACTGAGATTCTGGGTGCCTGGACATTTATCTCCTGTCAGTTAAAACACCAACTTCTTTGGCTCATCAGCAGCTCCTGCCACCGGGAACACTGACAATACCCACCCTTCTCTGTACATGCCTGAACTAGATTATCCCTTTTATATTTTTTTAACTCTACACCAGAATCTTGCATTTGGATGACTGAGTGCTCATGAGCAAAAGACAACACCAGCCTGTGGTGCTCTGAGCTGCCCTAAAACCTCAAGTTTTACTTACTTTACCCCTACTCCACACAGGAGAACAGAGAAGGAGAGGAACAGATATGCTCCCAGCTCCAGATTCCCCAAAAGGCAGCCTACAGTCCTTCCTCAGTGACACCCAGCTCAGCGAGGGGGCTGCTGGATATCTGTAATTCTGCCCACTGTGCACTAGATGCCACTGCACTGATTGCTTTTAGCAGCCAAAGCGCCATTGCCTTTCCTCTGGCAGCCACACTCTACATGTTAGAAGGCTACTGATTACCACTGGCTTGGAAGTTCGACACACTTTAGTCTAGCAAAACTTCCAGCACTCAGTACAGGGCTACCTTTGTTTTGCAGATGGCAAACCGGAGTACAGAGACTACAGCAGGATTTAGCCATGGGTTGGGTATGCAAGGCTGACAGTGCATGGGCTGCAGCAGCAGTCACCTGCACTCACCACCAGACTGAAGTCCCAGTGAGCAGATTTCTGCCTCTCTCCCTCTGCCTCTGTTGAAGCCAGGTACAGATAGGAAATCAACAAGGAGGCAGAGTGGAGCAGATGGAGTATAATGGTCACAGTAGCAACACTGGCAATGTAACAAGCTAATCTCAAATAGGCTGTGGGAACCTCTGTGCAGTGTGGAATCCATCTCAGTTTCTTAACCTCCTATTGCCTGCTCAAACTCCTAGACATCTTCCCAGGAACCACCTCCACAGGTCTCACAGCCAGGCATCCTCTTGCCTCTGGGCACATCTCCACGTTCTTTCAATGGTAAAACTTTCTGGTGATGAGGAAGGAGAGGCATCAGGAGAGATTTCCTAGGAAGGCTAGAAAATCTGCTTCACTCAAGGTTTTTAAGAGGGAGTTAACGGCAGCAGAAGATGGTGCTCTCCCAGATTGTGACACACTCCACAATCCTACCTCCCCACTCCCCCTTTTATTTTCCCCACTTCCAATGTCAAAGCAGCTGTATGGTCTGGGATAAGGAAGAGCTACTGCAACTGCTAGTGGCTCCACAAAGCAGCTGAGTGTTGGGAACAGCTGCAGTACACAATCTCTTTCAGCTTTACTTTCCTTTGATTCTGAGAAGGGAAAAACAGATCATGGAGGGACATCAGTTGTTCCTCCTCTGCAGATTTCCTGACAGGACATTGTCTGACCCAGACACGGCAGCTTCTCACAGATGCCACACAGCAATCTGAGATGCCTTCCACACTCTCCCTCCCACCTGTCACACTGGACTTTTACATGAACCTACTCAGGAAAGATATAATAAGCCTTGTGAATCTCCTTATCTTATGCCTAACACAGTCAGTGATGGAGCATGTTCACCACCTGCTAAAGTTTGTGCAACATCTAATTAATAACCTGTCATGTACCTCACTGGAAACAGCTGTTTACAGCTGCAGTGACAGGGTGCCACTGGTATTTTGAGGGTATCTCCTGCAGCAAGAGTGGGTGAGCCCTGCCTGAAGGGGGCACAGCTTTACAAATGTTAAACCCTGCCTTCTACTTTCCCCCTCCCAAGACAATCTAAACTCTTGGTTTGGGGGCAGGCCAGAAAATACGGCTGTGTGTTACCTCAGTGCCAAGAAATATGGCAGCAGTCCAGCATCAGCTGTGAGCATTTGCACACCTGCAAGGCTTTCTTATATTTGCTCTGCCAACTGAGTTCATTTGCAAATTCTGTTTCTACGGCACATTTTATCGTCTTGCAGGAGCTGAGCAAATGCAGTTAAGGACTCTGACAGAAGCAGGTTTCATCTCTAGGCTAAGCTGTGTGAAATAGGAAACAACCAAAGTCTAAATTGAGGTCTTCCTCAAGGTCTAAATAAATTAACCACAAGGTCTGTTAAACTTAGAGCTATGTTAAAAAAGATTCAGAAATGATAAGTAGTTGAGTCAGCTGTTTCTTGCTCAAACAATGAGTTTTTAAGATGTACTTTTATGGCCATGGTAATCTGCAGTTCTGTTTTTGTTCTTTTTTATTTCTGCTCAACAGCTGAAAAGTCTTGATTTTCTTTACTGTGTGAATTTTAAAGTTTACCTTCTCTTGGGCAACGACTGGGCAGGTCCTCATAGTGGAAAGAAGGTTGGTCTCAGAGGTTTCCAAAGGCTGAGGAACAGTGTAACACAGCCACCCACGTTAGCCTAACATCATGGGGCAGCCACAAGACCTAGGGCTGTACTGCAGGTGGGTGAATGAGCCTTGCTGCTAATCAGACTGGGTCCAGCAGCCCCTCCTTACGATGCCCACAGTTCTTCAGTCTGGTGTAATCAGTCACTCCCGCCACTGCATTGCCCTCACCACTGCATTTCCCCACGGATCCTGCACGTAGCTTCTTCTCATGGGGCTTCCCGAACTTCCCCCTTCCCTCCTGAGCATACGGGAGCCAGCAGTCATGTGCTGAAGCCAAGCCGGCTGTGTCGGGACATGCGCTCATCCAGCCCAGCAGTGAGAAGAGCCACAGCAGGTGCAGCTGCAGGACCACCGAGCTGTCACTTTCAGCCCACTCTGGCCTGGGCTGTGCAACAACTTCCATTACTGCTACTAGAATCACAGAACTATTTAGGTTGGAAAAGACCTTTAAGATCATTGAGTCCAACCCGAAGTCAGCACCGCCAAGTCCACCACTAAACCATGTCCCTAAGCTCCACACCTACATGTTTTTTAAGTATTTTCAGGGAGGTACACTTCCCTGGGCAGCCTGCTCCAATTCTTGACAACTCTTTCCATGAATAAATCTTTCCTAATACCCAATCAAAACTTTCCATGGTGAATCTCCTTTCAGGTAGCTGTACAGAGTGATAAGGTTCTCCTTTTCTTCAGGCGAAACAACCGCAGCTCCCTCAGCTGCTCCTAAGACCAGTGCTCTAGACCCCTCACTAGCTTTGCTGCCCTTTTTTGGGAACTCTCAGTGTCTTTGTTGTAGTAAGGGGCCAAAACCTTCACATTGTAACAAGATTTACATTTGTACTCTTGAATAACTACTATGTAATAGGGTTTTTTAATGATGATTATTAAAGCTTTTACGTGGGTGATATTTGTTTATTTTATGAATTAGCATATTTTGCATAGCTGATGTTAAGCATTGCTGTCACAGGCTTACCAGCTATCACTTGCTGCCAGGTAAATAATTCTGTAAATGAGATTTATATAAACTCTCCCACATAGTAAGCCTATGCATGCAAGTGTCACTCCATGAAAGCTCTCTTGCTCTTTGCTTATAAGTAAACTGTGTGTGCACACCCATCTGACATTCAGGCCATAAACAGCCCTTGCTGCTGAACAGAGAATTGTGGAAAAAAATACAAAGCAGCTTGAGGGAACGCATGTAGTATTTTGTAAATCTGTAGAAGAAAGAAGACAAAGAAAACTGGGAAAGCCTGTAAGCAAATAATCTTATATGAAACAGAGCAAGAGAGAGAGTAGTTACTAGAACAATAAGGCTTTTCTTATTCAACAGTATTTCTAACATCAGCATCCAAATTATGAATTTTACCAACTCAGAATCAGAGTGACACATTTAGTGGGTCACTGCTTTGAGCCCTCTTGTAAAATCTACAATTCCAAACACAAATCACTCTCATCTTGCATTCCAGAGCTCAAAATCGATTCAATCCAAGACTTCCAATGGCAGTATACCAGTGCTGCTCTAAATATCTGACATGATTCAGTGTCTTTTGTAGTGCAACCAGCTCCTACAGAAGTTTTACTCCGTGTTTTACTGCACAGCAATGTTTTTAGTCAATGTGTCTTATCCAAGTGCTAGCCACCAGCCACACTTGAAAAAAATGCTACAAAGGCCAACTGGTGGGCTTTGTATAAACCTTTGGTTACTCGTTGTAATGTATTTTAGGCATGCAAATTATTTGGAGCCCAGGCCAAACAGAATAGCCTCCCACCTTTTTCTCAATCACCATTTCAACCACAGAGCAAAGACCAGAAAATGCTGCAAGCACTTTTGTGCTATTTCACACCTGGCTCAGCTTCTAACAGCTCAGTTAGGTCCAGAAAGACGGTATCAATCAACCAGAAAAAATACCAGCATGGGCTTCGATAGCTCCCTCCAGCAGGTCTCTGGTTTACTGTACTTTGGTTTCTTCACATTCCATGGTCCAGTAAGGGCATGGAAATTACCATGCATGAATCCATATGGACATGCAGGCTTGGGATCACTTTCTAAAATTTATCTTTAGATTTCTGTCCTGGTTTTTGACAGGTTTTTGCAGTAGCTAGGAGCGGGCGTGGCCAGGTTATTTTCTATCACCTCATGTCATTGCCTGGGGCAGGAGAAAGAGACTCTCCTTGGGGAAGAAAGAATTCCTCTCAGTCAAGTAGGTGTGGTGGAGGGACCAAGCATGAGTGTGACTCAGAAGAAAAGTGAAGTCCTCTCAGATGAGACATCTGTGGTGGCCAGATCACAGGGCAATGTAACACTACTTTGCAAAAACACTTCTGAAAAAGAGACAAATTTTTAAGCTACAACCTGCGATGCCCCCAGTTTCAACAAGACTTCTGAGGTACTGCGAGAACAGTTTTGACAATTCCATCACTCATTGTAATTTTATTTGCTGATCGATCCATTTAGAGCCTAGAGTTACTTCTCTAAGGACTACCTGTACTGTGGTCTTCTCTTTTTAAATATCCCTATAGATGTCTCTTGCTTTTTTTCCCTGTCATCATTTAAGTGAACACACCTGAAGAACAAGCCTTCTAGGCTGCTGACCATGAAGAGGGGTTTTGCATAACCATTTCACTTAAAAGAAAGGAAAGACAAGGACTGACAACATAAAAAAACCAAAACACAACAAACCCACCATACCAAATAGAAAACCTGAAACCTGATGACATCAGTGAAATCCAGCTGAGAGCTTTAAAAATCCTAGATGTCATCTGTCAGTGCTCTTTTGAACTCAGGGCAATGCAGATTTATATTATTAAAATGTGCCTGTTTTATTCACATGGGCCAAAAGTGAACTAGAAGTCTTTCCAAATAAGACTTATATAGGAGTACATTCAGTCAGACAACAAAAAAATTAAGTTACATCAAAATTATATACATTGTAGAACAATTTCACTTCTGCCCTGTGAAATGCAACACAGCTCTTTTCTTCAGGCTAAGTATGTTGTGTAAAGAAGAAATGCTGTATGTAGGCCCCAGTTCACCGCAATATGCTAGTACGTACTTGAAGAGATTATATTGCACTAGAAAATCTCCTAATTGGAGTTCAGAGGCTTCATGCAACCCAACAAATAAACAAATGAATATGTGTTATAAATGTACATGCACACACACACAAACACATGTACTCTATTAGTCGGTGTACACCTGCCAGTGCTCTTTGCACACCTAATTATAGCATTAGTCATCTTAATGTTTTCATTACTCTTTCTAATGCATACTGGGCTGCAGTCATCTAAGTCATACAGCTCCTATAGGAAAAATGCGTTTTATGGGACCACTATCTCCAGTGTACAGTTTAATAATGTTAAAAAGATATCAACATAAAATTAATGACTAAATTTTTCATGAAGGGAGCATTACATTCCCACCTAATTGTGGTTTAAGCAGTTATTTCTCTATTATTACTATCGCACTGAAACTAATGTTCAGTAGCCCATTGTATGATCCAATGGAGAATCCAAATGACTCTTGATGCTAATGACAAATATCCTTAGAGAATAAATATCTTCTGGACACTGTGCCAGTTCTAATCTGGCTGATTGTATTTCAGCTAGTGTAATGAAATATTTTCTGGTGGTGTTTTAAAAAAACCCCAAACTATTAAAAAATACTTCAGTTATTTTTCTACATCAAAGGAAATATTTTCAGGCTCTGTAACTTTAAGTCACTACAAAGCAGAAACTTCCTAACTGGTGCTAGGCTTCAACGTCAACATACCTGGCATCAAAAATCCAGCACATTTACCCTCGTGCAACTGCACAAGCAGTCAAGAGCAGCATGCTGTGATGAACCATGGCTGGCTTCACTGCAGTTCTCTCTCCCCCTAAAGGGCAGAGCAGGCTGTTCTCAGCACAATACAGAAAATCAAGAATGATCTAAGCAAGAAAACAGTGTTTTGACTTCTTCTGAAATGCACATGGCAATTGTTTTACATTTCTTTTGCATTTAACCTAATGAATTTGAAGGTATTTCAGACATCCACCTTACCTATGTTCTGTCATGCGTAATCCAGCAGTGAATACTTGTTATACAAAGGGAGAAGACATTTTGTTTTTCTTTCCCTTGCCTCCCATTCCCTTCCATAAAGTGCAGGAAGAGCTGACCCAACAGTCTGAAGAAACAAGTCTTGCATCTCTCAAGAAGAGGCACAGCTTGGAGAGCATGTGCACAAGCTCCCCCACACAGTCAGACCAGGGTGCTTCTGCTCCAGTTTGCTCCAGGGTGCTTCTGCTTTTCATCTCCTCTCCTCATCCTTTCCCAGGAAAGTGGTTTCCAACCTTCTTAGCCACTGCAGTTTCAGTTCCTCCACACATCCTTACCTATGTCTTATTTTTACTGCTCGTTCCTGTATGTCTAAAATCTACCCTTCTCCGCCTCCACTGCTTACATAGCATATGCTCCCATTTATGCCTCTTTCCAAATGTGATTTCTGTGATCTTTTGCCTTTCTAATTTCCACATCTTACCTACATTATTCATAAAAATAGATTTTCTTCATAGACATCTTGCTTGCCTTTTGCTTTGTTCACATTACCTCCTTGTTCTTCACTGATCACACTCCTCATCTTAAAATACTCTTCCTAAAATATTAAATATGTCTTCTAAACACTCCTTTTTCCACCAAGGCTTTTTTGCTCCCTGGCACATGGAGAGGGATGCTGTCTTACAGCTTTGTTCTGCACATTTGCCCTGCTGCAATCAGTGTCTTTGGTGCTGCACTATCTGTTTTCTCCTAGAATTGCTCAACCTCCACCTTCCCTAGTGACTGCAAAGTCTTAGGTTACTGGCAGATCAATCATCCTGTTCTAGCTTTTCTAGGTCTAGTACAAGATAAAGAAATACAGAAAAGAGCTATTCCTACACATGACTTTGCAAAGATTTACCACCTAGTTTACCATGTACAAAGCCTGTGATTTCCCATCTATATTTGTAAACAGCCCAAATGTTTTTCAGGACAATACGACAAATATTTCCTCCAAATTTGCATTGTTTATGATGACTTAGAGATGCTTTTGAACAGAGTGACACCTCTCACTCTTTTTGTTAAATATTTGCTTTTATGTGATTCATTTTAATTCATCACATTTCTCCACATTGATATTTACACTTTTTCCATCACTGTCTTAATCACAGTAATTTATTTCAAAGGTTTGGTCCATCTTAACATTGTCTGCGATCCAGTCTTGCAAGGATACAGAAAGCCTTTACCCAATGGGCTGCACAGGGAGGTGGTGGAGTCACCGTCCCTGGAGGTGTTTAAGAAATGAATGGATGTGGCACTCAGTGCCAGGATCTGGTTGACAGGGTGGTGTTAGGTGATAGGTTGGACTCAATCTCAAAGGTCTTTTCAACCTAGTTAATTCTGTGACTCAGCAATTTTTTTTCCAAATGGGTAGAACTGTACCCATTAACAGCTACTCATTCATAGAGGGGTTTATGTACTTGTGTCATTAGGAACCAAACAATGTTTTCAGCTGAATAAAATGAGCTTATTTATTTTATCAAAGTGACAGAGTTAACACCAGTGCTCTTAAATTGGTAAAGAGACACACACCATAACCACGTTCTGGAAAAGCTGACACAAGGAGCAAAAAAATCTTTTCCCTCCAATGTAAGTTGAACTCTTTCCACTGACTTGACTGTACTGGGCTGGACTGTACAGCTCCCTGGAGGCTGAAGGAAGAAGGCATCTATCATGCCTGACATGTAGAGTTTGAAACCGGAGGAGGGCAACGGGCAGTGACATTTTACTGAGTGTACAGTCCCATTCAACAAATGGGCTGAAGTCTTGCTTCATACTTTTCACTTTTCAAAATTAACATTTTTATATCAGAATCCCCAAGGCACTGGAGAAATTAGCCATCATTCATTTTTTAAAATTATAATATAAAAATGAATAAAAATATTTTTGTGGCCAATTCAGGATGCTTCAGCCATGCTGTGAAACAAAGGGTGCCCTGAGCTATTCCTTTGTCTAACAGATCATTTGCTTTGTGTAGGATGCTTCTTCACAGCAGGGAGCAAATAGCCCAGATCCCCTTTAATTCTTCTTGAATAAACTGAAGACAGCCCTTGCTCCACAGAGCCACAGGAAGTAGAAATCATCGCAGAACACAAGTGATAATGATCTAGCAGCTTAGTTAGTGGTAGAGAAGTCAAACTGCAACCCACTCTCCAAATGTCCCTCCACCACTTGCCATAAGCATGCATTCCTATAATAAAATCAAAGACTTTCAAGTCCCACCAGAGCACCTGGAAAAGTGGCAAAAGCTGGCAAGCCATGCAAGACTGCCCACAAACTTTATGGGGTCCACAGGACAAACAGTGACTGTAGGATGATAGCTAAAATATCAATAAGGAACAAGGACAAGGATTTCCCCTGTAAATCAGATATACACACTGCCAGCCTGGTCTGAGTTCTGACCTAAAGGTCAGGTTTTTGGGAGTGGTTTAGGACCACAACACAGTTCTTCCACTGAGACAAAAGAACAAACTCTGTGGTGATCAACGGTCCCACACTACCTAGCGCAAGGTTACATAATTGCTGAGGCCTTAGGGACTTAAGTAAAGTGGAATAAAAAAGCCTCTGGACTTCTGACAGACTTGTGCCCATGGATGCTGGAAACAGCTTAGCCATGGAGCTTAAATCAAGCAAAATAAGAAAACAAAAAATTAATGAAAACCAGAGATGGCACCTCTTCTGCACCTCTTCAACACCTCTTCTATCCATGGGGGAAGCAACCAAAAGATGTTAAAGGGTGTTTACTGACAGTATGAAGCAGCTCTGAATCTTAAAAAATATACTTTTTTTTTTTAATTCCCCCCAAACCTTAAACTTTCAGAAGTTCCACTTATGTTCAGGATACTGCAGACAATTCAAAACATTTCCTACATTTCCCATCACTCCTTGCATATATTTCCCATCCAGTCCTCAGAGCAGTGCAATAGGAAACCAGCACAGCCATACCCCCTGATAGAGTAAAAAATATTTTCTGCTAAATCAGTTAGTAGCAGCCCTGGTGAGATTAGTTTTTCTCCATCTTATACCATACAATCTCTGCTCCTAGAAGTTCAGACAGCAACTGCAAATTTTTTATGCCACACATCCTAGCAAGCCTCCACCAGCACTGCCTGTCTGATCCGAAAGGGTACCACAATTAATCAGAACAAAAGTATATCAGGCCAGCTGACAGCAAGGCAGGAAGAAAGAGTAATGTCCCAACCATGAAATAACACAGCAACAAATTTTATGTATGGTTTCATTTGTTAAAGTCCCTTTTCTTGCTGACATTTAGACCTTTTTTCTCTAGCGTAATTTCTTATAACATGAGAATATGTCTTGAAATTTCAAGGTCAAGTGCCATGCTGTCTACGTATATTCCTTGTGCTAGGTTCAACTTGCAAAATTTCTCTACTGAAAAATACAGTTACAGCAATACAGGTTATCCCCTTTTTTGTATGCTAAAGTACATAACCCATTCTTTTAGTGGTGTAGCTGAAGTCACACAAAGGCAACAAAAATACTTTAATCATATCCATATTATATATGACTGCCATGAACTTAATTTTGTAATCACAATCTAAATGAATAAATTTGCATGGTTAGATAAAACCTCTCAAAGCAGTTAACTATATGGGAAATAACTGGATTATTAGCTTGGAAAAAATACTTCCAAACAAAACTGTTGTGTACAGTAACTTCTCTTCCATAGTTATTAGAAAGATGGGAAGGAAGGAGCTGGGTGGACACTGTTTCTAGATATGGCTAGTCTCCTGTGCTGCACAGCTGAGGAAAAAATGAGCTTCAGACAAATGGCCTGGAATAAAACCATTCTTAGGCTTCCTGTTTCTAAGGGCCAAATAACGCCAAATTTCCTGTCCGGGGTAAAGTCTGCTGGGCTCTGACACAGTTTTGCTCAAGGCCAAGTGTCTGACTCCCCAGGAAGGACCACCACCCCCTCTGCACCTGCATCCATACACACGTGGGACCAGCACAGATCGGTGCTCCCAGCTCCTCTTCTCTGCAGCCGCACAGCCAGACCCCACTGGGAACACAGGCTTTGACCTCGCATTTGTAAAACACATATTTGATGTGATGCACTTACAAGGTACCAAACACAACTTACTATCCAGGGGAAGTTTTTCTGAAGTTTTCCTTTTCTGCAAATAATGTCTTTGAAATTTTATTTGTTCATGGCTTCATGCTGAAGTAATTTTCCTGTAGAACTGTGCCAGTTCACTCCTTGGTGACTTTTTTTTTAAAATCTCAAGTTAATTGACTGCCAATTAACTGAAGCTATTTAGAAAAACAAGTCAGAACTCTCCCCAAACATTTGTAATGGACTGCAAATATTTGTAGTCTGGTTTAATCTGATCCCTAAGGTAAACTAGAAACGTTTGTAGTATACATTTTAAGATTGCTTTAATTCATGGTTGACAGACAGGTTTTCACTTTCTGGAGAAGCTCAGCACTGAGTTTGTTTGCCCTTTGGCTTTTTAAACTGTGAGGTTTTTTTGTAAAAACACTAGAAGCAACTTCTGAAGTTCCATCTCTGGGCCTACTCTTATACAGCATCCTCTAAATAAATTTTTCATTTAAAAAGTTCTGGAATGTAACTATAATAGATCCCATAACTACCCAAAGATAATTTTGAGGATCTTAAATACTAACATTTAAAAAAAAAAAACAAAACAAAACAACCACTGTGCACCTGAGTAGTGCGAGATACAGGGAGCAATTTTAGTATTACCCATAGACCGGAATACATTATGTATAGAAACAATCACAGAAGTATTTGCAATTTGTGCTACTTGATTATATACAACCTGTAGTAACTGATTTTGAACCCACATCTGAGTGCTTCCTACAATTTCTTAATGTCAAAGCATGGATATATGCAATCTCTTGTTTCACCAGCATTTATACTCAGTCTACATGTATGTTTACTTACTTGGTTGGAGAGAGGAATCATGTGTCCTGCAGTAATCAACTCCTCTCAAGCTACAGACTAGAATTGCAAGAAATTCTTTCTCCATCCTGACATGAACAGGCCCTTTTGTCAAGAAAGTAAATCTAAAAGGGTTCAAACCAATTTTTGTGGTTTTTTTTTAATCAAAAGTCTCTCTCTTCAATTCTACCTAATGCATAAAGTAGCTTTTTTCAAGCTGAGAAACACAACTGCCTTCTTGATTGCAGTAAGTGGACAGATGAATAATCAAAGTTAACTGTGACTACCCTCTGTGGGTGGGATCTATCTTATCTTTGTAACAGCTAAATGCAGTAATTTAAAACTTCAGTAGCTAGTTAAAGATTGCTGCTTAAGTGCTTTCTCTGTCTATAGACACACATGTATATCCCTATCTATATAAGTAGTTGATGAGATGGATCATGAAGCAAACAGAGAAGAATTTTTGGAGAACAGATAGTTACTCATCTTTGCATATGATTGTTTCCCTGAATCTCAAGACTGTGATGCACACTGTGATTAAATGAGGATTATTTCCAGTGACTTCCAAGGTAGTAATAAAGAAATCTCTATGTTTACACTGAAGTTCAACAAAATGCAGCTATATTTAATACATTGTTTAGATTAGCCTACTACTGTTGCTTTGAGCTGGTGAAGTGATAGAAATACATAACACTAAGAATAGTATATACAAGAATAATTAGACCAAGTTGCTTAATGGGTATAATCTAAGCATCTGCACTCCCAAATGTTTTGGTTTTAAGTTTCCTACTAATTCTAGCCTTATGCTGTTACTGATATGCTCTTACACAGAATGATCAGAGGATATATTTAAAACACGAAAACTATTAGTAAAACATCCATTTCAAGCCCAATTAGTCTTCCCAACAAGAGATTATACATTTTCCCCCTCACATTTCATTTACTGTAGCCACCTGACAATTAAATCATACAAGCTCCTCAGGGCTGTTTAAGATTTACATTCATATGTACCTTATAAATGTGTTGCCCATTTTAGTCAATAATGTAGAGGAATGACTTTTCAGAGTCTGGAATATTTTCTTGCTGGCCCATCTGATTGCAACAACCCATAAATAAACTTCTCACTTTCTGATAATCCAGGCTTTCTGTTAGCAAAGCCTTGGAGTTCCAGAAAAAACCAGCCCCAGCAGCTGAAGAATGCTGGTGGAATGTGTTTTCCACAAACCAAAAGACAGCAAAACCAGACAGAAACTGGATGCCACAGCTGATGATAAATATCTGCCTCTTATGATGAATTAACTGCTAGCTGTATTGTGTATGGCCTTTAAGAGAACTGCAGAGAGAATCTCAGAGATGGGTGGTTGGAAGACACAGGCAGACTAAGGTGTTTAACACCTGCTGCACAGGGGTTTTTCAATCCTACAATACATCCTGGTAGATTTAGGTGATGCGTTTTGGGACCATGGCTTTGATGCTGTCATAGTCTCTGGAGTTTTCAGGGTAACACCAATAAGGTTGAGAAGATCCGAGAATTCATAATCAAGTTCTTCCCGCTGGCAGCATAGACAATAATGACAGCAGTGGCTCTACCAACATGCATTCACACCTATTGTAGTAGCCATGAAGCCTGAAAGCACTCGTGGCGTCCTGTGACTTCTCCTTCTCCTGACTAACAAAGATTTTTTGGCTCTGCAGAAAAAGTCATCAGAGCCCGTGGCAGAGATGTTTGCTTCAAGCTTCAAGCTACTCCAGCTATCTGGAAAGACCACAGCAGTCTCAGTTGTGAGTTGTAAAGACAATATAGACATGCCTTTTTTTAAAGTGAAAACATCTGGAGATGTCCAATACAATTATGTTTTTCCTGGTGATGAAGCATAAGGTTAAGTGGCACAGCTTAACAGCTGATATGAGCAATTTGCGCAGCCTGTCAGAATTGTGCATCCAATTGAACAACAGACAATGGGTGGGGAAGGGCTTCTTAAATACCGTTGTGAAACAAGTAAGATGTAAAAGGTGTATTTAAGAAGCTATTCTTTGTGCAACCCCCAAATGCTCTTCTCCCAGAAGGAGTCCATACCCCCAGAAGTGAACCTCAGCTGCTGGGTGATGTCAGGAGAGGCTCTCCAATTGACTCCCAATTGTGGGTGCCACCCCAGCAGCAAGCACACAAGCAAGGAAGTGCCATCTACCCTGCATAAGCCACCAAAACAAAGAACAAACAGCAAGTGGAAAATGAAGGAGCTGGCAGACCCATAAGAGCTTTGTCAGGAAGGAGATGTGTGACAGTTACTGTAGATAAGCAATTCCTATTCCTAAATCAGGGTGGAAAAATTCATTTTTGTGAATCCAGGAAGAGGAAACCCAACATGAAATAACTCGAGGAAACCTGTAACAAATTTTGAGTGCACATAAGCTGATGATTCAAAAGAACTAAACTCATTTTAAAAAAAAGAAAAAAGGCAGTTCATGAAAACACAAACAGCTCCAATGAAAAAAACAGGTTGCACAATCTATTACACTAAAAAAAAAACCAAAAAAAAAAACCAGAAGGGCTGTCAGCATGTCTAAGATATCAGCAGCTTCCCTTCATTAAATCTAATTGCTGTGCATTAGTGATTCCAGGTGACACAGATGATGGAGCCTTCAGTCAGGCTGGAGCAGAGGCGGATTCCAGGCACCTACCTAAACTCCCCTTTGATCATTGATAACATCAGGTTTATACTGTACAAGCCAGGTCAAACCATACTGGTGGCAAATAAATATCATTTCTGTGTGTTCTTTGAATTTTAAGATGCAAACACCCTTCACCAATGCTTGGCCAATGGAGCAACTGGAGATTTTTTCACAGCTTCTGGTTGACAGTTCACAAATTGATCAGGTAAGTAGATCAGACAGCACTTCCTTCTGAGTTTGCAAGTGAGTATGGGGTAGATTTGTAGACTTTGCACACTCATGTACAGACAATAAATTTACCTCTGAAATAGTATTAAAGAATTTAGATTAAAATATTTATCAAGAATCAACCCACACTAATGAACAACATACAGCAAAGAACTACTTGTCTTAAATTTTGATTCGGTCCTTTGTGCATCTGGAGAGTATTAGTACAGGAAATTATTCCAGCACATGATTAAATCCCTCTGAAGTGAAAAGAATGTAAGTGTAAGCTTAAAGTTAAGTGGATACTTATGTAGCCTTCCTAGACAAGGGAGTGCAAGTGGGGCCACAGTCTTTAACTGTATATTATGATCCTATATTCCTCCAGTACTGTGACATTTCTGAAAGGCTGATAAGCATCTATATCACATGCACTCTTTGGCTAGAGTCAAGCATAACTCATGAAAGTAATCTCATTTCACCGTAAATTTTACTTGCAGGTCCTTCTCTAAATTAATCAAAATTAAAGTGTCAGTGCAGGTTGGTTGCACACCAAGCCAAATTTGGATCATACCCCCTGAATTATCACAGCTTTACAGAGAGGATTCTTAGACCCAACTGTCAGCCCCTCTGAACTGGGAAATTCTGCTGTCAAAAGACCTGTGGATACCCCACTCCCAAAAGAAATGTCAACTGGATCCACATGGCAACAGCTTGTGTAGTACCAGTGCTTCTTTGCAGAGACTGTGAATGCCTGCAAACATTTTACTGTAATCTACATTTTTTTCACACTAGTTTTGGATCACTGCTACCTCACCAAAGGCACATATCTCTTCTGGCCTGTGTTTTAGAAAGCTGATTTCCATTCTCTTTCACCTCAACCTCTTAACATCTCAGAATCAATGGTCTTGCTCAGAACAACAGCATCCTGCAAGACCTACATTCATGCATATATGTATACACACACACACACCTATAACCAAAAAAAAAAAAAAATCACACAAGAACCAAAAGATGCCACTCAAATGGATCAGTGCTATTCTTGTATCTGCCTTTAGCACAGCAAGATGATTAATTTGATTCTATTTGTGGAGTCGAAGCAACTGGCTGCTTAACAAAGAAACTCAGTACATTAAGGGGAGGAAACCATACAAGTAAGTCCTTGAACTTGGCTTGTTGCTGTGACCAGCCAAGAGGAATAGTGGGATGTTTCTAGGTCTACCCAGTGATCACCAAGATATGTTCCACTGTTATTCAGATTGGAGGCAGCAGGGTTCACACGCATGGTATGGTTTTCAGACCAGCAGGAACAGGGATGCTTTCCCAGGAAGGCATACTGACCACTGGTGGGTTCACAAGAGAATACACCTTTCTTGAGCATCTCACTTAACCTTTACTTCTTAGGTGAAGCTATTTAAAGACCAAAGAAAACAAAGAAAGATGAGAACAGAATATGCCCTGCCACCATTCATCTTACTCAAGAGTTACTATCAGACTTAACTAACAAGCATCGTAAGCTCCAAACATTAATTTCTGTTGTATCTTCCAGCAAGAGCTTTTAGCTGCTCATAAAATGGAGGCAGAGTACAGGTTACTTGTAAAGAATACTTCCTTTAGGCACCCCTTTCTCACCTCCAGGCAGGTCTTGGACCAGACCCAAGAGCAGGACTAGTTTGGGACTGCTCTTTTATGCCGCAGTCAGGCGTGAATAGGAGCCAGATACAAAGGCGGCATTGTATCAGCTTTGTTGGGGAGGTTGTAGCCTCGCTTTCCTCCTCCAAGTCATCCTCCAGAGGCAGGCAGCTCGCGTAGGAACACCGTGTTATGGACGGAGTATTTTTAAAGTTCCAAAAATAATTCCTCTGAAGAGTGAGAAATTGTGTTTGAATCCCGACAGAGCAACAGACAGGCTGAAGCTGGATGGAGGACACGTAGATCAGAGACAGAGCAGTCACGACAATGCTATTGAATATCAGAGGACCTAGACAAGGTAGAATATCTGCAGTCTGGGGGAGAAGGAGGCTTTTTTTTTTCTTTCCTACGCAAGGCTAAAAAAGAGAAAAAAAATAGCAGAGGAGTCTTGATAATCACAGATTTCTGAGTTATATCTGCACTGAAAGCACACCAAACAAGTGCTAACTTTTTTGATGAAGTCATCAAAGCCGGCTTATGAAGAGGCTTGAGGACAAAGAACACTGCTGTTAAATAAAAGGAAATCAAGCCTATCAGAGAGGCACACCCAAGGCATTTCATATAAACATCCCAAAAGACATCTACTCAAAACTTAGCGATTACTTTGGAAACTTTTTGAAAAATATGACGCACACTTGAGCAGATAAATTGGAGAGCTGCAGACCATGCTCTAATGAGGTGGTAGGCTTAGATTCCCATTGCTGGCTCAAAAGTTGCTTGCAGGTTTGGTAACATTAACAGCAACTTTTCTTGAATTGCACGTTCTGGAGTTCATCCTTCAATTATATTTTCATTGCAGGGAAATTGAATTAAAACTGATCAAACAATATCTGAGGATTACAGAATATTTTAAGAGGATGTTCTTTCACTTTGAGCTAAAATGAAACATTGCCAAGGGCTGGCAGAAAAACAGCAAAGAAGGAACATGATTAAAAAGGAAAGCACTATTACAAAGACAAATGGCACATTCTGTACGTCGGCTATTTAAGATACAGACCTTGTAAAAGTAATGCACTGAGCTACTGAAATGGTGGTTTTGGACAGGCATATGAGATTACAAAAAGGCACTGTGGCTGCAAAAGTGGGAAAACCCTTCTCCTCTAAGCAAGAAAAATTAGAGAAAGGCTTTGTACCATGCACTGCTGCCAATCCATCAGGGCAGAGAAAGAAACCATCCCAAACAGCAGCTCTCACCGAGGTGTCAGGGGCAACACGTCTTCACGCTTCACTCCCCCTCTTAATTCTCACTGGCGTAACCCATATGCCGAGTCCCCATCTGTGCTACACATGCACCATCCCGTTTCCCCTGTACTGGGTGGGAAGTGAAAAAAAAGACGAGCTGGTCCAAAGGGCTAGAAACCTCCCTCATGACAAAAAGTAACAAGCAGAAGCAGCTTGTTTTATTTCCCCGCTTTTTTGAAGGGCTGTGAAAATGTAAAAATGTATTAAAAAGTATATAGGATTTTCCATTAATCCTTTTTAAAAGTTCATTAACACTAAAGTTGACCAACAGCTCTGCTCATGGTGGGTTTTTTGGGGTGACAAATCCTAACAGCATTAAAGCATGATTTGACCTCGTCTTTTTTCTGTTTGTTGGTACATTTAAATGTGAAAGTCAGGGTGCCGCCTGGGTCAGGCAATAGGCCTGTTGGAAAATCATGGAACTAGGCTTTCAGGAGAAAATTTTGCTGAGTGCACCCTGAGTGTTTCTAATGGGATGTCGAGGTAGCAGCACTAACCTGCCCCTGAGGGTGATGCCCAGGCAGGCAGTGCTACCTCAGCAACCAGCTGGGATGGACGGCAGAGAGCAGAGCTGGAAACCACTGCACCACAAACCAGTGCGGCTGTACCGCAGCCAACATCTCATCACTTATTAAGATAAAGAAAACCTATTTAGCTGACATTTGCTTTGTGTGCCATTAAGCCAGACTCTGCCTTTGCCCACACTTGCCCAGTTGGCACGTATGTTAATGCACAAAAGAGTAGAGACAGGCACCCACACTGCAGCAGCCTTTCCTGGGGTCTCAAAAAAGAGCTGGGCCTGGCACTGCCACCCCAGGTCCTGCTTTATTCCAACTGTAAATGGCTTTTGCAGCGTGCCCAACTGGCACGTCCTTTAAAGTTGCGACAGGGGGCGGGATGGGGGTGTTGGCTTTCATAACTGAATTAATCCGCTCTGAAGAAGCCAAATTTGCAATTCAGAGAGCCAGACTTGTGTTAAACTGCAGCCTGGACAAGGGGAGTGGGAGGAAAGCAGCCTTTCCCACACCTTCTCCCAGCACCATTCGATGCCAGGCAGAGGCATGAGGCCAGCCAGGGCGAACGCTGCTCCTGCCAACCCAGGTGGCAGCTCAGCACCACCCAGGATGACACTTTCTGTCATACATACAGCTGTCCTGGAGCAACCAGGCTGCTGTCACCTACTCACTCACCATCTGACCTATAACAGCTGCCTAATAACAACCTTCTTTGCTCATTACTGCTTTAAACCAGGAATTCAGAGGAGGAGGACAGATTGAATTACTACCTCTCTGAACTAGACTGCCTTCAACTAATATTGTTAAAGCCTTACGTGAAATAATACAGGATGAATTGTGAACCTCTTTATTGGTTTCTGGGTAGACAGCTTTAAATGCTAATCATAGCGAATTAAATTACTTAACTTCATTTGCCTCTGCCAATGGGCCATGTGATAGGGTAACTTTGGAAGACAGTGCTCTTGAAGGCTGTGGCTCTTATACTTTACACCTGGGCAATGTTAATCACCAGAAAATGTAATTACCTCATTGTTGCTATACTCATCTGTATGAAATAAAATGAACTCCAGCAAGAGGAAGACATGAGATATCCAACTTCTTGAATAATGACAAGAACTGCTATTTAATCTCCTCTGAACACTGAAATCTTAGTTAGTAGGTAAAGTTCACTGCAGAAGAGGAACATGTTTATAACCAAACTAATTTTCAATGTATTTATTAAAAAGTCTACCACGCATCTCCACATCACAGAGAAGTATCCAGGTGAACATTTGTTGTTGCCTTCTCAAAATTTCAAAAGGTCCTTGCCAAGAAAAAACACCAGCATAGAACTCCTCTCCACAAGAAGACTTCTCACACTCTACATTATTGCACAAAGTATTTTTCACATCTCCATTCTACATCTGGACAAGCTGAGGCAGAGACATGAAATCCTTTTTCTGTAGCTTTTCATAGAAAGGCTATCAGACTCTGGGCTGAGGTCTCTCATGAGATCTCGGCCCTGTTTTTCTTGCATCTTTCTTCCATGTAACACTGCCTGCTTTCTGCTGATCAACAGGCTGTTCAAAGCCTCAAGGCTACTGTCACAGGCCAGCTATACCTGTCAGTTGCTTTCATCTCTTCTACACTAGTGGGGCTGTCATTTGAACTACAACAGCGCAGTTGAAGCACCACCAACATCACTCTGCATCGACACTGGTATGAAAATGTTTCTGAAAGATGACTCTGTTGAAGTCAAGAATAGGAGTCACGCACAGATCATTGGCCAGAAAGCGTAATTTGAAAACACTAGGTGACTGGCCACTGAAATTCATCACTCAATTTCCATCTCTGGCAACTGCCTGCTCAGGAAAACTCGTTTACATTGCCACCTGGCACATTGACTGTACCAGTTACAACAACACAACTTATTACTCACATAGGAGCGGGATTCAGTCCGTCCATCTATGCCAGGGCCATCAGCAGCTCCCCAAGAGTGCCTGCTTTCTCTCTTTACTATTTTTTTTGTTTGGTTGGTTTGGGTTTTTGTTTAACGTGAGCATTTGTTCACACTGCTGCCTTCTCCCAAATGTGGCATTTTTGACATAGTGGTTTTTCATTCAGCTGTCCTCTCATCTTCTACTACACACTGCTGAGCCTGGCTCCAGCTGGGCTTGATCATTCATTCTGTCTGTCCTGTGCCCATTACAATCACTCTCACCTTCACCGTAATCTCATAGACCCTCTATAGCCTCGCCTGTGTTAAACAACTGCCCACAATGTGAAACACCGAGGCCTCGAGCTCTGCAAACGAGATTAGCACCTGTCCCTTCACACACCAACAGCAGGATTTGTGATGCTCTGACTCCATCAGTTTAAGAAAGTGATGTAGAACCCTGGTGCTCCTTTCTCCTAACCCATCCAAATCCAGCATCTAATAACAACTCTACATTACACAGCAGCCAGGAAAGGAAGTGCACACATCCAGGAATTCAAGATGGAGAAAACTTGTGTTGAAAACAAGACTCAGTGAATCCAGAGGAAGCAAAACCTTCCATTGGCACAGCCTGGGATTCTCATCAGTTATTGCACAGCAGTGGGGCTCTGTCACAGACTGCAAGTGATGGCCTGGCAGTGACATTTCTGAAGTACAGGAAAACATTGTCCTCTGAAAAGGAATATATACGTGTGTGTGCGTATTTGTATATAGATATGTATAATCCCTAGCTTTCCCTTTTAGCCATTCTAGGAGGCCATGGAATTTTCACAATACCTTTCCTGTGGAGAGAAACAGGAAAAATGTTGAAGAGTTGTTGCTTTGTAGTATCTTACTAGCCAAGAAGATAAAGAACCTCTTTCTGATATGTCACCACGAGGCACTTTTAATCAAGAGCAAACTGACTAAAATATTCAGCCTGGATTAAAAAAATACTCTTTTGCCTTAAATATACAATCAATCAAAGCGACACAATTACCTGGCCTGAATTAAAACACTTGATGATTTGTACCTCAAATGAAGACAACTCCAGAAATACAATTATCTTGTTAATATTCAGAACTAAAGGAAAATGCTTCTGAACACTTAATAAATCTTCAGATGGAAAATTTAACATTCAGTAACATGTTATATTGGTTTTGGTCCCAGATGTGTAAGTACCAATTTGTGTCTTCAAAAAGAAAGGCAAGACTGACAGCATTTCTTAATTGAGTCGGCAGCTTTGCCAAAACACTCTGCACAACTTCTTAATACAGGGTGAGGGCAGAGAGGGGGAACCTTCTTCAAGCAGAAACAGTTGTGCCAGGCCAACTTTGAATGGACAGCCTGCACTGTAAAGGTGCAGGAGAAATCCCAAGGTCATCACAATCTGTTGAGGTCTCACATTCTGTTGCAGACGGAGCAAAGACTTGAAAATCTGGTGCTATTTTGTTCACGTACAAGGATATTGGCCAAAGCAGAGTAAGGCACCTTGACTTGTTTTTCAGTGATGTTATCAGGTTGCAGAAGAGAGTTTCATGCATTAAGGTAATAATGAGATTGTTTCAAATGTGGTACATAGCTTTCATTCTCCATTATTTCTTCTTGTTATGAATTATAAAATACCATAGTAACTGTTAGAAATAGTTGTAATTAGAGTAAGAAGACACATAGTCGCTTTCACCATTGAATTAACCAAATTCTCTCTCTCTGTCAACTAGAAATGAAAACATGATCATGCAGAGTACTAATCAGCATTAACAGAGAGATTAACTGTACTTAAATCACTAAGCTCAATATAAATGTTAACTTCAGTTACATGCCATGGAGCATACATCACTGTCACAGGAAAACAGCCAGTTTCCAAGCCGCAGATTAGAAGATAATGAACCAAATATTATTGTGATTGAATACAGCCCTCAGCCAGAACACAGCAATTTTGGATCAGCAATGGGGTTTTAACTGAGAGCATTTCAGCAAGTTCATTTTCAAATTTCACAGAGTGATTTGTGTTGAAAAAGCCTTTAGACATCATCTAGTTCTAATCCCCCTCCTGTGAGCAGGGACACCTTGCACTACACCAGCTTGCTCAAAGCCCCACCCAGCCTGAGTTTGAACACTGCCAGGGATGGGGCATCCACAGCTTCTCTGGACAACCTGTTTAATTTGTAAATTAAAATTGTAACACTTGATTGTAGCAGCAATCACAAGATATCTATGTTTCTACAGCAAGACTATACTCCTGAAGGAAAAACATTCCCAAACAACAAGACATCAAAGTGAATTTGTCACATTTTAAAATGTTCTTTAGAGTGAAATCATAGCAGGAAGGGCTTTGTTCACTGAGGAGTACTCGTCCATCATCATGTTCTGCCTCTAACGAGTACACACAAATTCTCAAGTGGTGGCTGGCAGGCAGGCAAACCAAAAGGGAAAGTAGAGCATAACACACCTGTATATCACATATGTACCAAACCATTTCTGAGTAAAAGTCAAAACCTCACTGCAACAGCTGCCAGGTCTAGAAAGTGAAAAAGGGGGGAAGAGTCTTGGCTGCAGATGAAAATGAATCAACTCCATGCATTAGTCCCAGGGAGCTGGGGGCAGACTTCTGCTTCATCCTGAAGGAATCAAACAAGACACTAGGCTACTTTCTCACAGCAGCAACGCTGTGACATGATTTACATCATGATGCTGCAGCTGAGAGGAGAAATTGTCTCAGTACTAGGATGTAAGTCAAATCTAGTAAGTGGTAAAGAGATTTACAAAATGTAAAGCATTTGACAAATACCGAAGTTGACAGCAAGGATGCAGGGAAGGGGAATCCCAGACTATTTGAAAATCTTTTTCTCTGAGTGTACAAAAATTCTAAATATCTGACAATACAATCAACGTATCTTTCTTTAGAAGGATAAGAGGTCATGCACTACGCACCACAAAGTTTCACTGGGCAATATTAGTTATTTTACACAATAGATTATGACTTTGGATTAGAGTTCAGCTTTGTAATTAGTAATTTAGCTGAGTTGTAGAAAGACCATGATCTTATGGGGCGTAGATAGCAGCTTTAGAGCTGTGGCAAAGTCTTTTTGCACTAAGAATTTTTGGTGTGTTGAAATAACATTTAGCATGTAAAGAGCTAAATTGATAACCTTTGGAAAAGTATAGTCTATTTAATAAGATATGTTGTAATCCAGTGCTGTTGCACACATATACTTACATAAAGTAATAATCCTCTCCAAATCTAATCCAGAATTATAATAATGTAATCTTTTAATTAATGGATCTGGGATAAAAGAAATGTTTGGCAGGTAGAAATGCAGAAATAGTAGCTACCCAAGTCACTCAAGTACTAAATAAATTTAAAAGAAAACCCTAAACAAACAGGAGATAAGAAGAGAGAAGCCAGAACCAGGGCTAAGCATGGGAGGAAAAGGTGATGGTGTTTTTGTGAGAGGTAATGCTGTGCATACTTGTGCTACATATCTTACCATCACAGAATGGTTTGGACTGGAAAGGACCTTAAAGATCATCTATTCCTAATCCTGTGTCATGGGCGGGAGCACTTTTCACTAGACAAGGGTGCTCAAAGCCCTGTCCAACCTGGCCTTGAACACTCCCAGGGATGGGGCATCCACAGCTTCTCTGGGCAACATTTTCCAGTGCCTCACCACCCTCACAGTCAAGAATTCCTTTTTAGTATCGAGTATAAATCTACCTTCTTTCAGTTTAAAGCCATTACCCCTCGTCCTATCTCTACATGCCCTTGTATCAAGTCCCTCTCCAGCTCTCTTGCAGCCCCCTTTAGGTAGTGGACGGTGCTATGAGATCCCGCCAGAGCCTTCTCTATTCCAGGCTAAACAACCCCAACTCTCTCAGCCTGTCTCCATAGGAGAGGTGTTCCAGTCCTCTGATCATCTTCTTGCTTCTCCTCTGGACTCACTCCAACAGGCCCTCATTCTTCTTTACGTTGGGGGCTCCAGAGCTGGTCGCAGTACTCCAGGTGGGTTCCCACAAGAGCAGAAGAGAGGGGCAGAATCACCCCCCTCGATCTGCTGGCCATGTTTCCCTTGGTGCATTCCCTTGACCCCTTCTCCAAAGACTCAGAAAGTGCAGAAAAGGCTGTCTAATAAAAAGCCAGTAAAAAGGCTACAGATCTTGGAAAACACCTCATTGTGAAAGTGTAATTGGCTTAGTATTAAAAAAACCCAACTGATTATACTCCATAAATGCTCTTATAAAAAGAGACTATTCCCTGGCAAAGTATTCTTTAATTAAGATGAGAAAATGCAGAGAAAAGCCAGATAAATAGATCCTAGCTGCTGAGGCAAACAGCTGAGGAAGATGCCACATTTTCCATCTGTGCCGTCTTCAAGGCAAAGTTGGGCACCCTTTCCGGAAGGCATGCCCGACTCCAAATCAAATTTGTGATATCACAAAGAGAAAACTCAGCAAAATTGTCTGTCATGAGTTTACATCTCATGCTCATCAGCATGACTTTCTGGGTTGAGCACCTTTTCATCTGAACAGCCACCACAAGGAGAGCCTCCCTGAAGACTGGCAACAGAGACTCCTCCTTGGCTCTCACGCTTCTCATCAGCAAAAGCACAGAGCAGCCAAGACACAGTTAAATGAATTAATCAGACTAAGAGAAACCAACCAGAAAACAGCAGCTTTGTAACTTTTCAAAGGCTTTTAAAATGAAAATGTCATTTTTTAGTGGCTATCGTACGTCATCTTTTAGGGTGAAAAGAGAAAAGTCAACACAAATTCCTTATAATAACTGACCAAGAACATCTAAATCCCACTCTTGGACAAGTTCACAGATTCAAAATTTATCTCAAATACAGGCATCCTTCACATTTTCTGTATATTTTTATTATATCATGGGTATAGATTACCAAAGAGAGTTACAGTATGGAAAACATTTCCATTCAACTTTTTAAAACATTAAAGCAAATTTCACTCTAAACACCTGAATACTTTTATTCAAAATTGTTCAGAATTTTCTTTACAGTCTTCCTCTGAGAATTATTTGACTTTTTTTAAAACTACAACCATTATTAATAATTGCAATAATTTCTATGGATAAGGAAGAAGCTGGAAGTCTTAGATTTTAGGCAAGGTAGTTGTTGTTCTGCATCACAGATATTACAGTCTTATACTGCTGGTCTAATTGCCTTCACTCCTTTCTGTTCTGCTCTCTGCTATAATAGCTCTATGCATCATTGACCTTCCCTTATTTTCATAAACTGTACCAGCCATTTACCTTTATTTGCTCCTCTATTGCTACATTAAAACAATTCAAGAAGATTAACTATCAACGCACAGGCTGCCTTTGCAGAAGTCATGCTATTTTGACTTCATCTTATCATGATTTTCCAGCTGCTTGATAGCAGTATTTTCTTTTTCTTTTTCAGTTTAATCCATTTGCCAGATACTGAGACAGGGCACACTGGTTTATAATATCCTGGATCACCTTCAGTGCCGATAAAAAATACAAACACCACTGTGTTCCTTGCCAGTGCTCCAATACACATTGTTTTAATCAGAAATTACACTATTTCATTAGTCAGCAGGAATGTTCCCCAAAGTGTATTTTGCCAAATTTGGTGCAGAGGCCAGACTGCTGCTGCTCTGTGCATCTGTAGCAAGCAGTACATCAATAGTTATGGCTACAGTGGAGAAAGACAACAGGAAGAAAACAAGGCTGTTCCTGAAAGAGCACCCAAAACAGGAGCTAGAGAACTGGAAACAGAGCTTGGGCAGGCACCTGCCTGTGGCTGACTGCACTGTGCTGTGCACAAGCCCTGAGGGGACTTGTGCAGGGTGATGCTGCTCTGTGTGGTCCAGAGAGTTAAAGGAGTTGTTGCTGTCATGTTTCATAATGTACTTTTCTTCAGAATTGAGCAAGGAGTACGAGCCACACAAGTCTGCAGGAGTCTTTGGACAGTGGTGCTGCCGCACAGATCACGGAAACTTTTGTGTCTTATCAAAACGTTGGCAGAAAATTCCTATACTGCTCACCCTTTTTAGAAGTGTCTAAAAATAAGCCGTGGGTATTGATGAGTTGGAGATCTAGAGAAAGAAGGGCTGCCTGTCAGTCACGACTGAGCCCACCAGACACCACACCATAGCATCTGCTCAGCACCACCTGCAAAAGGCAACGTGGTAAACCTATCTGAGCAATTAATTGCTAAGTTTGTAAGAGCTTGTCAAGAAAGTTAAAGGCATCTGCAAAACCAAAAGAAGCTACTACTCTTCAACATTAAAAGAAAACCCCACAGGTAAAGCATGGCAGGTTAAACTAAACATTTATCCAAAGCTATCTTCTTTTCTAGTCTGGAAACAAAATATATTTCTGTAGCTGACCTGAATTTTTTTTCCCATTAAGCTAACTCACAAAAAAATAAATTATTCCTAGAGTATTATTTTTAAAAATTTGTGTGTGTGACAACCTTGCCATGTTTCAAATCTGTAGTCCAGACCCTAGAATTAGAAGATATTTTAATAACTTTAATTTTTTTTTTCTAAATCTGTTCTAATATATAGTTGAATGGCTTTTGTAGAAGTCAAGCAAGCAGATATGACTCTCTCAAGAACTCCCTCTTATCCCCAGATTTAGCTCCCACTGACAGAGGCAGTCAGATGGGAAAACTTCAGCCCACTTGGTCAGAAGTTACAGCCTAGCAGAGAAAACCAAATTGACACCATTAGGTAATACTGATGACAATTATGATGAACAGTGAGATATTGCACAAACCCACAATGTGCCCCAATGCATTGAAAAACTGTAAGGGATCTCTCACCTGACATACCTGTCACACAATACTTCTGCAGCCATTAGAGACTGGCATACTAGACAATCATCCAAAGATTATTTTAAGGCTATGGCAAAAACATTTCTGAAAGCAGCTCTTCTTAAAGTTATCAAGTTAATAATTCTTTTATTCCAAAAATCCCAAAGAATCTAAATCAACAGACAAACATTATGCTTTCAGGGCACATTCACAGATGGAAGCTATAGAGGGTATGCAAAAAAAAAAAGAACAAATTAATATAGTTAATTAAAAATTCTCATTTACTTTACATTCATAACTTTTAAAGATGGTCAAATTTATTCTTCCTTCACTTGTTCTTTTTTAAGACTCCAGAATAAAATGCTGACCTCTAAGAGATGTGTCATAGCAGGTTTTTTAACACTGTTCTTCATTAAGCCTGTGTAATGCCTGACTGATTTTAGCATTGTGATGTATATGACTAAATACACAACAGCTCAGTAAAATCAAATGATGAACAAATGCACATTTACATTGTCAGGTGTCTAATATGTAAATGCATTTATTAACTGGACTCCATAATCTGCTAATAGTATGCAGTCATTAATGATGCAATCACTGGGAAAAAATAGGCCTACAAATCCATTAGATAATAGTCTGTAAAATAATTAGCTGCTTCAGAGCATTTCAAATTAAGGCACTCAAACTCCTTTAAAACCTTCCAAACAAAAAGAAAAAAGAAAAAACAAACCACACAAACCAAAAAAAAAAAAAAAAACAACCAGACCCTAAAAAAAAAAAAAAAAACCCCACAAACCAAAAAAAAAAAAACAAAACAAAACCCAAACCTGAATCTCTATGTGCCTAAGAGTATACATTTGCCACAGCTTTATTTAATTGAAGCAATGAAGTGAGATATATTCATTCCTTTAGAAAAACATACCAAATATCTTCCTCACGGTCCTAGGATGACTGAAAAGCCTCATTTTGAAAAGCGTGGTTTTTCAGACACATTTTTTATCCACCCCTCTGGACCATTAGTAAGCTGCAAGTGTAAAGTGGTGCCATAGCAGCTATACAGATCTGGGAAGAACTGGTGACAAAATGTTCAGCAGGGCTGATTTGAGCCTACAATTTACACATCAAGTATAAAGTGTCTGTATCAGTAACAGGGATACAGGCTATGCCTATAAGCCTGTTTAGATGCCTGCCTACCTTGGAAAGCCTTCCTTTCCATACTGTCTGGCTATAAGGGAGTAAGACTTCGCTACACATCCACAACAAAGCAAGGCACAGAGCAGATATTGACCTTAATTGTCAAAAAAATGGCACTAGCGAAGAGAGTGAAAAGGTCACTGGGGCATTATAGCCTCTCCTTGTGGCTCTCCTAATCAATCTAATGGTAATACAGTAGGAACAAGTTCAGGATGTACATTTTTTCAAGGCAGCACCTGGAAAAGTGATGTAATTTTCTCTTTGTAATTACAGCATCTGCACTGCAGACTGAAAAAAGTTACAACACCAAGCATGGAACTACAGTGAACCTTGTGATTCATTTTCTCATCTGAGTACCAGAAACTGCACAAGCATGTAATTATTTGTCTGCATTGGAGAAACACATGTCAGGGGGCAGGAGTGGAGAAAAGAAGGGGTCTTTGGGGCAGGAGTGCACATCAACAATCAGAGCCTTTCTCCTACTAAGGGAGAAACAAATTTCCTGATGGCTTGAGTCGTAGTATCTGGAACATTATAAAAAATAAAAACCAGAATCTCCATCCTACAACTTGGATTTATCCTCCCTAGCTTATGCTAACATCTCAGAAGACTGTACTTTGAAAATTTCCTTTGCCACTGCTTCTATGAAAATTACTATAAAGATGTTGTGTTCAAGAGACAGGTGAAGTTATTTATTCTCATAACTTGTTTTTACTGCAAATGTTCTTGTTCTGTACAGAGAACACATGGCTTGTTTTATGTTGAGCTCGAGCTAATTTCTTGTACACGTTAAGAATCTGCTCCAAGGCAGGAATGCTTTCAGGTGGACTATACAGGAAAGATGACAAAAGTCTCATGATACTGCAGGCTGCTTCAAATATTAGGTTTTAAAGCACTAGTGTACTCCTGGCACTCTTTTATTGTGAGCTGGGAAAGTATCAGTATTCATCAAAACACAGCAGGAGTCAGTTCTAAAGCCAGGTACCTGACATTTAATCTGCCAATAAAATGCTGCTGGTGCACAGTGTTTAGGGCAGCCAGGTTAGCCGATAAAGAGCCCTTTTCATCCTCTGCTGTCTGTAATTACTGCATTCCTGTCGGGAGCCAGCAGAGCAGCCCCTGTCCTGCACATGCAGCACTGCAAATAGCACAGGGTAAATTTAGCAAAGAAATCCCAGTTTAAAAGGAATCACCTACATCAGAAAACCTATTAAGGAAAACAGGTTATTGCTACAGATCAACAAACATCACACCTACTTACGGGCAACTCTTCATGGCCAGTAATTCAAATCTTTAGCAAAATGGTTGCTTAATAGCACCTGCTTAATAGCAGACATAGGAAAGGAAACGAGAAGGCAGAAAACAGCACACAAACACAGAGTCTGGCTATGCTCCGAATGTGGTATATGAGGAGTGTTCTGGCTCTGCCTCCTGAGACGACCACTGTACACCTTCTCCTGCTTTCTGCAGTGTACAAGGTTGGCTGTAGAAGTGAGCTTCATTGAGCCAAGACAGAGAGCAAGAGACTTAAAAATGAAAGCACAGAATACAGACAAAAAGGGGGAAAAAAGAAAGATACAACATTCAAGAATTTTGTCAATCTTTTACAGCTCCACCCTTTAAACACAAGATAGACAGAATTAGTCTACTGCAGCCAACAGTAACCAAGTGTAGAATAACCATATATGTCTAACTAATTTTAGTATTTTTTGGACCACTGATTACAGGAGCTTTCAAGGACATAATGAAATTATAGCATTCAAGTTATCCAGCATCTCTTTGCAAGAGGGACCCAGAAATCTGCTTTTGAACTATGCAGGAAAACATGAGTCATTTGAGATTTTAACATGAGGGCTCAAGGAACTCTGGAGAAACTAGTCTAAAGCATTATAGGGCAGACATTGCCTTGCATAGTGGGCAGAAATCTATGGCACAAAGACATGTGGAATGTGCCAGTAGTGAAAATCTGATAAGCTAAAAGATCCAGTTGATCAGCAAACTAACAAGCGTCTGTTGACTCTCTTGTGAATCCTTTTAATAGAATACAATGAAAACTCATCATCCTATGCCCAGGGAAGGTGCCCCCACACACAAGGCTCACTAAGACCATCTTCCATATTCTTTCCTATCACCCTCAAGCAAGTTTGAACTCTTAGGTCCGTAAGGCATTATGGGTTTCAGTCTTGACATGCTGTGGTAGAAGAGCTGTGCAGGCAGTATTACTCCCAGTCCTGAGAAAATTAGTTTACTAATTAACCTCTTCTAGAGTCTCTCAAATTTCATTTTAAAAGCACCTAAATTCTCATTTAGTCTAAAGAGCCAGTTGTATTGAGCTCCTGGGATCTAATGCAGTTTGGCAGTCTGCAGACAACTGAAGGCAGACTCCAGTGGAGGTGGAGACACGAATGTATCGTCTACCATTTTTCATGAAGATATATAACACAACCTCACCAATTTTAAATTCAAGGAAGACTGGGTAGTAGGAGAGGAAAAAGATGACCCAAGAAGGAAGGCAGGCAAACAAACAAATGAATATTTTAAGCCTTACAGACAACATGTGCTCAAGTATCCTCACATCAAGTGAAAATTCTTTTTTCAATGCCCTTGTATCACTTTCATGAAAATTTGTCCTGCCTCTTAGTTACCGTCCCGAGTAACAACCTGAACAGCAATCCCTGTGTAGGCTTTCCACTGAAGCACTACACTCAAGTGTTTTTTACTCCAGTTGACAACATGAGTGACAAGAACAGTAGCAAGGCTCTGCATGTATCAGTAATTTGATTTCTGAGGAGCCAGCAATCCATCACACAACTCTTTGGCTTAGCCCCCCCCAAAAAGCTGCATAATCTATTTCTGTGACACCTCATGCTGAACAGCTTAGCACAGGTTCCAACATAGCACCAGTTGTCTTTGCCAACTTCCATCACGCTTAGCATTTTATGGATGCTCCTCTAAAAGTAATCAGTCAAAAAAATGTGATAAATAGGTAAGAAATCTCAATACAGTAATCAGGGCCAAAAAAACTCATGTAAGTTGTACTTGTGGCCTTCAGGAAGATGTAGCTTCTCAAAAAAAGTTATTTTAAGTGCATAGCCAGCGGGAGTCAGGAGCTTATAAGGTCACGCAGAATCTGCCACCAGCAGAATACACACTTTTATGCGAAGAAAAATTGATACTGCCTTAGAATGCAATATATGAAAAAAATTACTTGGTAATGGATGGGCCCTGAGAATGAGAAGGCAGAGCGAGAAATTTGTTGCCTGGAGGAGGCCAAAACTGGAAATGCTCTGCTGCTTTGAAAGAGAATGACAAATTTCACAAGGATGAGCACCATCACCTGCTCTAGCGCTCTGCTGTTCTTAACATGAAAACGAATTCTGCACTAGGTCCACTGATTAAAAGAATACCCTGAAAAGACATTATTCAACTCTTTTACATGCTTATTTACTTCTAGCTAGTCTACAGGAAACACCATTATGAAGATGATAAGTAAAAAGAAAATAAATTCAAAACTTACGAAGGAGCAACATCATGAGTTGGATACCAAACCAGTGCAACCTTAACAAGTGGATACTTTGTGTTCTCAAGCATCTCACTAGGGAAACTTGGCATTTTCTTGATAAAGGAAAGATTTTCATTAGACTTTCTTTTAATTCCTGTACAATAGTAATGGAAATACACACTATATATAGAAATAAGTGTTTTGAGAAATTCTTAGCAGAATCAGAACCTTGTTTTCTACTTTTTTTGTTTTTAAATCACTATACCATTTTCCCTATTTCAAAGGCAAAAAGAACATTTTATACACAAGTAGTCAAGAGGTTGCTTCTGTCATTGGAGTTTCTCCATCACGATCCATCAGTTTTAGCAGATAATCTCTGTTTCCATCAAAGCTTCCCTGCAGCTTGGCTGACTTTGTCAGGCATGGAAGAGAGACTTCATTTATGCACATTTTTATGTAAAGTGATATCTGTGTACCAATTTAAAGCTTGAGGAATGAATGTGTCCTATAACTTAACAAGTAACAGTCCCACCATCTATGTCCACCCAGGTGAAAGTGGGAATTCAAAATTCTCTCTCTGACATTGTGTGAAAATGGAAGTTTTCTGTTCCAATTGATCTATTGCTAATCTTTGTCTCTTTCAATTTCATCAGAGTGACTGGAATAAAAACGCAAATCAGACTTTCACTATTACTTTCAGTAGGCATGGCATTTACAAAGCAATTTCCATTAGAGACTCCTAGTCATGTACTGATAATTTCAAAAATAAATCCATTTCAGATTTAAAATTTCCATGGTCCATTTCTTCTCAACATTGTATGCCTTATTTGAAAATCTGGAGAGAGAAACTGTACAGTTAAGAGGGTGGAGGTTTTATCAAGCCTTTAATACTTACTAAATAAATGATAGCCATATTTTCAAGCTATCAGTCTTCTGATGCTTGGCATACTAAGGCTTTCTCCTCAAAATCAAAGCTGTTAATCTTGCTACAGTCATACGACTGAATGAGGAGCAGGAAGCATCCAGACACATTCCCATCTCCCTGTGCCCTGAGGCTTGCATTGCCTCCACACACCATTGCCAGCACCTGCCCTACAACAGTGTCAGGGATCCATCTTCTGGCCCCACCCTGGAAAAAGACAAATGACTGCATCAAAGACCAGCAACTGCACATTCAAAGAGTTCAGTCAAATCACCTGAAAGGATCTGATCAGTGCCAATTTTACCCCTAAAGTAAGTTGATCAAAAAGGAGTAAGGTTGTATGCTGTTTCTTTTTCCAATATTCTACTTATCAAATGTAGAACTGACAACATTGAACTTGGGCTTTTTTACCGATTAGCAGTTAAATAGAAAAGGAAGTATTAGTAGACTCCCATCAGCAGTCAGAAGTGTCAGTAAACTTTTAAACAACTGTTCCACTACTGATATTAATTCAGCTTTATTATGTATATTTAATATTTTTAGTCTTGCTTTTCTCATTAACTATACATCTTAACATTGTACTACATTTTACACAATTTAAAAATACTTTAAAATGAGATGATGTTAACACTGTTGCTGGACTCTTACTTTCTGGTGTTCAGTGATCTTTTTGCCTCAGTGTTGCATTTTCAGTTTAACATCAGTACTGCTTTGACCCTGAGAAGGTCCGGCTCCAGTACCTGTTTCTTGTAGAAATAACCTATTTCTGATCATTGATGCTGGGCATTCCCGAGCCTTTAGTGTGAACGCTCAGCCATCAACACAACAGGGCTTCAGCCCAGATCGTGAAGAAATTTATACATCTAAATTTAAATGTAAATGTATGTCTTCTTGCACTGGCACTATTCTCATATAGGTGAACATATAGGAGATCAAGACCAAGGGCAGGAAACCTCTCTTTTGAGGAAAATCAAGAACTGACATCAGCATTAGCTACTTTTGTTAAGATTTTTTTTCCAGTAAATTACAAAGTAAGGAATGTTTCCACAAAATCCTTAAGAGAGCCATGTGGGAACCAAGTCATATTTGAAATACGATTTGCTAATTACTTCCAATGTATTTATGAAATACATTGATTTAAGAATACACTTAAAAACTAAACTTTTGAAAACATGGCACAGCAACAGTTTGCAATCAAAAGAGTATGTCGGGCATTAAAAGAGGGCTACGTGAAGCAGATGCAGCAATTTTAGAAGAAATGTATTGATAAAATAACGGAGTACTCAGCAGCATTAAGACAGCATGAAATGCAAATGCTTTGTATTGAAAATATAGAATATAAACTATGTTTCTGAGATTGCACAAGAAAAAAATAGGAAAGTCTACTGCATGTAAGTGCCTAATGAAATGAACAAGATCAAGCCTATTTCAGATAATGTATTCAATTTTTATAGTCACCTGGTGCCCAGCCTACAGAAGAGGTATCATTTTATTTCAAAGCCTGAAAATCTTTTCACGGAAAAGATTATTCTGGGAGGTACTGAAAAACATCTGGAAGACAAAACAGCCATTGGTCACAATTTCATGAGAGAATGTCCTGCTTGTCAAACCTAATTTCCTTCTATGATAGGGTAACTCTCCTAGTTGATCTAGGTAAGCCAGCTGATGTAATCTTTCTGGACTTCAGTAAAGCTTTCAATACTCTCACAGGATCCTTCTGGACAAAATGTCAGGCACACAGCTGGATAAAAACGTCATACCATGGGTGAGCAACTGGCTCATAGGTTGTGTACAAAGGGTTATAGGGAACGAGGTGACATCAGACTGGCATCCTGTCACTAGTGGGGCTCCACAGAGCTCCCTCCTTGGCCCTGTGCTCTTCAACATCCCCATAAATGACTTGGACGCACGACTGGAAGGGATACTAAGTAAGTGTACTGAAACACTAAATTGGGAGGGGCTGTCAACTTCCTCAAAGGCAGAGAGGCCCTGGAGAGACAGACCTGGACAAATCAGAGAGATGGGCAATCACCAACTGTATGAAGTTTAAGATGAGCAAGTGCCGGATTCTGCACCTGGGATGAGGCAACCCTGGTTGTGTGTATAGACTGGGGAAAGAGGTAAGCTTTATAATGAGATGGATTCCTGCTACCTGCAAGAAATTTAGAAGTAACATGGAAGTAACACTGAAGTAACATTTTGAAGGGGGCGAAACAAGGAATAGCCACCAAAATGCAAAGAACATGAGAAACATCATAGAAGTTGTAGAGTCCAGAATGCAATGCTGCCAACTAGTGTAAAACGAGCAAGTCCTCCTCAGTATCCATACAGATCCTAAGAGCAGTCTATATCCTGAGAATGAAGTGAGGAGAATGATAGTAAGACCAAAAAGGTAAAAGTTCAATAAAAGTGCTCGGTATTTGACACTGGCTGTCAGTCAGGAAGAAGGAGCCTCGCCACTGTCACAAGGGCAGCAAACCCTTTGTGGAAAAGTCATCCTGTATAAAGGAGTCAGACTCTTAAGAAAGCCATTGCTGCCAGCAGAACAACAAAACCAAGAGCCCTCTTGTCATTCCTTGAAGATTTGCAACAAACATATGGACTCGCATTTGCTCACTTGTATTGCGAATCTTACTTGAATATGTAGATTGAGTGTCTCCAGATTTTTATGAAAGGCCATCATTTTAAGCCTAAGAATAAACAATCTGGGCTCTCTTCCAGAAGATTTAAATTGTTTATTTTTTGTAAGAAGGAGAGCCTCCTTCAGGAGGAATCAGTCTCAGCCGCCATATCCACAAGCAAACCCTCTTAGAGGAGTTTTTATGCCAAGCCAAACAACTTTACCCACAATGGTTCCAGGTAATTTACTAGAGAAAATTAGATTTTTCTGGAACTATATTCAATATCTTCACCAGCTAAAAATCATCCAGCATTGAGCAGAGGTTAACGAAAACCCAATCTAAACTTCAATAAAACTTGTGAATCTCTATAAAAAGTGCAGCTGTTCTCACCTGTGACTCAAGAAGAGATTCCCTCAAGGAAAGTCTCCTGTGGTCTCAAGCAGATAACCCATGCCCATGAACAGGGGTCAGACTCAAGTTACTGTGTTTAAAACAGGACTTTTCCTTCTTTTCATATGAACTGTTTCAGCCTGACAGCCACACCACAGTGCTTCCTAACAAGCAGCTGGCCATGTGAAGCACTGCATCCACGGCTGTTTGGTGCCATCAGCAGGGGTGGTGGCCAGAACCAAACTCCTGCAACTTAAATTGATACCTGCTTCTAAATTACAATTTGCAGACCCATACGATGTGACTCATTGAATACCTGCTAAGATATTATCAGCATTAATGAAAACCAGAGAGGCACATAGCCACAGATCTAAGAATTGTGTGAGACCCAATTATCCTCTACACATAGGGGTGGGTAATTACTTGTAAGGCTACCCTTCTACTAGGCATCCTTTTTCACTCTGCCAATAAAAGTACCAAGTAATAAAGCTTCTGGAAACCTGCATGTTGCTTTAAGTCCCATTACCAAAAATAAATTTATTTTACTTTCAAAATCTGCATAATCTCCATCCCTCTTTTAATTGTTTCCAGTATTGAAAAGGTACTTGACACAACAAGTTCTTAGTAATTTTGAAAGACTACTCAGAAATGCTACTGCATCATCTATTCCAGTGGCATTAATTTGAACAATTTTACCAGTAGCCCAGTAAAATGCTTGAAAGCAAAGTTTTTTGGGTTTGGGTTTTGTCTGGCTTTTTTTCACTTAGACTTGTCCTCTTTTTTCTTTTTGACAAAACTGCAATCTGATCAACTTTTGCTTTAATTCTTTTACTGGTGTTTCCTCCCATAGCTACTGATACTCTCTGATTTTGCCTACAAAACTATGTTGCTAGCTTTCTGTATGTGAAAAAGATAGAAGAAGAACACCCTTATTAAAAGGGGAAACTGTTCGCTCCTTCAGTGAAAGTAGAAAAAAAAATAATCAAACCACCTTCCAAAAAAAATAATAGCGAACAGCATTAACCTTATTAACACCTTGAGAAAACTTGAGGAAAGGTAAAGAAAAATGTCTAAAGAAGGCCTGAACATTAGAAGAAAACAATAAAAAAGTTGTTCTCTTTTTCTTCTTCCTACTACTTTATAGTATCTGTATCATTAAGAGTAGTAAGTGCCTTATGATAAGAGTCCATGAATCTTGCACATGAGATACTCCAATATACAGAAAGTAAAGTAATAATTTAATGTACTCATAGGAAAATATGGAAAGTGACTGTGAGCCATGGGATTTTTTGGGGGGAGTGATATGCTATCCCCCTTTTTGCCAACGCAGTCATTGTATGAAAACATCTACATAAACTGCAATCATATTTTCAATAAACAGAGAGAAGACAGACATCACTGGGTCGAAGAGTATAAATTAGCTTTACGCAGTCTAAGCTGTAAAGCTGAAAAGCCAAATGCTTAACATCATGTCTCCCCAAAGTGACATTTAGTTCATCAATCCCATCTTCATTTGCTAGCTCCATATGCTGGCTCTCACTTTCCAGATTTCTCATGTTCACTACTTCACGAGCAACGTCTATAAGCGCACACTAAAATCAATCTGAAGAAAGACCCTGAGTAGCTGCATTTATGGAATGATTTCAGCCTAAATGGGAGACTAAGCGATGGCTTTGAAACTCTGGGATGCAATGGAAAGGCAGGAGAGCTGAGATGGGTGGCACTGCATTTAGGGAACACAGGTCACTGTCTACCCGGTGACAGCACAGCAACTTCTTCCAAGGTATGGGGTCACCTTCCCATCCTTGCACACTGCATGGTATGCAGGAGAAACCTGTGTCAGCTGTAAAGCTCACACTTAGCAAAAATACTTCCAAATCTGATGAAAAAGAAAATGTAAAACTTTTCTACTAACTCAGATTCGGTGATTTTCAGAACTAACCAATGAAACCACAATAGTGAGGATATTTTTAAAGGTTGATTTGTCACTAGTGTCTTTATTTTATTTAGAAGTAAAAAGACACAAGGGTCTCCTCAAAGTTTTTGAGTCTATCTGTGAAGTGACTTTCTGATTTTCATTGATGTTCAGTTTCATCCAGGTTCCTGAATTACCTCCACAATTTTCAAGTGTACTCAGAAGGCAGAAAAGATTGTATCAATTGAAAAAGATTGTATCATGTTCAATAATTCCCTTTTTTTTCAGTTTCATCATAAATAAACAAGACACTTAAGACTTTATGCTGAATGGGAAGATCCAAACTAAAATGAAGTCAAGTCTGAGATGCTACAGCAAATAAGCCTGTCTAGTAGCTGCATGAAAATAAGACTGTATCTTGGATGGTTGGGTTTGCCTGATGTTGGATTGCTGTTTATGAAAGGACGCCTAGAAACAGAGTGACATTGCTCTGACACAACATCTACCTGTCACTTTTCATGTAAAGAAAGTGATTAGGCAGAAATTTCATACACCCAAAAGCTCCTTCAAAACTCATCACAATTTTACAAATGCTCTTTTTGCCTAATTCTAGCATGCTCTACTTTATTATTCATGGGCATCAATGCTCTTTTTAAATGTTTTATCGATTGGAAGTCTAAGCAATCATAAAGGAAACTCTAATTTTGATTTGTGTGTTGTGGAAGTCACCAGTTTTCATTTTCATTTCAGCCCTTTGATTTAGTGACAAAAAGGGGCATTGTTCTGCAGAAAATGGAATAAAACAAAATAAAACTTTTTTAAAATTACAAGACTCCAAAATCTGTACCTGTAGCATACTGCAATAAAATGAAGTGATTGTAATGGCAGGGGGGAAAAATCCCCACTACTAAACACACAAATCAAAAAAAAAAGCCAACTCCATGTAAGAGAAGCAAACTTCGAGAAAAATATTTTAGATCTGTACCATAAGATTAAAGATCCGCAGTGAACCTAACTGCCAGAGCAATCACATGCACCAAACTGATGTATCACTCCAGGCAAAGGAGGACCACTACTTCTCTTTAAGCACGGGCAGCTGATCGCCAAGGGCCTGTATTCAAACAGTGTCTGTTGGCCTTCCTTATTTTCCTGGGCAACATTATCAGGGGTGCTTCAGCATGTTATGCAGCATCCCTCTGCACCTCTCAGCCCCGTTAGAAAAGGGGAATGGGCAACCAATTCTCCTGTCACAATCCAAGCAGTGCAACTATGAACCACCATGCTCCAGATCAGCACTGTTGTTTATGTGAAAGTTTACCAAATCTGACTCAGTCTTAAGGGCAGCCTTAGACCTAGGGTAAGTACAAAACTGTTTTCTCTAAATAACTAAACCTCAGAATAATTTCTCGCCCACCTCTGCCTTTTTATTAGTTCCTTTTCATTAAATTTCTCTTTACAAGCAGTAGTTCCTGCTGCAAGAGCAAATGTATCCAACATAATACTACAGTTGGATGAGGGATGCTACAGAGTCCTAGGGGCCCTTTGTTACCACATCTTGCTTGAGGTATGGCTGTAGACAACCCTAAAGATTCAAGGGACTTGTTCAAACTAGTCCCAGTTGCACAAAGTAACATTATGGCTCATGTAGTAATTAAAGAGAATAGAATTCAGTTCAGCAGGGATCTAAAATGCTCAGAGTTTTGAAGATGTCCATGCAAACACAAGTGTAACACGTGCACTGAACACATGCCAGGGAGAAAGAAAGGTCCCCCTTGGATGGTAAGGGCAGAACTTGCACAGCTGCAAACCTGTCACACTAGTACAAAGCCAAAGCAGCAGCACACTGATCAACCAACAAAGTAAACTAAACTTTCCTTCACCCCAAAACTTCAAGGGAGTGATGGAGCACTACTGCAACCTCAGCTGGCTCTTTTAAAAACATAAGCAGCAGCCTCTAGGCATCCAGTAATGTGCTGGCAGCAGCATGGGCACCAGTCAAACCAGCCTGAGAGCAAGGAGCCTCTATCTGGGCACAGGACAGAGGGTGAGGGACCGCTTTCTGTCCTCTATTTCAGACCTAACTCACCTTAGAAATGGGAGTGAAGGGCATGCAGGATATTGATTGCACAACTGAAAAGGTTCATCTCACAAGTTCATAATATTCCCATTTCCAGCCTTTTTTCCTTTCCTTTTTCAATCTGTCACAACAGTACAATCATCCTTGAGAAACTTTTGCTTTATGAACTCTACAAATTATTTTTAACACTTATTATCTACAAAAGCAAAATGATTCCTTCATGTCTTTGCATATCCTTTTAAAGTGATAAAACCTTTCTTAACAAGCCTTCAACACACAATAAATGGAAAAGACAGTCAGACTTAAGTAGTAGCTATTACTCTTTCCTAAAGCATCTGGATCCTGTTTGTTAAGAAAAAAGTCATGCCAAGAAAGGCATCTGAGGTGGAACAAAAAGGAACCCCAAAACAGACAAAAACACTACTGATGCTTTTCGTTTGTTGAAAAATTACAGGGGTAGCACAAGATCCAATTAGCTGTTCTGAGATCCCAGCTTTATTTCTCTTGGTTCTGAGAACATTCGGCTAGGTTTTTAAAGATTTTCCTACAGGAGGCAAATCTTGCATATGAATATTGGACTGCTTATATTCTCACTGAGCTTGCCAAAGTAATACAGCAAGGCATTGCAAGGTTCAATATGCCCTCCATGGCTGAGCTGAATTCCTGTTAGACAGATACTTAAAAGAGAAAAACCAAGGGAATAAAATGAGAACATGTATTAACAATGCTAACAGGAGTCAGCAGATGGATGAGCTTCACAAGGTGGGACTAGTGTACAACAGTGAAAAGATGAAACATCTTGTTCTCCAGCCTTGAAAATACTTTTCAAGATGACATGACAGGAACTGTAATGGTAACTTCTCTTTTATATTTGTGTATATATGAATATAGGAAAAGCCAAAGAAACAGGGCTTTATAGATGACCTGAAAACATTTCCAAACCTTGTGCAGGAAAATAGCCTAAAAACAAAGNGCTTTATAGATGACCTGAAAACATCAGCCTAAAAACAAATCAAGAAATGGGGAACTAAGGAATAACTGAATGAGACAGCAATACAGGAAAGACAAGGAAAACAAAGTAGAAGTTTTTCTTCATTCTCTCAACATTAAAAAAAAGTCTTGTCTCAAGCCTTTTAACATATGTGTATTTATTTCAAAATTATTTCTATTGTATAAAAAACTATCTGTCTCCATCAGCTCCATATACCTATATAAGTCAACAAACGGGGCTTGGTTCACTCAAACTGGCTGCTAAATTAACAAGGCAGTTCCAAAACTGGCAACTACAAGTTGCCCTCAGCAAGTGGTGCTCCCCTGGCTGGTGCTCCCCCCTCCTGGTGCCCAGCCTTGGCTTGGCAAAGCAGTGCTGGAAGCCGAGGTGGTGGCAGCACACCCTGGCTGACCTCCTGCCCACCCCACCTACACTCCAGCCAGCTTGACCTCCTGGCCTGACCCCAAACTCTGCCCATATTGCCATGCCTTCATCTCCCTCCCAAACCAACTGATATTTGTTTGGCTGGCCATCCCTATATTAAGGAGTAGTTTGAAGAAAAAACATTTACTTCCCCCTACTGTAAAAATTTTCACAGCAGCTTAACCTCAGCTGCAATCTTCCCCACGCTAAGAGGCTGTGGCAGTAAATCAAAGGCTGTGCATGCTTGTGGTCCTGTTGCAGGCAGCTCTACTCCACACCCTCTGGAGAGGTTTGGGCTATAAAGAAACAATTACTACCTTTGGTCATGTTGAATGACTCTTGGGATAATAAACAGAAGTCACTGCTAGAAATATCGAAGTGACTTCCTTACTGTTTACTGTGGGTATAAATGTAGAATGGAAACTGTTCCAAGACCAGGAGAACATAAGGGCTTCTGCTGTAGAGACATAAAGCCAAAATTTTTAAAAAAGACGACCCCAAACACAAAAGAAAAAAATGTGAGAGAGAGAAAAAGAGAAGGTCTTCCAAGGGTGATTCAGAGCAAAATCTTAACTTAAAGCATGATTTCACCTTCTACTCCATCCAGCACAAGCAGAAGCTGCAGCGGGAAGGGGTGGCTCTGATCCTTCCTCTCACCCTCCTTCCTGCCCCTGGACCTGGCACTCTGACAGCTGTGAAACATCTCAGACCCCACCAGCTCACCCAGCTGAACCCTACACAGCAAGACAGGGAGCAGGTTTTTTTCTTGCGCATCTGCTTGTTCCGAAACACTCCGTAATACACAGCTGCTAGATTTACACTCTTTTACCTAAAAAAATCTTTTTCTGTTAAGTGTTTAACATTTTTCTTACAAAAATGTCAGAAAAAGATATTTAAACAACTACTTGGTTTTGCTTTGAAATGAAAAACGTGAAAACAAATCTTCTCCCAGAGTTTTGGTTTCTGTGAATCAGCAGTTTCAGACAGAAAAAAAACGCTGGCTGGAAGATTCCTGATGAAGTTTATTTCAATTGTGCAGCCACACAGTTAGTGGCTGCATGAATACTTTATCTGAACTGCAGCACCCGATTTGTTTTATAGTTTCTTCAGCCACATGCTGAGAGGTTTGATAATTTATTACTTAAGCAAAACCCTATTGACTTACGAGTAAGGATTAAGTGGTATTTCAGCATCCTTAGCTGCCAAGGCTACTGTTGTCTTTGCTGTCAGAACTGGAGAGCAGTTGAAGTACTCTCTCCATCCCCCAAACCAGTCCAAAGCAAATCTTGCCAAATAAATGAAATGCATCAGTGATCCATGGATAAGCACATGCTTCTCCGATATAGAACCACCTCTTCAGTGCTCCTTGCCCCAGTATGAACAAATCTAATTCTAATCAAGTGCTGGTGTCATGAGGCAGCAGAACTTAGTCAAGCAATAAAGTGGAGAAAATTAGTTGTATTAACAACTAATGTACACATGCGTTTCATATAATCCTGCACAAACTAGAACTGAAAGGGCACAGGAGCAGAAACAGCAATGTTGATGTCTGACCTGGCACATTTAAACAAAGAGAACTACTTTACTGATCCCCATACTCTATTATTATTGCATTAATAAAGTAAAGAAAGGCAAGCCAAAAAAATGGCGTGAGGTAGAAAACAGTCTCATATGATCTTTTTGTGTGCAAAGCCTTGAAAACTTCTATTAAGGTCACACAATCAATATACTATTACTGACAGCATAGCCTTAGCAGTTTTATGCTCTTTGGGCTCTCACTGAACAAGACCACAGACTAAGTCAACTTTTCCATTACTGCCTCTTTAGTACTTAGGATTTTGTGTCTAAGAACACTTGCCTGTATCTTAAAAATCCTAGATACTATCTACTATCTTATATATTGCCTTGGCTGAGACGTTCTGCAACAGTAAACAGAAATGGTAAGGCTCAGCAAGCTGACAGCTAATGACATACAAGGAAAATGCAAGAGAACAGCAGCACATTGTGCTCCTCTGCTGCCCCACGAATGCCTGAAAGCAGAGCAGCAGCCCTTCCCATTCCCTAAACACACATCCTACTTGCACAGAGAGGAAAGTTAGCCATCAGACAAGGCTGATGAGGCTCAGAGAATGCATAGAACACAGTCTTCTATGCACCATGCAGCAACCCAAACTTGAGAAAATCAGGAAGAGGCTTTCAGTGATGAAAGAAACGAAGATAAATGTGGCCATTAAGTAGCTCTCTCCCAGCAGCTCTGTGTAACTTTTGCGTGTTGTTGTCTAAGCTAATCTTCTCCATGATTGGTACTTAAAACTGTTCTAGCATCACTTACTCTGCTGTAATTAGGATTTCTTTTTCGGGTTATCATTTCTGCTCCTTCAGACTCAGCCAGATCCACTTACATCCACTTAGTAACATGTAACTTACGCCACTTCATCTGTCAGCTCTGAATCCTGCACAGTAACTTGCTTGCTTGTGCATTTAAATTGTGCTTGGCCTTAAATTTTGTAGTGCAAGTAACCACTTATTCCTTGCTGTGGCTCACACATCTCTCATTTCTTCTTAGACTACAACAGTTCCAGCAAAACAACATAAAAAGGGTTGATTTCAAGCACTTCAGGCAATGAGTACCTTCTACAGAAGAGCACTAAAATAACACTACTGCACTAGAATAATGCCACTTCCACATTAGGGCTAACACAAAAACCTTCTGTTGATGAATGATAGATTTGTAATTAGTAGGAGTTCACATTTAAGCATTGCTTAAATCACTATTATTTAGAAGAGCCCTCCATACCTGCAATTGGGCTTTTGACACGCTCTGAAGTTGAGAATCGGCAGTGACCAAAGGAGCAGTGTCCCAGAGGAGCTCACAAGCATCGTGTGAAATCAGAGGGATGCCATTAGCTGATAACACACCATGCCTTGCTGCTGCTGCTGCAAGCTCTGGCAGCCAGCAAGGTACATTTATGACCTGGAGCTTTGTAGCATGCTGGGAAGGGAGGAGGGGGCAAGGGGAGTTATGCTCTAATGGAGTGCTGCGATTTCTGTTCCTGCTTTACACAGCTGTTGAAGAGGTGTTGCTGCACAGGCAGGCATCCCCAGCATGGGCTGGTACCACGGCAGGTGTCAAATTCCTTCTGGGCCACCTTAGAAGAACACACACACATCTCTGAGCGGGATGATGTTCTTTGTATCTTCTCCAATCGCCTGTTTTTCTGTTTATTGTGATGAAAGCCACAGATGCTGACCATCTTTCCAACAGTATTAATTAAAGGCAATAATTATAAAATTGTCAAGAAAGTTCCTGAGCAAAACTTGATGGTAACCCACAAAGATTCTGCATCCAGAGTTAATGAAATGTAGGAAGAAAAAAAAAAGAATAGTCTCTAGGGTAAACAAAAGAATATTCCAGAAATTAGTGATGTAGCCAGACTCATTCAAGCATTTCATTAACCAGACACCTTTGGTAACACAAACACAAATCGTAACTCTAAGCTGCCATTAAAACTGAGGTAAATACTAGATTTCTTTTATGTCTTCTTGCAATTTCTCTGCTTCGGAAGCTAATCTTTTCATATTCAAAATGCGCCTCATCTTTCCAATATGGTGCTTCTGAACTGCCAATTACTCTGACATTGATTTTCTTTTTTTTTTTGTCCCCCTACAAATCTAGGCCGGAATTTTGCAGGCCTTTACTTGGTAAAAGGAATGTTATTTTGGTTTCTATCTTTCTGGCACATCAGCCTAGTTCTTTTACTTTACTAATTGATCTGTTTCTACTTCACATCACAGCATACATACATTAAAATAAACTCATAACTGAAAACAGAAATTTTGAAGGTTTAGTCCTTACAAAGCAGCCTACAGAATAAAAACTCATGTTCTCTAAGGAATACGAGTCTGGCAGTTCCAGTACTATTTTGAATATTTTATTTCTTTTTTCTTCAGGGAGTTTATTTTCTATTCTCTTGACACCCTGCATACAGCCCCCAAAAAAGTCTTCCCTATAACCTTGAAAATTACAATAAAAGAAATTATGCTATTTCTTTGAGGTTTTTAACAACCTTTGATCCTATTGGTTATGCGACATTCACATTTCACTCTGGTGGGATATAAAAAATAAGAAATATTTCTGCACTCTGTCTGCTTTCCCCAAAGAAAGGGTTTGGCACAATAAAAAGGTGGAACGGCAGGACAATGGGACAACACCCACCAGACCCTCCTCTGTTTGCCACCTGCATCAGATCACAGAGGGAAAAAGTTAGGTTTAGAGCAATGAGCAATACATGTCCTTTTTTATTAGAACTTGCTGCTTGATTTTCCAAATGCCTTCTTAGGCATCTTGGGCAAAGGACAGTTATGTGCCAAAGAGATAATGAACCAAGAGAAGAGGCATCTTAGTGGAATAGGGAAACCAACAAAAACCACTACTGAAACAGAGAGGAAACTGTAGGCTTACAGGATTATTGAGTTTGAAATCCTACTGGCTATCTCACTATTTCTAAATCTCCACACTACAACGACAGTCTATTTTTTTTTTAAAGTTTATAACTGAGTAAATTTATACAAAATCTCCAGTTATCACAGCATTTATAATAGCTCATGAAACAGAGCACTCATACTGTTCTGGTCCTTCCTGCTCTGCTAGATGGGTGGGCACTGCAGAGGAATAGTGTGTCAGGAAGGCACAATGAGTCCTTCCCAGATTTGACTGACCACACACCAAAATCCCATGATGGGGATGTAAAGTTCTGCAGTTCAAAAAAACCTGGAGGCAAAGCTGGTTTTAATTAAACTGTCATATTTTAGACATTTATACAATATAAATTGAAACAGTTAGGGGATCTCAAAAAAAGGCCCGCACTTCTTTACTTAAGGCAAATTTAATATGAATGATTTTCATAGCACCCTGAAAGCTCACGCTGTTGATAGGAAAGGTGGTTTTCTGGGAAATTGCATGCAAAAGGAAAATTATATGACATCTCACCCAATACGACCTTGAGATTCAGGAGCCATGAATCGGTTTACACTGCCCTGTTCAGCATCTTTTTTAAAGTTCTTTCTGGTATGTCATATATGGAAAAATTGGCACCTGAACAAGTATCAAAGTCTCCCAAATTGGGGATTAGAGTGAGCTCATCCCATCATGGTAAGAACTAGTCTTTGTTCTCAGTGTGACATCTTGCATTAATAGAAGATCATTTTCTCACAATCACCACCATTCATCTGGAGTGCAATGGGGTCTGCATGGAACAACTCCTCATTGAATTGCAGAAAACAGGGAAATAACTGCCGAGTTTTCCCGGTTACGCTATTGATATTTAAGTGCCATTCTCTGTGGGGATGTAACAGCTTAACTCCAAAGAGGCTGTGACCTATTTCCATGATTACTGCTGCACTAATGAACAAATGGTTTCTAAAAGGATATCGCCACAACACAAAACCCTGGAGAAAGATGGACACCCTCAATAACAGGGTGGGTTAGACAAAAAACATAACTCAAAAAAAGCATTGCTTTAAATCTGTACCAAACAACAAAGCAGATGTTAGTGCACACAACAACAAACAAATGCTTTCGTATTGATCCCTGTGTTTTAGCTCTGAATCCTCTTGGCTTTGAAGCTACTCTAGTAGCATCTTAGGTTTGGAGGAGATGAAAGGGTAAAGACCTGAAAACAAATATATTGTCCACATGCTCAGCTCTACCGTGGCTCTAGAGAGCAATAAAAGAAGTCCATATTAATGTCAAATATATCCTTTTCACATGACAATGTCTTCAGTGCTGTATATGTTTCACTAATGAAAGCTTAAATCATAGACAAAAATCTCATTTTCATTGAGAATCTGGCTTTTCATCCTATTTGGCACCAGGGATGTCAGGACTAAAAGGTCAACAAGATCACGGAAGCCTATGAATGAACTTAAAATAGCACTTGAGCTCATTCATGCTCTGAGACCCTTGTTTTACATGAAACAAGCATCTAACTTGCTTTCTTCATGAAAGCACAGTAACATGATGCAATTCTCCATCCTTAAGAAATCATGCTCAGTCTCTCATCACTGTGGATTGCATTTGAACAGTACTAGGTGGGAACCCAGTTCAGTCATCTATGTGAAAAGCCACTCTCTCTTGAGAAGACGCATGTGGAAAAACTCTTAGATTACAAAAGAAGTTTAACCTGAGGGAGCAGAGGCTTCTGTTCTTCTAACCACAGGCCGGGCTAAACAGCTAACAGAGAAGACATTGCTACGTGAAAAATTTGCTCAGAACAACAGAAGTGGTTCTACCTCTGTATGTGACGGAGATCAGATCTTCTCCATAGGGTCCTTAATGATCATTTGCCAGGTGAATGTCACAAAAGTGCAACCAAGTCCAGCTGTGCCTTCCCTAGGGAGGGGAACTCTCCTCAACACATGATCTTTAAGAGGCTCATTACATCAGTTTCTTTCCTTTCCCTATAATTGCCATGTAGATTTCCAAAGCAATTTACGTCCACAAAAAATTTAAAGGAATAGACACTAAGCATTTAAATATATGACAAAAATGAATTTGACCTTTCTGACTTCAGCCCCGCAGAATTTAAGTGTCTCACCTAAGACTTGCATCTGTGCATACTCTATGGTTCATGGATAAGACAGGTATCTCCAGGGGGTTATTAATCTCGTGTCTTGCACAGCTGTATCCACCGCTACAGAGGAAAATCCAGGTTCCCCACAGATCTCATTGACTTGACCAGATAGTCCATTGGCACTTTAAAAGCCTTTCCTGGGGAAAGCAATACTAGGACTCCTATGTTCCCCAAGATGCTGTGATTCTGTTGAATCAGTACTTTCCAAAGAAAAAGCAGTTTGTGTAAATATAAAACCAACTCCCCTCACTTTAGGCCTTTCTTGCCAAGGAACTAAATCAACAAACCTGTAAAAATAGTTTTTTTCAAGTAAAACAATTTTTAAGGGGTATTAGTAGTTCAGAGACAATTCCCTCTAGTCACATGTTTCAACCATCAGCCTGCATCCATTGCTGATCTTTTCTGCATCCCAAATTAAAAAGCCTTGCTCAAAAAAGCAGCAGCAACCTCTTTGAAAAGTGCCTGCAACAACTCCCAGCCTATGGATTAATACATTTACATGTTTTTCTGCACAGCTAACCAAAATGCTCCTTGGGTAATTTACAGGCTAAAGTTGGACAGTTTGGAAGCAAGTCCTTAGCAACTTTCTCTTGCTGGTAATGGATTAGTTTCAAAGAATATCAACTTCTGTGTTAATCAGTGGAGATCTGTAGATGGCAAACCCTGGAACAAGGTGTCCCAAGAAGCTGTGGATTCTCTTGCAGACCTTTTGATCTGAACTGCACCAGGCCATGAGCCACCTGCTACAGCTTTGATGTTAGTCTGACTTTGAGCAGGAGATTGGACTGCAGACTATCAGAGGGCCCTTTCAACATAATGTTCCAATGACCCCATAAGGTCTTCCAAAACGGATTTATATTTTTTGATACACATTCTCCAAACTGAGTTTGTCATGGTGGATGAAGCAGCTAACATTAAATATAAAAGTACTTGCTTGAGTTAACTGCTTTGCCTTCACCTCTATTTACACTTAAAATTTTTCATTGCTGTGGGGTGGTGGTGGTTGTATATAAAAAGGCCTTTCGATATATGAGAGTTGGAAATTTTAAATTTTTTTAACCCATAGAACTTCATAAATATGCAAGAAAATATATTTCTTTGAGCTTTTCTGTTTGAGTATAACATTCAACTCAAGGATAAAGAGCTTAAATAGGTAAATATACATCTGAGGAATGTATGTATACTGTACATTTTCTGAGATAGGTCTGTTTCATCTGCATTTGTACTATGAAGCCCTGACTTTTCTGGACCCTACAAGACTTACTGCAACATAAGAGTTAAATAACATTCCAGATATTCCACCCCGGTCACACTGATGCCGACAGTTTTCAGCACGGGTTGTGGAAGGCTTCAAGATTTCTGATTTGTAATAAGTCTTTTCAGAGCTGTATATGATCTCGCCTCTTTGTGCTCTTTTTCTGCAATAAAGATAAAAAGCATAGGCGCATACATGTTCTATAACCTAGAACAAGTCAGTGAAGCTGAGCAGTTCAAGCTTCCTCCCTTGTTTCGTAAGTAACCAAAAATTAACAGCTAGACATTGTTCTTGGGTACTCTTTTAGGGTCCTGTGTTCTGGGGTGTTTCCTTGCTAAATGTCAGACAAGGGATAGACAACTACACATGAGCTATTTTAAAACACCCTTAAAATTCACTGGTGATAAAGAAGTACTTTTAAGGAACAATTTGTTGAATTTTTTTTTCCCCTTCCCATTTGTAGTGGGTTGACACTGGCTGGATGAAATGCATCAATCCCACAGATGCCTTCTGGGCACCAACTATACGGAACAGTCCAGACATGAGCTCAGGCTTAGGTGTCTACCTCTATGCTGATCTTTCTTCTGCTAATGTTAAACCATGCATTACCCCTCCCAACAGATTGCTCTAATACATCAGAGGTTTCTCAGCTCAGAAATGTGATGAAATAAGACCTTCCAAGAGTGGTTCTTGTATGCCAGCGTACTGCAAAATCACTTGGAGTGATTTTGCAGTACGCTGGCATACAAGAGTACGATTTTCCATGCTTATTGACACTTATTCCCATGCTGCCTGAACTTGCAATTGATTGTACTTTCTAGAAATCATCTGCCGCACAGAAGGAAAAGAAAGAAAAACTTGAAATCATAAATGGTTTGACAACACCAGTGCCTCAATGTCATTAAACGGGAATCCCTTAAGCATTTTTCTGACCTAGTTTTCCTGTTTCTGTTGTGAATTACTAGACTGCAGACAACCTTTTTGACCCTGGACTCAGAATCAAGGGATAATCCCTAAATACTACCAAAAGACTGATGCCTCTGGGTGTCCATCTTAACATGTGGAAACAGGGACAGACTTTCATGAACCATAAAAACTGATGTGTCTGAAAACACTGTTTTTACTGAAATCTTAGAGCATAGCCAGCTTACCTTCTTGGTGCATTTGCACATCAAAATTTCCTCATTGTACCAAACAGAAAATGACCTTGATTCTATTCTTGCCTCATTCATTGCCTTTCACATTTGTTTGCTGTGCTCCAGCATTGCAGTACAGATAAGAGGACCACTATAGCAGAAAATAATACTCTTGCTGCTTCCTTTGACCAAACTCTTGCTCTCAAAACACCACCACTCTTTGGGGGTTTGCTCAAAATCCATCCGTGGAGTTTGAAGAAAAGTTACAGCCACTTTCAGTGCAGCAAACAAACAGAAACTACACAAACAGATTACCTATGTGTTCAAAATCTTACAATAACAAAACTCTTTGTGACAGAGAAATTCTCCCCTTCCATACTACATTTAACAGCCTGATGCAATTAAAGAAAAAAAAAAAAAATCTACGTAGCAAGAAGAAAATAATTTCCACCTTTCTTAGTTCTGTCACAGTGCCGAGGTTTGTGCTTTTCATCTCTGCCTGGAAGGCATCTCTGTCAGAGCAGAGGGATGCTTTTCCCTTGTCCTTTCTGGGCCCAGTCTCCTGAGACACAGACTTCAATAAAAGCTATTGATACTCAGCAGGAATGGACTTTTGTTAACAAGTGGTGGAGAAATACAATCCTAAAACTAGTAACTTTGCTGCCAGCTAAGTGAAGGCATTAGCAGACTGATTCAATATATCCAGGGGAGGCATTTAAAGTGCCAGTCTGCTGGGACCTCCTACCTTCCCCAAAATCCCACATTTGATCCTAATCACCCTTCTTAGCTGCTTCTCAGATTCCTTCCTCCAGTCATTTGTAAAGTAAATTCAGCAGTGAAAAAAAGCTACATTTCACTCCTCACATTCCCTCTGCTGTTCCCAGCAATTTCATGGATGTCCCTTTTACTGATTTTGTTGTCACTGAAGTCTCCAGGAATTCCTTCAAATTCAAAGCTTTGGCTTAGTCTCCATGCCCCTTGGCCCATTTATGACTTTCAACAGTTCCCACTCAACACAACATCCCAATTCACACCATCTACTCTCCTCCTGCTACACCAGTGCCAGCATCTTGTCTAATGATTCCTGGTACACTTCTCTATAGAGCACTATGACTTCTCCACTGCTTCCTCCCTTTCCTTCTCTACCCCCATTAAGTCTGGGATGAATGCTATCTGTTTTATTTAGTTAGTTTCGCAAGTGAGTACATTATAAGGCTGTTCTGTTCTGTGCAAGTGGGATGCAGGAAGGGAGGGTCTCTGCCTGCCTGTTCCCAGCTGTGCACACTGCAGGGGGTGGAAGTTACTATGGGAGCGGAAAACTGTTCCTTCCCCAAAAGCAGTGCGCTATGCTAACCTGGGAAACACCTTCCAAGCCACAGGACATGCAAAAGTAAGACATATGGGAAGGATGGAGGAAGCCAGGTGAGCATCCTAGAGCAGCATTCAGCCTGGCCTTCCAGGGATGGGGCATCTACAGCTTTTCATGGCAACCTGTTCCAGTGCCTCACCACCCTCGCACACATCCTTAGAACAGACTAGATTATGTCCTTCTGTTTAATCTGTTCCTATTCAGAAGTCTGTGTTAACAGAGGTAACTAGGCCCTGGTCACTTTTAACATCCCTCAGTCAGTATTCGGGAAATCTCCATGTTCTCACTTTCCTGGATCCATAGCATGGAGGCTGTATCCAAACATTGCCCTATTTCTCTCTGAAAGATTAATTCTATCCATGGAGACCCTGTTACACAAATTTCAGTGAATGCTACTCTCTCTCCTCGACTCCAAACCAATTAAGACCCTCTTATGCCATATATAAATTAAAATGTCACATATGTGACAATGCACACGTACCCATCTTGATCCTTCCCTCTGCACGTTGCTCTGTAGACCTGAAATTGGGCACGCAGCAAGACGCTTCTATTTAGGAGTCTATCCATAAGCGTCCAGGGACGCCCCAGTTGTGTACACCACCATTATGATCCATGCAGATCCAGTCAATACAATCAGTGGACAATGATTCAATTAATGTTCAAGTCAACATCTAAGGCACAACCCACTTGTCACAAACATCGCACACAGACAAGTCGCTAGGCATAACTGTCTAGTGTTATATTCCCTAGAATACCCCTGCTAGCTCCCAGCTGCCTGTCCAGAAGGGCATGGAGCAGGTCTCCTGCAAGCCTCTACGGCACCTACCTGTCCGTGAAGATGTCCCAGATCCTCTACAGCACATCTCAAATGCCATTATATGTTTAGGTAACAGAATTGAGCCCATGCTGGTAAACAGCTGAACCACTGCTCCCCGAGGCTTTGCTGACCATACAGGCTGACAGCTCTCGCCCAGTACATGCTGTAACACTCAGGGCAGGTGTCTTCACCTCAGCCCAAGTCACACCTGCTGCATCCAGGATGCACTGGCAGCACTTGGTGCTTTGTGGCTGTCAAAGTATTTCAGCAAGTAACAAGAGAAAAGAACATTTGCCTGTCTTTCATTCCACTAAACAAAGATTTACCTGCTAATCTTAAAATCAAGACAGATATTTTCTAAGGATCCATCCTGTACCTTGCTCATTAGGTGAACAAAATGTGGAGTTTTGCCCTCAGTGACAGCAAACGTCTGAAGCTGCCTGTAGAAAAGGAGAAATTCCTGCAAATCTAGCATGATAAATAAGTCACTTAGCTTTCTTTGCATGAATGGATTCATTATGTGCAGATGTTCAGTGCACTTCTACAAGGTTTTATGGACAAAAAAGTCACATCATTATTGTGTTATCTGACCAGAAATGAAGCATGGACCAATGCCATCAAGGATATAAATTGATTAATTAAATCTTCCTGTGTTTTTGAGTTAGAACCTCAGGTGAATCTAAAAGATACATGCAAAATGAGCAAGAATATACCTGGAGATTCTAAATGACTCCTGTGTTGAATAACAATTCATCAGAAAATAAAACAATTTTTCATCACACTGCTGTCTCTGTAATATACTTTAATCTGCTTTGGCAATTTTACTACAACATCCAGAAAATAACTTTAAATGGTACCCTAAGAGATCTTCTCCAAGACAAAGGAAAAAAAAAAAAAACAAAACAGCACAAACTACTTCATTATAGCAAACAAGGAATCTAAGCATCCATGGCAATTTTCTGATTTCATTTATGTCTTGGATTAAAAAAGTGACTCATGTGAGTACTTACAGTGGCAACTACAGGAAAAAAGCTAATTATAAATTGTATCTCAATACTTTTTTTGAGTTTGATGACAAAGAGCTCCTTGTTTTCAAATCTTATTGCAGCAGAGTACAAAAGCTGTCTTGATACTACTGACATCCATGCAAGTTAGACAAAACAGTAGCTCAGAGGCATATCCATGTACTAGCAAGGACTCAGACCACCACCATAACCATGAGTTTTCTAATTTCTTCATCAACAGACATGGTCTAAATAGCAAGATATTCTGTGGGGCAAAAAATACCTCAAACACTGCAAAAGTGGTCCTAGGGCAAGGTAGCTAATGAAAAAAAAAAGTGCTTTATGGCCTATAAGACTAGTTAATCAGTAAGTTTTTTGTTAGGAGAGATGTATTTCAGGGAATGCAGCAGCATTTTCCCACTCTCATGGCACAGTGGGGGCCAGGATGACTGGGAGTCCCCCACAAGGGCAGGGCTACCTTCCTCAAACTTTCCTTGAGTAGTCTATGATGCTATTTCCTGTTGAAATACACCATTTCCAAGGGAGAGTGAGTAGGAAATACTTTTTCTGCTAACAATAGACTGAATCTGGCAAAACTGAAAACTCTAGTCAACAAACAATGTGTACAAAGTTAAAAAAAAAAAAAATTTAAAGCTTTATTAAGCATATAATGCCATATTATCACAATGGTACAGAGTTAACTTGTGGGCATCCTGCGTCTGACACTTAGATGCCTCAGCAAAAGACAAAGAACATAAATAGGAAAATACTCCATTACAGGTATCCAGCTCTGGCTTGCAGTAGGGCATTTTGGTTTGCAATTCTTCTATTTCTTTGCTTATTTTGGCATGTGATTAGTGGTAGGACTCAAAACGCAGGCATGGTGATACCACACAACAAGGTAAGGAAAGGTGCTAAGTGGACAGCCTTCGGCACAGGACAAAGAGCCAGCAAATTTATCCCCAAATCCATGAACACTGTACATGGCAAATCAGCCCTACCTACTCCCTGGCCACCCTGGTATTGTACAACATTGGCAGGACTTGTTCACTCCAGTGATTGCCTCCCACTTGCATGCAACAGGTACACTGCCTATCTACCTCATACTCCAGTTAACCCTGCCTCAATCTAGGAAAGCATCAAAACAGAATTCTACTGAAGGCAATAGATCCAGTAACAATGCTTAAAATTAAGATGATGCCTAAACGGCTTTTGGATTCCTTCCTATTAGAGCTTCCTACCATCAGCTAAAAAAAACCCCTCAAACAACTGCTAAATTAAAGCATCCAATGTGAACAGAATTCTACTACATAGTATTTTGTTTCCATAACACAAGCCATGGCTGAAAAAGATACTAATTATGGCACTAGCACAGCTGTATTAATTACAGCTGCATTAATTAGAGCAAATTTCTGTAATTTAACTAGGTTGACACTTAAAAGTGCTTGTTCAATTATGATACATTTCAGACCTTTGTCCATTTTTTCTCAACATATTGGTGAACTTTTAAGTTAGTGCTGTGGGGCTTACACAGGTACCCATTCCAAGGAGGTGATGTTTCATAAATGTTATGTCTTCAGCTGCCCTTGGGTTATCAAGGGAGCTAATAAAACTGGATAGAGGGCAGAGCTCAAACTGTTCTACCTATTATCTGCTACAGCCCTCAGATCCCAGGATTTCGTCTCTCCTTTTGGGCCTGCCCTAACAAATGTCAGTCTACAGCATTCTGAATTGCTAAAAAATCTTTTGAACTCAAAGTGATAATTTCAACAGCCACCAAAAAATCCCAGAACTTCTCTTTACAGGTTACATGAAAAAGGGTAGGAGAAAGAAAACCTCTGGGTCAAGATTTCTCAGATCCTCAGGATCTGCTGAGCTTTTAATTAGCCAATGCTCTTATTAAAAAAAACAACTCAACACTGCAAGACATTTCCTATACAAGAATAGGGTACAGTGAGCAGGAGCCAGACCTCAGCAGTTAGCTCCTTACATGCAGTCAGCATCTTTTCAAGATTTTTATGTTCCAATACATTTGCCAGATGACCCCAGTTTTAAGCTAGCAAGCAGCTAACAGGCTCCTCTTAGCAACAGATACTTTGGTATATACTTGAAGCATTTAAGGTCTAGTAACACTCTATATATTAATAAGGAACTGCACATAATATAATATAAATACATAAATATAATTAAAATTTTAAAACCTCTGAATATACAAACAGATATTAATAACAACATATGCAATCATACTGTTTCATTAGAATCAGTGTTGTACATAGGTGTATATTCTCAGATGAATTTTTAGCTAGACTACAATGACTCAAAAAGACAGAAAACTGAAGACACTCACTTTTAAATGGCTCATAGCCACAACCTAATCTAACCAGACTTGGGGAAGTTGTGATGACTAATTGTCACTGTGTACAAGAACATACATTAATAGAAAACTCTGTGCATGAGCATATATGTATACGTGTCCATGTGTGATACCCAAATTCATTTAAGAGGTCTCTGCTAAAATACATCTATACAAGAGAAAGTAAAGCAAAAATACAATCCTAGGCTTGACTGAAGAGGCAATGAAGAGGCTAAACCTGTAGAAATAGAATGAAAACACCGAAAATTATTTTACCTCCAAGAAAGTAAATTGTCAGGCAAGGAAAATCTCACTAATAAATATTGTTACTGAAAACACTAGACAAACTTTGCTTAACAAAATAATGAAACAAATGTAAAGAAAAGTATGTTGTCTCAAGATACTACTGGCCTGAGAGAAAATATTGGTTGCAATGAAGTTTGAGACAAATTGCCCACATGTGGCACACGGCCTACGTGCACATTGATTAACCTCCTATAAAAAAAAATCCAAAAATGCATTTCCTGCATGTCAGCCAAAACACACATCACAGGACATTCAGAACAGCATCAGGGATCCAGACAATCATTTATGTGCACCTCAATAGGCATTAGGTACCCTACTCCTTTGCATTATAAACCACTTATAACAATGTACATTAACCAGTGGACAACTTAATAACACAGACATCTGCCTACTGTAGCCCTGATTGTCAGCTTTAAGTACGGCACTTAATATACCACAGATGATATGCTGTCTAAGCCTCCAAGAGCAGCTGTTAACTGCTGGCATGGCAATGAAGCAGTAGATATGGATATACCATCTGCTGGTCTGCTCCAGCTTAAACACAGGTAAAATTGTCATTATCTCCTGAACAGTGACCCAGAGATATTATTCACCTGTGCTGCCTGAGAGCTTAACACTGCTTTAGATTTGAGCTGCATTGTACTTCAGGGAAGAACAGAACAGAACTCCCTATGCCACTAGATACAGGTAAAAAACTAATCACTAGTTTATACTATTGTAATCCACATAAGTTACATGGCCAGGCTCCCTCCCAGAATTCACTTCTGGCATCTTCTGAATTGGCAGCACAATCCACTTGCTTCTTCTATGCTGTAAATCACAGTCAACCACCCGAAAGCCCTCAGGTCACTCTAGCTTGTCCAAAACCACACAAAACTTCAACTATTATAACACTCTTCCCCTAATGAAGCCTAAATGTAGCACAGTCATTACTTAAAGCAGTAATGGGGCAAAATTTAATCGACCGGAATCTGTTCAGGGATAAAGTCGGTGCAAAGAAGTATGATTAATGCTCTTCAATCATAATATAAATTGGAGGCCTACAACTCCAGGAGCAAAAATAACCCACATTAACTGTTTATAAAGGAGAGCTGGCTAGGTGATTTATCTTCTGTGATCAAAACAATACACTGACTTTTTGCTTTGCTATAATCATTAAATTTCCGTCATTCAACATTTTGAACTGCCTAGTGCTAATTCTGCCCTTTCCCATCCATGTTAGTTCAGTGGCCGCCTTCTTTTTTCTTACTCTTACCGTGTGTTGCTATTTCTCCTGGAGTCTTGACACTGAAGGCTGTGACATCCAGACTCCACATCAAACCTTTAGCTTCATAACGCTTTGTTTGTCTCTGGCTATCTTTCTCTTTCCCAGATGGATAGCAATCTCTACTGGTTACTCAAACTGAAATTTCTGCCCAGAACTGATGAAAAGAATGAAGTGGGTTTCAAAGTCCCTAGCTGGGAAATGGGAACAATCCTAGTGTTAAATTTCACCTGCATTCCTCTATGGAAAAGGCACTCAGATGGTATTATGGTCGTGACATTTTCTGCATCAGAAAGGAACAAATCTCTGCAAAACAAACATGGAGATTCAAGCAGAAGGGGTAGTTTCACCCAGTGGCACCATCAATGCATGCTGCACTTCCAAAATACACCTAAGATGCACACACAGGCCTACAGAGGTTAAACCCGAAAGCAGAAACTGAGAGCTGCTGCTCATAAGCAGTCTCCAGCTGATCAAAACTGCCCCTAGAAAAATGAGAGCAAATGCGAGGAAAAGATGAGGCTGACTCCAGTCAGGAAAGGGATGAGGTCAGGTTGCTGCAGGTAAGGAAGGACTGCTTAAGGAGGTTTCAGGAAGCCAAAAAGAGGCATCTCTCAGATAACTGGGTGGCCTGAGTAATAATCACAGCACTTAGATTCTTGCTGCAAAGAAAAAGAAAAAATTCTGATCAACAGGAATTTAATCGCAACACAAGACCAGTCAGGTTTTCCATCTCATATCCAAATCTCATAGACTAACAACAGACACATTTTCAATTATTTATCTGTGTTGCTGCCACTTGTTGATTGATACACAAAACAAAAAAATAACTGAATATTAGCTCATGCTGTCCCTCCCCTGCAAAAATGAGAAGAATCCAGCCCACTCCCTCTTCCTCAGAAACCCAGCAGCCACAGCACACAATTATGGGCCAGTACAATGGAGCGTGCAAAAACTCTTTATAATCCTGTCACCGGTGAGACTCCAGAGAAATTTAATCCCAAAGTCTGAAAAACAGATAACCAGAGACAGTCAACTAACAAACAAATAATTTCCGATCAGTGAAGTCAGTGCCTTGCATCTCAGACATTTATTACCACATCGGAAAAGGAAAAACTAGCAGATCTGGATTTTTTTTTTTAACTTTTGTAAATAGCACTAATTAAAATAGAAGAAAAGTTTTAAAGGATAGTGTTCTCCTTTGTTGCCCTCAGTATAAATGCCAGCAATTCATTAAAGAACATGTGCAGGGAACCAGATCCAAAGCATTCCTACAATGGGAGCAAGTGAACGGGAGCTAAGGTCCAGTAATTATATAGGACAAGGAACCCTTTCACCTTTCCATTTTATGGACCATTTTATGACTTTGGCATTACACGGGATACTGCTAAAAGGAAAAGAGAAGTGGTTATAACTACTGTATCAACCCAAGTAATGTACACAATACTTAAGCTCTTATTTTCCTGTCTACTTATTATCCTCTGGTGACTAAAACTCTCCTGTTCTGAATTCCCCCCACGGTTTTTGCATGGAGCTGTATACAGAAAAATCAAGCCACTACATACTGCACAGAGTTCCAAGCAATACTAAGAGATCACTTTATGAACTGTAGCTTCAGCTGAAAAAATGGATAGGACACGCTGAAACTTTCTAGGAAGGGAAGAAGTGCTGCCCTGCAGCACAGGCAGCATCAAAGCCTTCTTCCCCCAGTGACTGGCCAAAACTCTCCTAAAAAGAGTACTATGGGCCACTTCTGTTGGGTGAAAGTATTACAGATTTTTAACCTTTTCATTCATGCCTTTGTGTCTCAACATCAAATTCTAGATTACAGCAGACAGGACAAGCCAGCTCACATTGCCTCACCAGCAGGTAACCAAACTAACTCACTGTACATGAGGTACTAGTAATTTTAATTTTTTTTTTTTACATTTTACTATTTAGATTAGCTCTACCATTTACCTTGGTAAACAAACTATGAAACATCTCCATTTTCAAAGATTTCAGTACCCTGAAGAAAGACAAGAAGGATAGTGAACACAGGATTCTTGTCTGAAAGCACCAAACAAAGCAAAGGACTCCTCAGATCGGTCAGAGATTAAATATATGGTACTCTCCTGACCCAGATGTTACTGGAAGACTTTTTTGTCGCTCCAGGGACTACCCCCAATTGTCACAGCAAAAGCATCACCACTGAACATATTGATGACACTTGATTTTATACTGCTACATGCCTAAATAAGACCCCAAAAAGTTAGTCCTAACCGGTGTAACACCATAACTGATAGGACCGAATAAACCAAATAGAGCCGGAGAAGCATCACTGAAAAACTATGAATATCAAAGTAATAAATATCAGAGGAGACAACCCTTTGGTGGTTCAGACATAGCTTTCAACCACGTTTCAGTAGATGATATGAAGCTTATTGTCCAAGCTGCTGTTTCACACCACACTGGATGTCTGACAATTTCATTGTTAAAAATTGCACACTGGACAAACACAGAGCTGTAACACTAACTGTTATTAAAAGTTATTGTTATTGAAGGCATGATGTTGATTTTCATGGATGAAAATTTTATTTTGCTTGTCCCACATTTTGGAGGTTTGTTAGTTGTAGCCAAGCCCAAATCAGGACACAAAATGACACCAAGGATCCATGCTCTGTTATGCATATTACATGAGCAGCTCAGAATAAAGCGATGTAGTTGATGATGTTCCTGCTCATTGCGGGTGGGTTGGACAAGATGGTGCCTTTAAAGGCCCCTTCTGACCCAAACCATTTTTTGAAAATGCAAGTTTGCATACTGTTAATTTTGTTATTTAGATAGGGATTAAGTACACTAATTTATAACCTTCCAAAACTTTATGACCTGTACAAATTAACATATTCTGAATTAAGAGGTCAAAACTAAAATTAAAAGTCTCTGAGATATAAGAAATCTACAAACTTTGGGAAGTTATCTTTCCTTGTCCCTTGCAGGTACTAATACTTTTGGAAAACTAAAATACATACTGAAAGATTATTTCTCTGCAAGAACATGACCTTTGAATAAAGAATAACATTTCCAAAGTCAGAAAAGACATCAAGGTGCCTGACTTTCAGTGGAAGTCAACAGGAACTCAGCGCCAGATTGTCATTTATGTTTTATTCTAATGAAAAGCAAGAGCTTAATTATAGGCTATCATGGAGCATCCTCAACATTCAAACTGACTTTAATGAAGGAAGGAGGAGGACAGCGTGTTCGGGCTTTTTAGTTAAAACTGCCACCCCCAAAACAAAACAAAAAAAACCCAGCAAAGTGCTGTGTACAATGCAAACTAATTACTTTCATGGGAAATTTAATTATTGTGGCCCCAATCCGTAACAACTGTCACCTGATCAGAGGGACTCTGCCCTCTCCAGATTGATTGAGGCCATGAACACTAAATTGAATTCTAGCAACTGCAGTGTGAAAGTGACCTCCCACTCATTAGGAACCGTGCTACAACCAAGTGTCTGCAGTTAAGTACTGCTGTGAGGGTACCAAAGTCCTGTATTCACAGGAAAAAACATATTACTGAACTTGGTTTTCAACACCTATGCCTCTCCCTGCATGCAAGCAAGCAAAAGTGGGCAACATCAGACCTTTGTCACTCTCTTTTCTTTTTTCTGACATGCTATGAGCAAACCACAAAGCCTAAGTTCCTGCACTAACACAGAGCTGGCAGCACCAGCTCTCAACTCCAGTCAATAGGCAGGCAGGCTGCTCTAAAGTCCCCACACCAACCAATTTGAGATGCATGAGCTCCTGGCAGCAAAATAATTATTTCCTCAGAGGTTCTTATTGTCTCCAGCACGCCATGAATTCTGTTCAAGTTCAATGTCAATTTATCACTCTACATTACTAGCAGCAGCTGACATCATGGGTGCAATTGTTAAAGAAAAGGGAAATTATTTCTGCCCTCGTACATTTAGATTCCCTTCCCCCCTATAACTGCAGTGAAGGGAAAAAGCTTTGAGCAATCTGAAATCACAGAATGACTCTTTCTATAAAAGCGTTGCAAACTTGTCCAGCAAACCTCTCTATCTACCACCACTGAATAATATCAGGTACCAGAGAGACCTGAAAGGGAATAGAGAGAGGAAATATGACCTGCAAAAAGGTAGTATTTTTAGAGTACAATGTAGTTTTTTCCCCTCTAATATGCAGCACATTCTTGGGCTCGATGCAGCAGGGTGCTGAGTGTCCAGCCCCTCTCTAGCAAAGCATGGCAGTGTGTGCTACTTACTAATCACAGCCTGGCACAAAAAAAAGTGCTCTGCTGAGGGAAGACCTAAGTGCCAGCACCTCACAGGATGGAGCCCACCTGCCTTCATGTCATGACCCTGATACACTGCATGACACGATTTTGCTTGGTTTTTTTGTTTTTTTTCTTTTAAATTAAATGGAGTAGTAGTAGTAGTAGTTGGCTTAATGTTAATGAGATTTTCAGAAAAAAAAAGACTTCTTACACAGGATGTATTAACCTGTGTCAGTACAAAAGTATTTTACCTTCACGTACCATGAATATTCAACTCCAAAAAGCAACTCAAAAAGCCACCATTTCAACAGAAAACTACAACAGTGAAAGACAGGACTCCTTTAAAATAATAATTCTGAAAGTCAGTATTACTATATTTTTTCCAAAGGAATCAAGTAACTTTTCAGATGTTCAGATGAAATGAGTATCAAACCAGTGCTTTTTCATAGAATCGAAAAATTCTGTACCTGCCCTTGAAATCTTGTAACTTGTTTGACAATATGGAAACCTTTCCAAACAGGGTGAGCATTCCCTGGCAATACAGGAGATGGAGGGGGGTTAAAAGTGACAAGACTGAATTTGAATCACCACTAAAAGGGAAAACAGCAACACCTATTTAATTCAGAGTGCTGAATCCTGCAGTGTGAATGGCACAATCCCACTGGCAAGCAGCTGCAGCCCAGCTCTTCTCCCTGGTGTCCACCAGCAGGACAAGGTGCGGTGGGCACCTACTGAAACATCTTAAGACAACTTTACTGCAAGAGAGGTCAAACACTGGAATAGGTTGCCCAGAGAGGTTTTGGAGACTTGACAGTATAACAGGCTCACGTAGACCCACAGTATTATTAAAATTTGATCAAAGGATAAAAACTTCTCGTTATCTTTCGATACCAGATATTGTCACAACCAGCACAGAAATTCTCTTCTGTTAGGAAATTAATCTCCATGGTTTTAAAAGCTTCAAAGATGCTTCATTATTGATTGCCTAAGCTGACTTTCCATGTCTTGAGGGCATTTTTTCTTTTTCTTCATGTTCACTCTGGCCAAATTCTTAAGCAGCAGCTTTGCCTGAACACAGAAAGTTTTGATAGCCTAACAGATGTCCACGCTGACCCTGTATTTAACATTACAAGCTAAAACACTAAATCCACAAGTACTTGAATGCTTGTCACTTTGAATCCTGCATGGCTCATCCTTCAAGACAGCCTATGACAGTCCAAACTGCCAAAGTATTCCTCTGCCATGCTGAAATTCCCTCCTCTGCTGCGTGTTTTCCAGTTTCTGATCCTCGGACTAGGTTGAAAAGGCAGCAGCCACCACAAAGCTGTAGAACAGCACCCAACACGGTCCTGAGCAAATCCTTCTGCTTACTGACAGGGTAGGGAATTTGCAGCACATGCCTGTATTACCAGAAGCTCTGCTCTAGTAGAAAGGGGAAGCAAACTCAGCATTAACAGGTCACTCATTCTGGCAACTGAGATATCCTTCTTATGTAACCCTAACATGTGAAGCTCCCTCTCCATGTGAGTGCTTGCAATTAATCATTTAGGTTCCCAATAACAAAGTGCAAACCCAAAATGTCCTCACTGACCATCCTGCTATGCTTCTGAGGTTCACTGGCACAGTGGGAACTTACTCACCTGCCATCTGGGCTAATGAAGTTGCTGAAATTGTTGTCACTCTCCTGGTAGATCACAACTGCAAAAGAGAAAGTCTCTCTGCCATGAGATTTCAAGTTAGATGGAAGCTCTGCAGCGATGAGATCTAGAAAAATCACATCCTCTTCCAGACCTGGACAACAGTACTGCCATGCCAATGTATCCTTCTGCCCATATCTGGAAAACATAACTCTTCCTATACTCTTACCTTTGTCCTGTGCCCAGTCTCCATCTCCTCCTTCCTGTTGTTGGATCTCTTTCCATTCCCATGCCCATCCGTATTTTCTGATTTCTCATTTTCATACAAATCTCCCCGAAAAATTATCACCCTTGATCAGCATAGTCTGTCTCAGACTTGCCCTAATCCTCCAAAAAACCAGTTTCTCCCAGTCTTCTACATCACATCCTCTCTATGTGTGAGGGGGGCAGGGAAATACGTCGCCCCAGGGCAGCAACAAGCACCACGCCGAGGGGAACAAGTACCAGGCCCCCAACACAGGTGATGCCTTAGGATTTTAGCTTTTATATTTTCATATATTGGTAATCCTGCAATTCTTTAGTGTGTAACTCTGAGCTCCACATAGAGTGTTAGCTACTGCTTTTCCCATTTTGGTCAGACACAACAATTCCTCTCTAGGCCCGAGAATCAAGGACACCTCACTGTCCCAGGCCCCGAGAAATGTAAACAAAAGTGAGTTGGGGGAGAGCAAACTAAGGGAATGGGACTCCACTGCCTGAAGCTGTAATTGGACAATTAACCTCTGATATGCAAATAGACAAAACATACCTGTCCAAAAAATGAAAAACGTGTGACTGTGTCCATCCTGGGTGTAGTCTCTGCGAGACTCCTGCACTGCCCAAGCTGTACCCTGTAAAGGCCTTTCAATAAATACCTACCCTTTATCCTTTCACTCTGTCTAGCCTCTGTTCCAGGTCAGCCTCTACGAGGCATCACAGGCAGAGGCAGCAGCCCCAACCAACACACCTTGAGAGTCATTCCAATGTACTTCCAGCTTCGTGGAAGCTCTGCCTACTAAAAAAACACCCTTATCTTCCCATTTTTTCCTTTTCACACTCTGTGCTAGTTAGAGCAAACAGAGGTTGAGTTGAAGGAGTGGAGCAGAGTTCAAATAGTATGGGCATCCATGGGAAGAGTGTGGTGGGGAGCTAAAGGAGAGCCTTAAGGTCAGGGATTCTTAAGTACACCTGGTGGCAACATAAAGGAGATTTACCTGCATTTCTAAAAGTAAATGGATAATCTCTTACTATGAAGGGGGGTGCTATGTACTCATCAAAACCAGTCACATAGGATTTTGCACTGCTATGGAAAAACAAATCAATCCCTTCATCTTTTTTCTTTTCAGTAGTTACATAATTAGCCATTAGTACTACAGTTTATTAAAAACGATCAGTAACATTAAATAAAGACAAAACCAAAATTCATATATGCTGTTGCAGTACTTATTCTTGAAGTAGTTAGTAATGCCATTTCTCAGTTTTCATGGAGAAGCTGGGAAATACCCAATTTCCCACCAAACCAAGGCTTTTTATGTATCACTTCAGCTTAGTCATAGCCAGGTCTAAAATTTGCAAAGACATAACCGTATTAGAAAGCAAATTTATGTCACAGATAAGTTAATTTGTAGTTGCATGTTATGGAAGAATTTTATCTTGCAGATGAAAATAAAATTACAAATACATCGGCATTCTGAGTCAGCAAGACTTTATGAAAGGCAAAGACGATCCAAGTGTTTAGACTGAAAACTAGCTGCTTTCTGAAGAATAAAAATGGTACTTCTACTACATTTAAAAAACATAATAAATTGATGACTTAAAAAAGTTTATTTGAGGACTTGGAGCTTGACCTAAGGGCTGTTCTTAGTGTTTGTAAAGCCAGGGCAATGCAAAGGTACAAAGGCGACTCCACTGCGGAGAAAAGAAGCTAAATTGTATCTCCATCGAATACTGACTTTTGTCTCTATTATGTTATATATACACACACTGCATTTCGCCAGCTTTTTTCATCCAAATAAGCCTAAAAAAAGACAGGAAGAAAAAGTAAAATATAGGATATGCAATAAATTCCCATAACTGCAAGATGGAAGATGTATAAACCCGTAACCCTGCAAAATCTATTGTTTCTCCTTCTCACCACAATCTTTGACAGAAAGTTGATGTGCATTTGAAACACGCATCAATGAAACATCTTGGCAGTAAAAGGAAAAGTCAAGCCAAAGGAAAAACTTTGAGAACACACACTTAATACATCATTTTCACCTCCAGGTTAAAAATAATGCCAGAGGTTGACAAGCAACTTGTATCAATGTAAAATCAGCTTTGCATTATGGTTCATGCAACACTTTAGTCTGTATTTAGGAGGCAAAAAATGCATTTTTTTCTACCAGATAGTCCCTAAAACACAGTTTAAGATAGTTCTGAGATTAAAGAAACTGAAGTCTTTTCATATGCTATTGACAGGTGGTGTTTTGGTTTTGTTGTGCTTTTTTTTTAAAGTGCAGAAAAACCCTCCAGCCAGCAAAGCATCCAGGCAGCTGGAAAGGCAAGCATTCTTCTAAGGTGGATTATGTGACAGTTGGTTACACCTATTTCTAACACTTGCCTGCGAGATAAAATGCAAATACAAAATCTCCCGATTACTTATGATCAATAAAGAAACCATACAATTTTGGGCTTCAGTAGTCTATTGGCTTGGAGTCCTGGCCAAAATCCAGCATCAGTAAGTACATTGAGATGCATCCTGTTACCCTTAAGCTGCATTCAGCAATATTACCTTGTTTTCATTTTCTTTCCTGCATTTACAGATGTAAATGTTGTGTGCGTGAGCACTGGGGAGAGAATTTTAGTGAAGTTCTACATGTGTATGGAGAGACCCTCCTTCAGAAACCTTTCCATCAAATCCATAAATTACAAACAATAAAATCTTGCGTAACCCCACTTCATATCAATGATTAAAAATATAATCAGTCTTTAACACAACAAAGGAACACAGGCTGGGAGACAGCTGTAGCTGCTGCTGGCGGCCTCCAAATGCTCCCAAATGGACAGGTATTATACTCATCATCAGGATAAATGAAAAAAAATATTTATTGTTTTCACCTGTAGAGTTAGAAGCTACATCCTTCAAAAACAGAAAGTGTAGTTTAGAATACCTCTGTGTGCATTTTACATGCACTGAAGTTATGGGAAATCTGCAAGAGAGACTGATTGTTCTTTGGTTTTTATTTAGAAATTATTATTATTATTCTTAAAACAGCCTGGTTTTGGTAAAGCAAAGAGACGTGTAGAAGTATGAGAGTAACAAGATATGAGAAACTCATTAACTGAAAGGGGAGAAGCATGAAGGTAAGCATGAAGATAACAAGGTGATTAAGAAGCATGACAGAAAGGACCAGAGAACCTAGGAGAGGTAGAAAGGCAGAAAAAAAAAAACCACACGGAAAGCAGGTCAGGACCAGGAGTTCACACGGCAACCAAAAGGTACAACATTTGAAAGAAAATCAGCGATGGAACATGATGCCCCATATAACGTTCGCCCTACTGCTGAGCAGGGAGAAACCTCAGGGAATGTTCTCCCCACTGACAGCTGGACAATCTTCTTTCTCAGCTGGTGGGTTTTCTCTGACAAAGCAAGAGCCTAAGTGACTGACCCACTCTTATTTATTAGCATCCTGACAAAGGGACATCAAGCACCTGCAACGTGTCCTGGCTAGACCCTGGGCACAGAATCACTTCTTCCTATGCTGCAATCACCACAGAAAGAACATATCACACTGTACCTGATCCCAACCCCACCAAAGGCAAGGAAAAGGCTGCTGCTTCAAATGACTGTGAATAAAATCTGAAATGCACAAGGAACACAACATACTGACTCAGACTCTGCCCTGGGCTACTATCCAGGTGATGGGACCTGTGCCCCTTCACAGCTGCCTGCCCCACAGCAATGGTTGTGCTGCCTCTGCAAGTCTCTTCAGGTGCTCCTGAAACCGAGAGCACTTTAAACTTTTACCTTGCACAAAAAATAAGACATGAATACTTTAAATTCATTTTGCTTTAAAAGAGAACTGCAGGGCATTTTATAATTAGCTACTAACCCAAGGAGCCAATGCTGCTGTATATCTAGACATTTTTATGAAATGGCTAACTCTTCGGAAAACGGATCAATGAAAACAAATCACTGTTTCCCATTGGTGCAGGCTGACTTTCCTGATGCCCCAGGATTTATAGCAGCCTGAAGACCTGCATTAGCTACAGACCAAGCAACCTCAATGTCTAGCAGCTTTAATGCCAAATAAAAGCATTCAGCATCACTTCAGCCACAGCAAAGCATGTCTTTGGAGAACTCACTGGACAAACAAGTAGTGGAATGATACTGGATAGGCAGAGAAGCATCTGGGTGATAAAGGTTTCTAGCAATACTGTATTTATTACTGACAACTGCTGCAACATGGCAAATGCTTCCTACACACATGGTCCTTGCTTACGAAGCTCAAATTCTATCTTCTCTGGTACAAAACACATAACTGAACATAAAATTAAACATAGGAAGAAATGAAGAGGGGAAGAAAATTGTTCTTTCAGATCACAAGTTTTGATGTGGTCACCTACTGCATTTTAATAGCATCAAAAAGAGTAAATCACTTCTACTACAGAAAAGAAAAATCCACAAAGATATGCTTTGGGGTCTATAATATTTCTTGGAAGTATTATTTGGTTTTTATTCCTCTGTCAGCACATATATCACTTCACCAGCCGCCCTCCTATTTCCTTTCTCTCTGGAAGAGAACACTTCCTGCCTTGCCCTAGAAAGTATGAAACGTTTGGAACAGAAAAGCTCATTTTTCCACTTCATCAGATGCTGCTCCTGTTCAAACTCATCTCAAGAAATACTGCCTGTGTTAGTGGTCTGCACACTCTCTTATTTTCCCATGCCAAGAAGTCAGCTAATAATGCCAGAGACAAAATTTCTTCCTGCTTCTGTCCAGTTCACGTGAAAGTCAGCTGTGGTTGTTGTATAAAATCACGTAGAAAAGCAGAAAAAAAAAGGATGATGCCAACTTCAGTAAAAAGAATCTCTGTTCTCCTATGTAGCCATTCGAGATTTAAAAAGAAAAAAAAAAAAAGAAGAAAAAAGCAGCTGTAGCAACATTATTTTAAATTGAAAGCACAAATCAGATTCAGAATCCAATGTAGCCCGTAGCCCATCTGTGTCTAACATCAGAGGTTCTCACCACTCAGTTATTTTACTGCTTTCACTAGGGATGCTGCCCACAGCACTTTCACAGGTGCCCAACACTGGTTTGCTCTATCAGTACCAGTGCAGGCCTGCTCACATCCCAGCATCAACCTCTGGCTGCCACTACAGGTACCAGCCCTGACAGCTCTCCTGAACAGCACTGGATGTGGGATTTTTTTGGCAGGAATTGGACCTCATACACCAGCAGCACTGAAGCCTGGCAGCATGTGACTCCCAAATTTCGAACCACGTGTTGATTCACAAGAGTCAAAACCAAAGGACAGAAAGAGCAGGGCAGTAGTTCAAAGCCACATCTGGCTGCCACTTGGAGAGATCAGCCTGGAAAAGGCACTCTAAAACCATGCACATAGACTGCAGATGGAAGCAGCAGCCAGTTTCATCTTGTGAAACCTCCTCTGGGGAATGCTGATCCCCAAAATGATACAATGGATTATTTAGGCGCGCTGTGTGATCTTTACAGTACCCAAAATTTGTATGCAGGCACACAGAGACGTGTTTAGTCATGCACTCAGTACATCCAGGTGTCTACAGTTCACTAGTTACTCCCTTCAGAGAAATGTGTTTATAATAAATGACAACTTCCCTTTCAGTAAGATTTACACCATATGATCTGTATTCAGTGGAGAAGAGCCAACAAGTGGGTTGAGTTACAGTTCTCCTCCTTGGGGGAGGAGTGCTGGGAGCAAAGGGGGGAAATCACAACTTTTTACTTTGAACATTTGGACAACGTAGAAAATAGTCTGATCTGTTATGCCTCTTTTCTCAAAACACGCAACAAGCACCCCGTATTAGAGAAGTTCCAAGGAAAGGTTTCAAAGCTGTTGGTAGCAGCACGCCCCTCTGGAGACTAAATAGTACTCAATTTTGTTAAAGATAGAAACTGCTGCTCTAAATGTTCTGGAGGGTAACAACTACATTTTACAGGACCTCTGTGGAAATTTTTAAACGAGGCTTTAAATACCCTCATTAAATTTCATGTTTGTTTTTTTTAGCATTGTTGTTTCTGTGGCTGGTTGGTGTTTGGTTTTATTTTAAAACAAAGATTAAAGAAAATCCCATTTATAAACTTGGAAAACTTGTAATGGGACATAATAAGAGTCCAGAGAACTCAAAATTTCTCAGGATCTAAAAGGAGCATCATTACCAACCCATGGCTCAGGTTTTGCACAGGTTTTTTTCAGGTTGGCGACATTTGCAGCCACTACAGTGTCAGAGAGCCGGAGACCCCACCTTCTCTCTACTGACTGGCAGGATTAATTTGATTAACTTATCGATTGTATGTTTTATATTCTTCAGAGATTGTGAGTATTCTTTTTTTCTTGTAGGGACATTAAACTATTAGAAAAATCTTTTGCTAAGCGTATCTGTTGAGATAAACCATTATTAGAATTAGCTACATTATTGCAGCTAAAGACAAGGGAGATATTTCCTCTCCCAAATTTATAGTTTTATAATTGAGTATGTCAATTAAGATCTAACCAAGATTTAGCAGGCAGTAGCTGAGGGTAATTACTGCAAAGTCATTGAGGTAAAGAGATGTGCCTTATTTTTCTAGTAGCTGAATTAATTTTATCTAGCCGTTTTGTACAGAGCCCATCTTCTTTATGCAACTTTGCTGCTTATTTGCAAGATACTATACTCTACATTAGCAGGCCAGAGGATGGTACTTTCCCATTATGGAAAATTTTATCATATGTGTTATTAAAAATCCCCCCCACCCTTTTATTTAGCTATGTGAAATCAGAATGTATTTTCCTTTTTGTATTCTCATGCTGTTATTTATGGTACCGCACTTGCAAGTAGAAGATAGATCTGTGTGTTACTAGATGGACACTTAAGTCTGGCATGTTGTCAGACACAAGCTGTATTGTAGGACATCTCATTGTGATTTGTGGTTTTCTAGATGTGTGACTCGGCCAAATCAGAGCAAGTTTTCACCAAAAAAAAGTGCATGGTGTCACTCAGCCTCCACACCAACTCAGTATTAAGGTTTCAGTGAAAGGTCTAAAGGGCTCTGTTGATGGGAGACCCTCATTATAACTACAAGAATTATTAAGTGACATAAGTCTAGTACTCACTTCTGCTTTGCCATAATACTCACCTAAACTTACCCAAAACTGATGGAAATTAAACCTAAGGAACACATTACCTACTAGCAACAGGATTATGTCTGACAGCTTTCCCCAATAACTCACTCACCAGAACTGGAAAGATCCTCATCTGTCTCCAAGTATGAGGCAAAGCATGGGTTTATTTCTGCTGTTCAGAGCAGTAAGATTGTATTAGCTGTACAACAGCCCAATATTATCACACAGCAAGGCAGCATGAACTATAGCAGAAGAGGGGCTGAAAGAAGGAAATCAATGGGTATTTAAAACACCATTTAGTTGATTTACCTGTGGCATGAAGCACTGTCGTTTAAAAATCTCTCATGGAGATGTCTCTTCTCCAAATAAATGCCTGTACTGAGGAGATTATTTACTAAAAGGCTTTTAAATGCTGCCATTAAAAGCAACACATTAAAATCAATTAAAAGGTTTTATAAAAACACCAATCTTCTTTCTCATTTCCGATGCTCTTGCCAGCATCGTTTCACCCTTTCATACTCCTGCTAAAGCCAATGAGGTGTTTTTCCCCAATTCAAATAGCACAGAAGGAATAATGTTCTAGTTATTACAAGAAAACCTTGTTCTACGCACCAAGAATTGTTCCCAGATGGGGAGTGGGGAGGAGGGAACTTTCATTTAATTTTAGGGCTCTCCTGCATAACACAGGTTTACCTTGTGTAGGTGTTGGGGAGGAAGTAGATTGAGTCTCATTACGCAGAATTTGTCGAGGATTTTTGATTACCCCCAAAAGACAAGAGCAACCTATTAATATTAATTTAGGAGTGGAATGCACGTCATCTAACTTAAGCCATAAAAAACATGACTTCTCAGGTCACTTCTCACTCTTCCACAAAGAAGAGGGGAAGGCACACGTATTTATTAAAAATGTACCTAAACTCGGAGCTTAGAGTACATAAATTTTAAACAAAAAAAAATCACACTGGCAATTTGTCAATGAAAATTATTCAGCTTTCAGCACTTTCCAGCTTACAGGAATAACTCATGTTCCTGATTGTGACAAGTCTCCTTCAGGTAGCTGAGCTTGCTTAGGTGAAAAACACAGCATTTACACCAAGAAGAAAGCATGGTAAAACTGATGGCTGCACCACAGCTGGCATCTTGAGACAGTCAAAAAGAATGGAGTTTCCTTTATGCTTATTCCTTCTCCACCTTTTTTTTGTTTTGGCTAGCCTTTGGGGAACTAAAGTTTTTCTCCTCTCTTCCAGCATGAAGATGCATACTCTAAGCAGCAGTTCTATATCTACAACAACAAAAATATGTCTGCAATGAAAATTTCTCAAGCCTCCTCTATCTGTCAGCAGGGTGAGGCTGAAGGTCAAAAGCATCATGGATTCAGGTCCTACAACAGCGAGGAAAAAAAAAGCAAAAACAAAAAGAGAAGGGAAAAAAAAGCAAACTCTGCATTATTTTTCTGCTTAGCACAAGAAAAAGAAGCAGACAGAGATGTCTCAAAGGAGCAAAATTTAAAATTCCTTATAAATCACAAACTAATTTAAGAGTTCCACTTGTAAATCTCAGAAAATCATCATGTGTTGAGTTTGTGTGGCAATTTGAAAGACATGCAATTCTCCATTCATAGCCAAGCAGTCGGATTATCTGTTTTGGAAGAAAAATTCCACTCATTCACAGCCTTGGAGCACAAATGGAGCTTCTATAAGAAATAATAATTAGAGTGGGGAAAGTGAGACCTCAGGACGGTGCTTCTCTGCTAATTCAGTCGAATTTCACCCACTTGTTCTAGATGCAATAGTTGCTCTCAGGCTGGAAGGCAAAGAAACGTACCTCATGCTCAGCTCATCTATTGTTTGGCTACTAGGACATTGCCATTGTTTCACATTTCTGTTCGGGGGGGTAAAAAAAAAAAAAACCAACAACAAACAAAACACTACTTTTGTCTGGTGGGTTGTTGGGTTGGGGTTTTTTTCACTTTTCTGTTTGGGGGTAAAAAAACAACACACTGCTTTTGTCTGGTGGGTTGTTGGGGTTTTTTTTTTCACAGTTCTGTTTGGGGGTAAAAAAAAAAAAACCAACAACAAACAAAACCCTACTTTTGTCTGGTGGGTTGTGGGGTTGGGGTTTTTTTCACTTTTCTGTTGGGGGGTAAAAAAAAACAAACGATATACTACTTTTGTCTGGTGGGGTGTTGGGGGCTTTTTTTCCCACATTTCTATTTGGGGGTAAAAAAACCCAAACAACACACTACTTTTGTCTGGTGGGTTGTTGGGGTTTTTTTTTTCACTTGTCTGTTTGGGGGTAAAAAAACCCAAACAACACACTACTTTTGTCAGGTGGGTTGTTGGGGATTTTTTAACCATTCAAAGCAGCTACAAAATGCCGTTTCACTTCCTCATGCAGCAGGTCTCTGCTATGTTTCTGCTTCCCAAAGCTCACAACTCTACGGAAAAGTCCTCAAGGGCCCCCGAGTTCACGCAGTGTTTTGTGAGGATACATTACTTCAACACAAGAGATTTAAAACCCCAGAGCGAGTCCTAAGAGGCAACTTCCCAGCAGCTCAGATTAAGCGACAGAGGGCCGGGGCAGCGGAATTTGGCGGCGGGCAGCCCGTTGCAGAGGCCTGGATGCACTCGCACAAAGGCATCCTCATTCTTTCAGGCTCGGGTTTTATCAATGAGCCGAGCGGATTCCGGGCGCTGTTCCCCGCGTTGCCTAGCGCGGGGACGCTCATTGAGGCTTTTATCGCAGCCCAGGTGCCACAAAGGAGGGGCCCAGCAGCACATCAAAGCGGGGCAGCGGCAGCAGCGCCCGCTCCCACCGCGCTGCAGCCGCCAAGGGCGCCCCGCTCCGCTTCCCGACACGGGAAACCCCCGCAGGGGAGCCCGGCCCGGGCTCGGATGGCACCCTGATCCCCATCGCTGCTCCAGGGGCGCGTCTGTGCGGGGACAACGGGAGCGCACTGCTCAGGGTCTTGTACCTGCCCACGCACAGGCAGGATGCCGGTGACAGATTACGCTCCTGTGCCAAGGGGAACAGAAAGGAGCACACTGCAGTCACGTTTAGACCTGATGCTTCTTACACAAATCCTTCATCCCTCTCTTTAATAACTCTAAAACATCAGTTTTGACAAAGAGCTAAAAAATATATCGATATCGGAGCTACAAAGGATGTTTTCTATCATCTGTGCTTCTCTCTTCCTCCCATCAGCAGAGAATTATTTCCTCCAAATGGGTTTGGGAGGGCTTTCTATGATTTAGTTTGGATGATACCTCTTCTGAAAGATTAGTCCACATACAAATAGATACCTCCATTAAATCCTGTTTTCTACTGTCTAGTTTTTGTATCTATCCTATTAGTTCTAATTATGTCTTTTTTGAGATGCCCCAGAGCCTTCTGCTACAGCACAGAAAGAAGTAAAACTTTCAGATTTTGTCCCTTAAAAATAAAAATAAGTAGCACATAAGGTTAGTTAGTACATGTTCTTTCACATCCTTCAGTGTCCCTACCCAAAAATAAATATAACCTTTTTTTTTTCCTAAGAGCACACTGCAAGACAATACAGAGCAAGGACTTCACAGAAAAAGATGATATCACAAAAACTTCTAGTGAAGGGAGCGAGGAGAAAAGTTAATTAAAAACTAAGGAGCTTTGTGGGGGCTAAATCAATCTTTGACATACTGGAGGGTACAAATCTCTTTCAATGCATTTTGGGACTAATTTTTATTCTCAATCAGCCACCAAAATTCAACTCAAAATATAGAGAAGTAATATTTTATTTAGGAAGTTAATAAATCTTGTGTTAAGCTTATTACTATAGCACATGGTGAACAGGAAAATTTTGTGTTGAAGCTAGTTTTCATAAGTATGCCACACCACCCCACACAGAAACCAGAACACCTGGGAATTAGATTCTGATTTTTTACCTTCTTCAGATACCACATAAGATGGAAGTGTTGATTTTCCCAAGCTCTGTAGGGCCAAACACCGGATTATACACTATTAAACACAAGTTCTTCTAACACGTTCCACACAGATCTTTATTTTCTATGTGCTGAAGACAAAAATAGATGTCTTCACCTATTTTCAAATAGGTGAAATATTTAAAATTTCAGGTTCATTATCTGCAGTTAACAATACTTTGCCAACTCTTGTCTCTTTGTTCAAACAACAGTCTGCAGAAAATTTCCGTACCCTGAAATGTGAATCCCAATCCAGTTTATCCAGGCTTATGAATACACGTATTAGTCTATATCATGGCCAGACCATTGCATTTGTAGATGGCTATTTCCCCCTGACAAGGGAGAAAACTGTGTTCCATCTCTTAAGCAGTAAAGATAACAATGCCTCAGAGATGTGGAGCTGAAGCATGCAACAGAGGTTTCCACAAGTTAAGGAGGACGTGGACGTGCTGCAAAGTAGGCAAAAAAAATGCTCTTGCAGACACATCTGGATCTGAGGCTGGACAAAAACCTTCTGCCCAGGTTTGTTTTACTGTTACCAGGTCAACTTTAAAATGTAAAAGCTCTAGAAGTACTATGTTTATAGAATACTTTCAATTTTACCTCTGTTGAGAGGGTACCTTCTATTTAAAACCATGGAGGTCATTCTTATTGTGGCAAGTGATTCCAGTGGTAAGAAAACTGAAGGAAGGCAGTGAAGCTGTCAGCAGAATGGCTTTCCCCAGCTTTGGGGTTGAACCATGTGTGTTTATGTGGCCAGTTAAAGCAATGAATATTTCAGATGAAATCCTAGAACACCTACCCAGCTGAGCTCACTATTAATTTAAAAAGTCATAGCAGTCAAGGGATAATTGTATATAATCAGGCCATGCAAGCAAACAAGGAGGCAGCTTATTTACAGAGACTATTCTGTTGGCAAGAAAGACAGCATTACCAAAATTAAATGGATAGAGAACTTGATGCCAATATTATACATAATTCAACAGCATCCCAATTACATTGCCCTTCTATGTTTTTCTGAGCTTGCAGTGAGAAATGGAAGAGACTTTTCCATATCTGTGCCATGGCCCTTCTAGCCTCTTGCTCTCCTTGCCAGCCAGTATTTACAATACAAATCAGAAGCATCTATAAATATCTTTCCTGTTTTTTTCATTAAATAGTCCAAGTCCCCTGATGTAGGGCTAGTGTTTGCATCCAAGGGGGAAAACCAGAAGCAAACCTGGGAAATGCCTTGCTCAAAAGGCAGGGACTGCATGTCAGAACATGGGTTAAAACTAAAGAAGCTTTTTTCTTTATGTTCATAGCACTGCGTTGTAATTATCCCACTAGGGCATTAATCTTTCCAACCACAAATAGCTGATTTTATGTATACCCTTGTTATGCTAAAACTGCTCTTCCACAGCAGGAGGTGCTGTGCCTCACCTGATTTTCTCTGCAGCTGGAAGATCCATAGCCCTGAGCAGATGAAGCCAGAACAGGGGTGCAAAGCCCTGCATGCGATGACAAGTGAGGCTGCTGCCACAGAGACATCATTTGCAATCCAATGGTTGACACATCAATTTCAATCACAAAAATCAAATCTTAGTGTAAGTTTGCATTTTTTTTAATTAGACATGTTGCTTTTATGAGACATTCTAAACAGATTAAAGCCGTGGGAAAACAGACCTAGCTCACTTCTGCTTTTCAGAGCCCCTTCAAGCCCTCACATTTAAGTGGGGCCAAACAACTCCAGGAGAGCCCAAAGAAGTTGGGGGAGAGGATACAGGCTAGTGACTCCTCCCAGCAGGCACCAAAAGCCACTGTGCTATTTCAGTCCCAGAACCCTGAAGTACTTTCCCCAAGAGACCTGAGCATCTGACCCTTGCCTAAGAATATCTTCCTCTGTGGGAAGGGCAAGAAAAAGAGGCAGCCAGGCTGAGGAGAAGAAAGAAGAGGAAGCTGCAGGTGAAGGGGTGAAGGGAACAGCAGCCACACAGGGATCAGGGGAAAAGGGACAACTAACTAGTGCTTCACAAAAGTCAAAGAATTAAAAAGACAAAGATGAAATAAAATTGTTTTCAGGGCAGATGGAGCCGGCACAATGCTGCAGGGCTCTGTGCTAAAGCCACCCCGCAGGAGCAGAGCAGGGCCATGGCTGGCAGCAGTGACACAAGTGGCAGCAGCAGCTCCAACCACGCACCACAGTGGCTCCTGCCAGATGTCTGCTGGCCCTAAAGTGGTGAAAACCCAGGGGTTTTAGTAGTGAGAACCCAGGGGGGTATCAAACAAGAACAAGTTTCTTCTTGCATTGCCAGCAGAGGTAAAGAAGCTGTTATATATCATTCTGCTGGGCTTCAAGATCCTGCAGGTGGAGAGCACTCTCAGCTTTCTGCCATAGCAGTAGGCAATCTCCTCCCAGCCTCCATCAGCCTCTCAGTACAATCCCACTGAGACCTGGAGGAATGCCACCCAAGAAAAACCCCGAGAACCTGGCCCACCATTTCCACAAATGGGGCGTCCTGGCGCTGCAATGGATGCAGGAGGAGGAAAAGAAGTTTCTCCTGTTTTGTAAGCATTCACAGTGACAGCTGAATAAGATGCACTGCACAACACCAGTGCCTGTGTAATCACACTGACATATTCAAGGCAAGCACTGCTCACACATGCAGGGCTGCCTGAAGCAGGAACCCCATTGTAGTATTACATTGCATTAAAGAGGGAAAAAAACAAACACATTGCACTGGAAAAGAAAATTTAAAAATACTGGCTTGAACAGAGTTTCATAGGAAAAATGGAGAAGGAGGCTACAGTTTGATAGTACTGGCAGCAGCACGGGTGTGGGCATACACAAGTTCAGGTCTTTGTCTGGATCACAATCATCCTTGATGCAGAGCCACTACAAGTATGGCAGGAACTGAAACCTGGTCTGTCTCACATCTCTGCAAGCTCTCATTCCAGATGCCAGGAGAGGGCTCTGACTGTCAATGGCAAGGCAAGGCCAGAGGGTGGTGTTTTCTTCTCAGACTAGTACCTCCAGGGCTATTAGTAAGTTGAACAGGTACTACCTCGAAAACACCACCTGTCTTGGGGCCTTTCACAGTCCTCTGCTGAGCAGGAAGAATGTAGACTTGAGAAAGGGTTTTCCACAGGCACCATGAAAAGGAAGGAAGGGAGTGTACTGCTATTTAATTGGTTCTTGTTCTTCCACACAGGAAAGCTGATCCTGGAGGATGCAAACTGAATAAACAAGACCTTAGCCTGCAGGCCTTGAGCAGCAATCCTGCACACTGTCAGTTTAAAACTCTTTGAAAAGGGAAAGAAGTAATGGCTGCAGAGCTGTAGGGAGTTGGGTCCATTTTGATTGCTTCTCCTGTAGCTGCTCCAGCTTGACCAGTTCTGAAGGACCATAGTAATTTGCCATACACAAGATGGAACACAACTATTTCTTCAGCCATGGCTTAATTATCAACAGTAGTACCTGATACTCCCCGAGTACTGAAATTACAAATGAAAACCAAGCCACTATTATCCCCCAAGGTCCTGTAGATGGTACATTCATGTCTTTGTGACCAGTGGGACTAAATTAGTCACCCGAAACTAGGATATATAGCATGCACTGAGTGCACACAGCTATTAGTATTTCTGATAATCAAAGTTACCTAATCTATTTTAGCACATTTGACTCTGATGTGACATACCAAACAATGCCAACATCTTGCCCACTATCTCCAGTAAAAGTAATTGTAAGTTTCGTATGTCGTGTATATGAATGTTTTTGTATCAAGGTGACATTCATTAAAAAAAGAGAGACTGTGCTGAATCGCACCTCTCCTTTTGTTTAAGGTTAAGAGAGAATATTGTGCATTTGATAACTTATCCCTTTAAACTTGTTTCCCTCCATGGGGTTTGGTTTCGGTGTTTTTTTTTCTTCCGTGAGAAGCAATATTAAAGGTAACAGAGACTTTAGTGCCGTCAAGGAAGGAAAAAACTTCTCAAACTTCTGGACATACTTTTCCAACTATTCTAATAATGTACTGAGGGAGTTAGAATTGCCTTTCCAATGAACAGGGTTTTAACCTACAGGAAGACTTTTAAGACTATTTGCATTCACTGCTGTTCAGGTTTCTGGACTAATGACATGGGAAACATCTATTTCTCCCCCATTACCTTGGCAAACAGGCAAATACAGAGTACAGTCTTGCTGTAGATTGATACACTACAGTAATTCCCTGTTGTGCTTTTTAAGGTACAAAGAAAAGCCAAAGACATACACATTAATTGCCTAGTGCAAACCTTCCAATAAAAACAAATAAACACAAGACAATCCATGCACACCTCTTGAAGACTATTCTTCTTACATTTTCCAGGCATGCACAATCTGCTGGTCACATGAAGACTACACGCACAGAGCTGGAAGGCACCACATCCCTGTCTACTTTGCAGTTACTCTTCAGAAAAATTCCACGTCTCATCACGCTCAGGAAAGTGAAAGCCAGTCTAAAAGCATATACCAAGTTACTCTGGCCTTTTTTACAAGTAGAAGAACAAAACCTCTCCATCCCATTTTTTGGGGGGTAAAAGCAAATAGAGGTGCCTAAGGAGCAGCTTTAACTAGTCTTTCAGGCAATTTACTGGGATCTGTAGTCAGCACCAGCCCTTAAAAGATGCGATTAATTGTCATAGCAACCAGGGCATCGAACCACATGCACTTGGGCTGGGATACAGGGACAGCAGTGTGCCCTCTTACCCACACACGCATCTCAAAAGGGTAACGGGCTCCTCGAGGGGCTTCATTGTTTGGGCACAGTTAATCCTCTATAATAGACCCTCTTAACCAGGCAAGGGGGACTCTCCCCTTACTCCCCCTTCCTTTACAGGAAATATTGAAACCATGGTGCTGCTGTGGCTGTGGAGGGAGGCTGCATGTTGGGGGAGGAAGAGGAAAGGAGAGAGTTGGACAGACAAACAAAACTGGGGATTATCATGTAGTTTGGGGTCCAGATAGGAATTCATCTTAAGAACTGACATACCACTTTTTCCTGCATTGATGATGTATTCTCTTTACTCATACCATAAGCCTTTCATCTTCTTTCCCTCTTTCAGGACATTGCCACCACTGAGTTTATAAAAACAGCCCATGTGGTTATACCACAGCACATCTGCAAGCTGGTTCATTGGCTATCTCTGCCTGCCTAAGATCAGAGCCGAGCCGTGGTCACCAGGAGACACCAAAACAGCAAGAAGCAGGTCCTTCCCTCCATGATGATTTATTTCTATGCCACAGAAGCATACTTAAGCACAGACAGGCAAAGTAAGATGGAGGTTTTTGTTGTGTTGCATTTCTCCACTCCCAACAAGTGGGGTTCAAACACTGGCAGAATTTACCTGAAAGCTTCTTCCCTAGCTTCCTGCTCACTCATTTTGGTATCAAAACACAAATCGCTGTATAATGCCCTGTAGCAAGGTTGCTGGGCTTGGTGGTATTTCTTTGTGTGGTTTTGTTTTGTTGGCATTTTGGGGTTTGTTTGGTTTTTTCCCTGGGGGTGGGAGGGGTGAGGTGTTGTTATTTTGTTTTCTTTAAAAATCAACAGAGTCTGTACTCCTACTAATAGACACCTTCCCAGTCTAAACAGGATCACTCCCTTTTCCTCCTTACCTGTGCTTTTGGTGCTCTAAAAACAACAGCTTTGCCTTCTGCAGGAGAGAAGAAGTTGTTGTGAAGTGATACACTGGAACTGTGCAGCACCTCTGTACCACAGTACTACGAGTGAAAATTTAACAGCTAGAAAGATACAGGATCTATTTGGAAACATGACTAACAGAGAAATGCTTCCAGAAAACTATCTGTGTCAGTAAAATGTTGTGACCATTCCCAAGGTGGCAAAACTGGTGGATATTTTGCTCTTAAGGAATTATTTTGGTAACTGAAGCTATGGGATTGCAGATCAGAGGCACAGTTTTGGGAAAGTTTGTGCATGGCTGCTGGCTCCATGAAGAAGGAGGTCAGGGAATGGCAATAAGCCTCCAAGATCACATTAGCCAAATAAAAACAGCTATTCACACTGTACTATAGGCGAGTGCTATAATACACCACATGGAAAGGGAGACAAACCAGTTCAGTGGCCACTGATTTTGGCCACCACTGATTTGGCTATTTTTCTAGTCAGTCACAGCAAACAAGTTACTGCACACCTTGGCAGAGAGGCAGAAGTGAGTCACAAAGCCCACAGGAGCACTGCAGCACACCAGATATAATGATTTTAGACCTGCTGAACACGTGCCTCCTCTTTCATGGATAAGGCTCCCCTTCCATTTTCTAGCAACAGGGAAACACATAGCATGTTTATACTAAGGTTTTTCACAAATGCCTATCCTCATTGAACTAAGGCCTGCCTAAAAATAAATAAATTTAACCTGTAACAAAGAAGACTACTGTCAATTTACGGCTGCATCACACCTCTACTGTCACCTCCAACAGCAAGTACTTACAGGTCTAACAGCACACATTTTTCCAACAGCTCCATTCAGAACTACACTACCTGGTGTCTGGGGTGGGACTTTTTCCTCTCTGCGTATACTCATGCTATTTCCCCCCTTCCTGAGTGAATTGGCTACAGCTGACTGTTTACCAGCTGTCAATACCCAACAGGTCTCACATGTGTTCATCTTTTCAGGACCATCAGCACTAAGGTTTGTAACAAAGGAGAAGGCAGTACAGCATGGGCAGGAGGGAGCTGAGGACTTTGGCAATAAGCAGAGTTAGCTCAGATGTGGTATTACAATACAGATGAGCCAAATAAAAAGCCTGAGGACATAGAAATAAATACTTTCCCTTCCTTCCTTCCTTCCAGTTTCTCTTATCTCCCATCTCTGTTTTCCTCACCTCCTCTGCCCTTGCTCCTCTCTGCTCCCTGCTCACAGCCTCCTTCCTTTCATCATCAGTCCAGGCACTAGTCTAATCAAAAGTTAGCTAAAAACCCAGTTGCAACAGCAACCTTTTTCAGCCAGGTTAGTGATCTGTGATTTTAGTGATCTGCGTGTGACAGAAACCAGACCTGGCTTAGTAAAAGCAGAAGGAGCAATTTGGCCAGGAGCAGGGACGAGACAGAAGTGCAACCTCCTTTTGGCAGTTCATGATACCCTGTCCAAGAACAAACTCGTTCTTTAGCCTTAGTTCACATTTGTCTTACCTAGCTCTATAAAATGACTGAGAAGTTGAATCTTCACATGAGGTAACTTCTGACCCTCTCCTAACAATTTCTAGGCATCAATGAAGGTGTGATGGATTTGGAAATGGTTTCTTCCCTCCATCACTGCTTCTATTTTTTGTTTTTTACAGTCTCCTATTAAACCAAATCAATATTTGTATGCATGTGCATTATTCATACAGTGCACATATTCACATTGTAAGTATCTCAAATAATAGTCATGCAAATCTCAGAAATTCTTACAACTTTATCTCTAGCACATTCTTAGCTCCATTCCTTTTGTTAGCAGAGTTTCACACACAATGTGATGAGCTTCAGCCAGGATCAGCTCTTCACCAAATGATTGCTCTCTGCTGCCATACACGTCTCTGATGAAATCAGTGTAACTTGTCTTTGGAGGCAGGAAAAAGGGCTAGCTCACTAACACACCTTCTAAGGTCTGTGATGGCAACATCTTTTGTGTCTGGGTAACATGGTTTGTGGGATCATCTCCAGTGTCAGGAGAATTTCAGCTGCCCCAAACTCCACTTGTTCTCACCCATGTACCAGCCTCGTAGTCCATGTGTGTGTAGCCACATGATAAACTACACTGGAGAGAAGATCCATCTGGAAATACAAACCAACAATGGCAGAAATTTTTCCCATTTTTTTCCCATCTGAATCAAACCACCAACTGATTTTTTTAATGGTACTGTGCAAACAGTTCCACCAGCAAAACAAAGGGGGAAGAAGCTGGGGACAGGGTCAAGAATAAGAACAAGAAGGTAGGAGTGGAGCACAAGGAGCTCTTCTGCCACCTGTCACAGCCTCGTTCTGCAGCCCCAGATTCACCTGACACTACTTTCAGTGCCAGGACACTTCAGGTGCTGTTGGGAAACCTCTTCTTGTATTTTGACAGGAGGTACCTCAGGAAAGTTAGATGCCTTTGAAAAGCTATCTGTCCCACATCTCCCAATGCCTACATGTACTGTACACATTAATCATTTTGTTTCTTGGCAAAGTTTGCCCATAAAGTTTCAGCGAAGCACTATAGTAACTGCAAACCAGATGCTTCTGAGTACTATGCTCTGTTTTATAGCATTGTGTAGCATTTTACAAGCATTAATTAATCAACAACTCTTCCAGGTAGTTAAGTTTAATTGTCCCCATTTTACAGGTGCTGAACCAGACCCAGCAAGCTTGAGAGTTTCGCCCAGGGCCAAAAAACCAATTGGTGTCCAATTCTGGACTGTAAATCAGAAGCTACTGTATGTAACTTCTCTCCAAGTCCTTTAAAACACAGTATTTCCCCTCATCTGGTGCTGCAATACAGCTTCTCCTGAAAACAAAACAGGCAAAAGCCCAGCCCTCCCTGTCCTGCCCTGCACGAGTTGGTCAAGCTGCATTTTGCCCACCAGCTGTCCTGTAGCTTTTAGTCTTGCACAGTCAGGATGACACAAATCACCCCGCTCTGGCTTTGGTTCCAAACCCCACAGCTGGACCAGGCAGACAGTATTCATGGGGCAACTCGCCATTTTTTTAACTCTGATGCCTACTTCTGCATCATACTTATATATGATATTTTTGGGGGTGATTTTTTTTCCCTCAGTTTCCCTTTATCACCTGGCTGATCCTTTTGTGCATGCTGTATTTTGTTTATCAGGCTTGAGCTTTTAATACCCAGTAACTGCAGTGGTGCACAAGCAGCAGCTACAGTTAAATACAAGCCAAAAATTGGTCAGATAAGCAGTATACTCAGTGAATACAGCGACTTTTACTGGAAAACAAGAATTAAAGACTGTCTGGAGAAGAGTGAATTTTACAGAGTTTCACCTTACAGACGACTGGATGAAACATAATCTCTGTGCGTATGCAGGTGCTGGAGATTTCTCCACATAAATGTTTGGTGAGCTGCTTAGAATTGCATTTGAAGGCTGGGCTGAGACCAATCAGTCTCTGCAACTGTCTTCCTGAGAGTTACAGAACATTTCTGGTCCATCCAAAGGAAGGAAGGACATTATCCCCAAGCACCACTGGAGCTGCGATGGGAACAGAAATACCAGTGTTAGGACTGTCTGAAGATGTGTCTCTCCCTGCCATCGGTGCTGTCTACCAGTCTTGAACTGCAGCAAAGGCAGAGGTGATCAGATAGCTTTCTTACCCTGTATTTCTTCTGGACCCCAATTCCCTCCCTTCCCACCAGGAGCTTTCAACAGCTCAAGCTCTGGAAGCAAGTGAATGAGTTCCACATCAGTTACCCATTTCAGCTGGTCTTTGCAACTGCTCCTCAGCCAAACACTGCTGCTTCTGAAAGATAAATGCACGCATGGCCGCTGCTCAAAGAAAAACATGCAAATACACTACATTTGGCAGGCAACTCAGTATAAGTTACATTTGTACCTTTGTTCCCTCTCCTGCTCTGGGCCTGCTACACAGAACAGCAGACAAAATGCATCTCAAAGATTAGGCCTCATCTCAGAGCCCTAATTTTGCACACCTAAGTTACTGCTAGTCCCAATGATTGGAGTATGATCACGACTCATTTGATGCTTGATGCATGGCATTTTGTTCAAACAAGTGCTCACATAAATGGAAAAAAATAATCATTAAAGGACAAAGAAAAAAGACACATTTAAAATTGTCGGAGTGTAATGCTTCTCAGTAAGTGCCAGCTAAATACTCTTGAGTGTAACAGTGTTTTGGATGTTAGTAAGAACATTCATAAATGAGAAAAGAAATTGGTATTGATTCTGTGGGCTCTTGTCTCAATGCATCTATAGGTTGTAATGTAGGGATAAATCTAATAAATTAATCTAGCTGAGTAATAATAAGTTCCATTAACAAAGTAATGCATACCAAATCAATATGTATGGACAATTTCAGACATCAAATTTAACATAAATTCTTCTACAAGTTAGAATGTGCTAGAATTTATTTATTTATAATGGGAAGTTGATTTTAGGTAACTAAAACATCTTACATGCTTACACACAGTCACGGACAGAATTTTTCAGGTGAATTACTAGGGAATTAATTGGTGTCTTAAACTCAAGTAACCTCTCTAGAGCAGGAGCAACTCTAAATCCCAGAGATTTTGCTTGGTTAATATAAATCCAATGTAACTCTTCCATTTCTGGCAACCCTTCAACTACCATCATGGCACGGCATCTTACCTTGACCACTCTGCCTCAGTCCTTGAGTGCATTTCTGCTACTGCACAGTTGTTCTGCTGTCACCATTATGTTTAAATGAGAGAAAACCTGGAATTTTCCTTTTCAGTGCCAGTAAGAGGTGCCTTCATACATGTATGTATGACCATCACACCATCACACCACCTTGCCCCTGTGCTTCTAGATTAAATCCTCCAAATGTTCTGGAATCTACCGAATGTCTTTCAAGACATGATTCCCCCACCACAAACTGGATTCAAAAAGAAACCTCTGAAGTATACGGTCAGAAAAATGCTGGTGAGCACCAGCAAAAAGCAAAGCAGCTTTGGCAGAAGAATGTGAGGAGGCAGCAACGGAACAAGGTCTCCAGGGCTTCCCACCAGGTGTTGTCTGCTCTGGGACAAGCTGGACAGCACTTCTGCAAATGCTGAAAGTCCTTTTTCTACGAAGGGTCCCACTAAGCACATCAGGCACCTGACAGCAGAGGTCAGGCATCCAAAATCTGACTGGAAGTTACGTGTGCATGCCTGGTAGGTTATGCAAAAAAAGGAGGCACTTCAGCTGATCATTAGTTATATTTGGGTGATGGCTTTTTCCCCACTATATGGGATGAAGCTTGGAAACTTTTTCTGCCTGAGGGTACTTAATCCTCATACCCAGTCTGATGAAAGTTATATCTACAACATTAAAGTTTTATTTCCTTCAAGTATCAAATTCCATACCCATTAAAATATTTTCCAGCTCCCTGCTCAACTCTTCCCATCCTACTTGCTATTTTCTGTCCTTTCTCACTTTCAATCTACCCAGGACAATCCCTACAGACCTCAATATACTGGCAGCAGGGAGTTAAAAAAAACATAATCAAAAGCATTTCATGTCTGTAGCAGCAGCAGCAGTGAGAGAAAAGGAAAGGAGCAACAGGAAAGAAACCCTTAGTTTCATTACAGTGCTCAGCTTCAAGTAAGAAGAGATTTCAGAAGGCAAATGGCCCAAATCAGGCTGCAGAAGCCACCAGAAATACAGAGCTGTTTAAACTCCATAAAATACCAGGGCTTAAAATAATCACAAGGTAATTAACTTAATTTTAGTAAATATTTTCTAGCATTTTTCTCACCATTATAGGGCAAAAAAACCCCAAAAGATCCATGCAGAATAATACTGCACTCTGGGAAAGCCACAGAGGCACTGGGTAGATAAAGACTGAAATCTTGGTAAAAACCAGAAAACATAGGACAGGGTACAGCTTATGCCTTACCCCTCCTTGGAGCATTTGGCCTCTACCTTTCAGTGACCCACTTCAGGCCTCCTCTTGACGAGTTAAGCATCTACCTCCTCTCTTCAAAAAAAGGAGAGAGAACTGCCCCTGCTTCTGCCTTGCAGCCACCACTCTCATTCAGCCCATCCCAGCTCTCTCAAACTCTCCCTTTCCCTGAAAAGCTCTGAGACAGCCACCTCAAGGCTATATTAAGGATCAGAATTTTAGTTATTAGGCTGGAGAGATCCAGGAGTGGAACTGTGGAGCTCTCTTCTGCTTGGAAGAGTTGATTAAGAGGTATCAGAGCAGGAAGAGATTCTGGTATCTGCCTCCCACAACGTCAACGGCTTCTTCTCTATTTCCCTAAAGAGGGGAAAACATTTACACCCCTCTTAACTCATATTCCATTTCTACCAAATGGAAAGCAGAAAAAGCCAACTCCCATCAAAAAACACTTGCCAGATGAGAAAACTAACAAAAAATGACCGTGGCACAGAAGATAGCACCCTTTTAAAATCAGTGCAGCCAAATTGCATACAGTGAAGCTTCTGGACACACACACAACAGCTTCTTTGACAAATGAATACCAAAGAGGACTAATTAAACTAATGGCCCTCACTAAATGTTTCAATTTTTTTTTTATTTTCATTATCAGGTGATACTAGCTTACAGCTTGAAATTAACGCTAGGGTTATGGTCTTGCTACTGGACATAAGTTACTTAATTTATCTGTATTAGAGATACAGCAATCTCAAGCATAGCATGCTTTTTTAAATGAACACCTTGAAGCCTGAAATGCCTTGGAAGCTGAGCTGGGGAAAAAAAAAAAGCATCTTCTAGTTGCAAACTTTTAATTTTCAAAATTTCTCATGTCTTGCATTAAGACAAAACCATGACCTTTTGAGGTTCTTCATCCCAAGGGAACCTCACAGTACATGTGTTAACAGCAGCCTTCAGGGATGCACAAAGCAGAGTTAAACATGGTCTCCTACATAAGTACTCCCATCACCAGATTACCATCAAGTCTTACTTGCTCTCCATCCCAAAAAATCTAGTCTGGACATAAGAAACCTTACTGAACATGCAGTCTCGAGAAAGACCAATCTTTCTTGACAAGGTTTTGACTTACCTCATTTTCTGAAAGGAAAAAAAGTTATAGCAAGAGAAGATTCATTATCCAGCTCCGAAGTTCCTACAGGTTGCCACAGGTCAGACCTATCTGAAGGTGGAGTGTGACCTCTCACATTACATGGGGAACGGGCAGTGTAAGGAAGCAAAGGTGACCACCACACCAAAGGGCAGCTGAAATTACGGACTGAAGTTACTATATCGGCTACAAACAGAAGACTGGCTTAATAAGTGTCCCGATTTTTTACTGTGGAGCCTGCACAGCATCATTTGTGGACAGACATTTCTGGTGAGATCAAGGGTCACCCACCTCCTCTAGGAAATGATTTGGTTATTCCCGTGTGCCATGGCACATCCCAAAAAGCTGGCACACTCCTTGCAGATGTACAGCACAGTGTTGCTGTACAGGTGTGCTCACCCAGCACGGCCAGGCTGTGGGGACACTCCCTCCTGCACTGAGGAAAAGGTGATGCATGGGAGTGAAACCTGCTACCTCAATCGTTTGGTGTCTCTGAGAAAAATGACTGAAAGTGAATATGTATTGAAGGAATGTTTTCCTAAATCACAAGAGAAACCAAGTCAGAGAAAGCTGAAAGATGAACTTCAAACCTTGAAGTGTTTTCAGTAAAAAACTCAGCTAGATGGATGACAGACATAAATAAGCACAGACAGGTAGAGTAGGCAGTTCACAACATGCATCTCAGAACCACCAATACTTACACACTTTACAGTCATAGCAATTTGCAAGTCCCCCTACAGCTGTTCTTGCAACAGGTGATTTCAGCTGAGTTTGAGCTCAGTTCAAAGGCCTTTGAGCATGAGATTTCTGTTGTTATTGGGCTTGGGGGCTGATTTTTTGTAGTTTTTAATGTCAAGCTTCTTCAGCAACTTCTTTTTCCTAAGATTTCCTAGTAACTAGCCCTAATCAGTATTCAAGTGCTAATCTGTAAGGCTATCTGCTGACTTAAAGGAAGGGAACACCTCACTAATAGCCCCAGTGTTTCCCCCTGCCTGCAGAAACAACCCCGATAAGGACAGAGACTCCAGCCATCTCCAAAGAGACAGAGCCACAAAGAGCCCTTCTAATCGCTGCTGGCATCTGGCCTTCCCCTCATTAGCACATTAAAGCTGCTCTGTCCATCCCATAAGAGCCACTCTGTCCATTCCTCCCGCTTTCTCTATGGATCCATTTATGGTGCTGCTCCTTTGAAACCCCCCTAGTTCAAGAGGCAGTAACCCCTTCCCAAAGCCCACAGCACAGACAGTGTCAAAAATTCCCACTTACAGACAGGCAGCCAGTAAGTACCGGCATTTTGAATGTCATAGGTAGACAGAAGACACCCACATATTCTGCCTTGCCGAATTGCCCCTCCTAGGGAAAGTCTTTTCCCACTCAGTATGGGGGCAGTCGGGTTTGGATTACAGTGCACTTACCATATCACATCACTTCAAACAATTCCTACTTCAGAACAGGCCAGCAAGGCTTGTATCTCCTAAAGTGCAAATTCTCAGCAGCAAAAACAAGGTAAGAGGGACAAAGCTTTCCAATCCTGGCTTCTAAACCTGTTAGGAAATGACATTCGGACAGTTTGAAACCAAACTTGGACAGATTTCCAGTGCATGCTACATCAACAACATGGAAGCTTTTTTGTACTTTGGCTGATCTTCGCTCTTAAATCAAAGCATTTTGAGTGTACTATGGCATGCCAGTAAGTAAGTGTGCATTCACTGAAATAAGTTGTTCGGAGAAGAGGAAGAGCATCTTTTTCTCCCGTTTTACAGGTATTTCCCTTATGCGCCCTAATCATTGGGAACACAGCTAATTTGCAGAAAGCCATTTGCTTACAAAATGGCAATTACAGGTAAACTAATGAGAAACGGAAAGAGTGGGCAATTTTTCATCACTTCATTTCTTTATCCTCCACCAGGATGCTTTCCTACGGGCAGATATGACCTTCCCACTTCCTCAGCCAAAAAGAATAATACTAACAGGCACAAGAAAGCCAACCTAGTTGCTTTATCTATGCTCTGATCTCATTTTCTTTGACTTACTTCAGAATGGTATAAATATTTTTACCTAAAAGGACAACTGTGGCTATCTGAATTGAGCTAGGGCTCATTTTTCTTCAGTAACTGTTATTCTGGGTGGACTTTGAGGAGCTATTTGTACTTTTTAAGAATAAAAATCCCAAAGGAAGCAAATTCTTTTGTTTTGAAGAAGAAAGCAAAGCAACTGAAGGTCATGAATACTCACTCTTTTTTTGGATTCAAAAATGATATGTTTGATCCTTGACTTGCTTTTCATTAAGGAAAAATGCCATAAATTATTTGGTTTGTTTGCCTCTCTGATCAGCCAACTGAAAGACATTTTTGCTTTGGGGCAATGAAACACATCGTCTCAATTTTGTTATTATTCAGCTCCAAGTTCTTTTTAGTACATAAAATCCCTATGTCTGATTTATTATGCAGGTGCATGTTATTAGGAAAAAAACCACACCGGGTTATAGCTTTTGATGCTTGCAATGCCATTTAAACAGCTCCCATCTCTGAAAAGTTAGTAGCTTTGACACACGGTTCAAGTTCAAAGTTAGTCAGCTAGTGGGTCAAACTCTTCCTCAACTCCAGTATCAGGGAGGAAATGGGCCTGCAGCATACTAAAAAATCAAAAATTTTACTCAGACTGAACCCAAACAGACGAGCTTTCTTTGAAAAAGAATTTAAATCGCTTTTCTTCAGATAATTTTGTTCAATATATCACTGCCTAGTTTAATGAATTATACTTATTAGAAACATTTTTTTCTTCCTTTTCTGAAGACAGGAATTAGACCGTGCACTGGCTTTATGCACAAGGCTGAAATTTATTTGACAAAGTAAACAAGTGAGCAAAGAAGCAGAGAAAGTCACACTGCTCCACAGACAGCTTTTGCAATTCACTAGTGCAGAGAACATAACTACAAAGCTATTTAAAAGATGAGATGGGACTGAATGGCTGAAATAACTCTTACTCCATTTTCTGATTCAAGTTGAGTATGTCTCTAATATTCTGATATGATTTTTAGGAAACTTCTGAGAAATATAAAGTGCTGTTCAGCAACTACCAGCAAGAAAAAGCCCATCAAGACAAGCTTGAAACGGCAAGAGGAGGCACAGCCAGACTTTATAGCTAGTATTCCTTAAGGAAGCACTAAGAGATAGAAGTGGGTAAATCCAGAAAAACACATGTACCATCCAGCTTTCTAAAAAAGTCCTTGTCAAGGAAAGCAATACAATAGCAGCACCTTAGACATTTCTCTGGAGACCTGAGTTCATTGACATGGCTAGTGTATTTTTTTGTTTTCAGGAATAATCTCATTTACTTACCTAAAATAACTTTGTCATAGTATCTAAAGGTATTAACTCATTTTGCTTACAGAAACTTAATTTTCCCTCCCTGTCCTGCTGCTCAGGACTACAGAGATAATGCCCGTGTACAAGCAGGTATCTTGCTTGTTGGCTTTCATTTAGAGACAATTTGCAAGAATCCCCCAAAGAGATTACTTGGCAACCTGCTCCCCCTGTGTTTCAGCAATGTTTATTGTCTGTTCAGTTCCTCTCAAGTGATCTGGTTATCTGGTGATAACCAGACTTCCCAAGGTGAGATCAACCTGTAAATTAGTTCAAAAGGTTTCAGGGGCCACAGTAGCATCTGCCAGGTGAGTTTCTGCCCTTCAGATCACCCAAGGAGAGCAAGAAAGGGAGACAAGCCGCCTCTTGTGCTGGAATACAGCCAGATGGAGCGAGCTGGGACCCACCAACAGGTATCTGAAATATGTAGGTGCTGGGGTGGAGGCACAGAGAACCACAGAACTCCAAACCGCATGATTTATTTTCTATGTTCCCACTAGAGGTGGGAGTCAATGAGGAGCAGGTGAGTCACTGCTTATTAAGTGGTCCTCTGCAAGCAGATAGAGTTGGTGGAGTCCAGTTCTGGCTTCACAGAAGTTTGGGGAGGCAAGCAATCAAGCAGCCATCATTATTCTTGCTCTTCCTGCAACATGACAGGGCAGGGTCAGTCAGGGACACCTGCTCAGCAAATGTCACAAGGACGGTACCAGGCAGGGACACCTGCAGATGGGATTTATGGACCATGGGTGTGAGTCACAGGTCCAGGAACATATCTGCAGTATGTAATCACCACAACATTTCCCCTTAATGCAATGGCAACTCAAAGGCATACTCTCCCAACTCAGAACCGTAGAAGCATTAAGGTTGGAAAAGACCTCCAAGATCCTGGAGTCCAACCATTAATCCAGCACTGCCAGGTCCACCATTAAACTATGTCCATAAGAACCACAACTACTTCAAGGATAACAGCAAGTTTAATCCTGTTGCAGCAGGTCCTGTTCACCATCACTGGCAGCCCAGAATTTATATATAAACTATTCCAGTAAATCTCATCATTTCATTGAGCATCTCCAATCCTTCATATTCTAACCATTCACTTTTGTGTTTTAATTTGCTTTCTTGTTATGGACAACTTTTTTCAGAATGCAGTGTTTGCTGTGATCACTGAAATAGATTTTTACAGGCAATCAGCTCTGCTTTCAGTGTGTTCTCTCTCAAATACCCTGCAGGGGTTGTTCCAGTGTTTCTCTGTTACCTTGGGATCTACTGAGTGAACACAGAGGAGAGCTTGGAAGGCGAAGTTAAAATAAGCTTCCATAGCTTGTAAAAAAATTTAATTTGTTTTAATTGTTTAATTTTAAACAATTAAAGTTGTTTAGAAAGTGCCTGGGTAAGGGAACTGCTACAAAGAAAGTGAGAAAGAAACAATGATCAGTTTCTGCCAGTGTCTGTCTCCATTTTCCTGCTGTCTTGTTTCCTCCTTGACCACATCAGAGTCTGTCCCCTCCCTGGGCACAGACTTCTTAGCAGCGCCTCTTGTGACAGGACAAGGGTTTTAAATTAAAATATTAGATATAAGGAAGAAATTTTTTATGATGAGGTTGGTGAAACTCTGAAAGAGGATGCCCAGAAATGTGGTCGATGCCTCATCCCTGGAAACATTCAGGGTCAGGTTGGATGTGACTCTGAACAGCTTGATCAAGTTGAAGATGTTCCGGCTAAATGCAGCAGGGGTTGGACTAGGTGACTTTTAAAGGTCCCTTCCACCCCAAACCATTCTATGATTCCACCAGCCATAAGCAGGTTTCTGGCAGCCCCAGTTGTTGTCAACCTTTTTATTTTGATGTCTGCCTGAAGATCCCCTACTTTGTCTAGCAGAAAACAGGACAATGTGTCAGTCAGGAACCTTCCACTACTGGGTCGCAAGCAAACGGTGCACACAATGTATAGATAGCACAGAGAAAGTGATACCCTCTTCCAGGAGAAAAACAATTGGAAAAGCCAATGTTTGGTTTGTTGGGGTCTCCTACTTCTTTAGGGATATGGCATATATATTTCTTTCTTTCCTACATGTATTTGTATGCTATTGTTTGCATAGAAGATAAAAATATAAACATTGTGTCAGGATTCATTTCACTGTATCAACAGAAACACTGATGAAAGCTGTGATGTTACATGGAGACATTAGTTCCCAAGTAAAGCTGAAAGAAACTTAAGGAAATCTAACTTGTGAAAAATTTCCGTTGATACACAAAGTGGGATTGGCTAAGAATTAAAACATCTCAGTAACATGTCTTCTTCTCCATAAATCACATAAATTTGGAAAAATTTTACTCTTATTTCATGTTTGAGGAGGAGATAAGAACACAATCACGAAAAAGTGACTTGCTCCTGCTCCTTAGGCTGCTTTTCTGGGCTATGAGAGATCTCATTTCTAGATTCAAGTTTATGAATTAGAACAGATTTGAACTTCGGTCACCAGAGCCAATTTCTACTCTTTCTCCCCCTTTAAAAAAAAACAAAAAAAAACAAAAAAAAACCAAACAAACAAACAAACCAACAAAACCAACAAAACAAAACAAAAACCCACCACAACCTAGGTATTCCCATTTCAATCACACAATCATATATAAAGAACAACAAACATTGATTTGACTCTTCATCTATGGCTCAGTCATATACATGCATAAGCATGGTAACTGCTTAAACTGTATAAATTAATCCAACACCTCCTAGCCATGAAGACTGTGGTCAATTTGATGACTCCCCAGAGGTCATGATTACCACCCTTGCACAGGAGAGCCCATTGCTTTTGCATCTCTTCACCACATCTTCATATTTCTCTTGGTGCCCCTGGGAAAACATCTTTTCTCTAGTGTCTTGTTTCAGGACTGACACACACCTTAGGATGACCAAGCAGAAGGAGAGCAGGATCTTGCAAGCACAGGATGCCTAAGATGACACAGACTGTCAGGTTGAGGAATTGAGTCAATATTACTATACGGAGAGCTGCAAAATGCATGTGTACAAGAAAATGTGTAATCGAGTTGAAGCAGCTCTTACTTGTTTCAACTTCTTTTCGACCCTATTCATGCTCAAATGACAAACGATAAATATTTCCTCTGTTACCAAAGCTTTGGGGAATCCTCCTGGAATGGTAACAATTAATTAACTGCGTGTAATAGGGATTTTCTGAGAGCAAATATCTTCACGTATTTTTAACAATGTAACACTTGTAGGAAGTGCAATTTTCTAATATTTAAAAGCTTGTAAGGGTCAACGACCTTCATCTTCAAACGCAATATAGCCATTTAGAAGAGCTGGGTTCAGTAGCTCGCCCATGTTACATGAATCTGAAACTAAAGCCGGGACAATGAGGCCAACGCTGGTACGCACCATCCCGTTGCTGCAACTGCTGTTTAGCACGTAAGAGTCATTAAGCAGAAGTGATGGCTCCAGCTGGCTTTTCAGACAGGAGCTCCTTCTGGAGAAGAGCAACCAGTTAGGCACTGGATGGACTCTGTTTTGTAGTAAAAGCCTCTGCCCTAATCAAATGCAGTGCAAAAGAAACAACCGGCAGAGAGGGGAGCGTAAAGGATTAACTAAGATGGTTCCAGCGTTTTCTTGTGCCTTCGGTGAAATAATTTACTCCGAGTACCCTGCAATTTTCCCATCTTTGCACTGACCACTCTGAGCCACACGCAGGGGCGAACCGAGCGGCTCGCCTCTCGCCAGCAGCCCCAGCGTGGTGCTCCCGGGGCACGCGAGCTGCTCGGAACCGGGCAAAGATCCCACACGACGCCACCCGGCACCCCGGAGCATCAGGCCGCGCCCGGCCGCCGCTGGCGGACCCCGGCCGGGAGCCCCAGGGGCCGCCCCTTCCCCGCCGCCCTCTCGCCCGCCGCCCGCGCTTCAACTTCCCCCGCGGCGCCTCCGCCGCCGACCGAGCTGCGGCAGCGGGGATGTCTGCTCCCTGCTCCTGCCGCTCCGAGCCTGTCCGTGACGGGCCAGGAAAGCCGGAGCCGGCGGGAGGCGCGGGGGCTCCGCTGCGGAGGTTGTGCCTGTGGACACGGCAGGTGCGATCGGCACTGGCGGGGAGGGCGCGGGCTGGCGCCTCACGCCGCCGCCTCGGAGGCAACAATGGGCCAGGGAGGCTCCGCGCCGTCGCTCCCTGCCCGGCTGGGGCTTCCGTGGGGAAAGGCGCTGCCAGCCCAGCCCGGCCCAGCCCAGCCCGGCCGGGCCGAGCCGAGCCGAGCCGTGCCGAGCGAGCCGCCCCGCCGGCGCCTTCGTGCCCCGCCGCTCCACCCCGCCGAGGGAGCCGGGCCAGGTCGGGGCCCCTCCGACGGCCGCCCTCGGGACCTGCGCGCCCCAGGGCGAGCGGCACCGTGCCGTGTAGCCAGAGCCCCGCTCCATCCCCTGGCCTCACCTGTTCAGCACTTTCCTGATCCTCTGGCGCACGCTGGAGGAGGGCGCGGAGATGCCGCTCCTGCCGCCGCCACTGCCGCCCTCCGCCGGCAGGTTCTCGATGGTGGCCACGACATGGCTGGGCTGCGGCGGGTGGTGCGGCGGCGGCGGCGGCTGCGGCGGCGGGGGGTGGCGGTGGTGGCGGTGGCGCTCGGGGGAGAGCATCGTGGCGGGGCTGCGCCTCAACGGAGAGCGGGGCGCATCCCGGCGGGAGGGCGGCGGGCGCTGCTGCCGCCGGCGCTGGCTCCCTCGGCTTCCGGGCAGCGCCAGACCCTCGCCCGCTCCTCCCTCACTGGGCTGCCATGCAGCGAGGGGCGGGATGCTGCCGCCGCCGCCAGCGAGTGCCGCTCACGGCCGACGAAGTGGCAGCAGTTTGGCGACCCTCCTCCTCCTCCCACACCCCCCGCGCCCAGCCGGTGCCTCCCTCCGGCGGAGCCGCCGCCGCTGCGCCGCCTCGATCCCCTTTGTTCCCGCTCGCAACCGCGCCGCGCTCCCCCGGCGCACGGCTGCTGCCGCGGCCCGGCCCGGCGCGGCGCGG